>JAPXFY010000026.1:53080245-53210245 GCA_030674185.1 Monoplex corrugatus
ACTTAAATTATACCTTATATAACAAAGATACTCCAACAAGGGAACATTACACTTTCAGTCGAAGAAATGCATTTAAAGAGAGAGAGAGAGAGAGAGAGAGAGAGAGAGAGAGAGAGAGAGAAGGAGAAAGAGAGAGAGGGGGAGAAAGAGAGAAAGAGAGGGGGAGAAAGAGAGAGAGACAGAGATAGAGAGAAGAAGAAGAAGAAGAAAAAGAAGAAGAAGGAGAAGAAGACCAAGAAAAAGAAGATGATAGTAATGAAATTGATGTTATGGTGATGATGATGATAACGATGAAGAAGAAGAATTTCCCTCCCCACCCCTTCCGCAGAAGAATTCTAGACTCCTGAACCATTCAAGCATTGCCTTACACCAGAAGAAGCTGAGGGTTTTCGTTTGACGGCTCAAGGTCATGGGAAAACCTTGATCATTTTGATAGACGCTCACTCACCGGGCAAAGGCTTCTGCTGTAGATGGTGGTTAAGCTTCTCCACAGTCACAGGCAGAGTGTCGAAGTCGTGGAACAGTTGCTCAGGGTTAATACGCATGGAAGCTGGTTTGATGTTGGACAGAGCCACAGTGGTGGAACCCAACGGGTGGTCAGGCATGACGGTGATATAGGCCAGCTGCTGGGTGGGTACAGTAGGGTCTGTCTTCGGCATTAACCACAGTCTGCAACAGTGTTAAAAAGCCTCACAACCGATCCGCCGCTCGGATACAGTCAGAGGGCGGAGCTTTTTTTTTTTTTTTTTTTTTTTTTTCCATCCTACACGCACACGATTCTGGACGTCACAGAAATAGCTCCTGTCACCTCCATTCCAATTTGGTTCCATTCGATGTACTGCTGTCGATTTATCATAGCTTTCTGTATAAATGCAACTTTATATTTGGAGAAGAGTTAGAAGATAAAGACAACTATTATTTTATCAAATCTAAAACCTTGTTGTTTCTCCTGTCTCAAGCTACATGTATTTGGGAAAATATTGTGGACATGCGATGTGCGTACACAAAACGGTTGCAAATGGATCTGACACTCTCAGACAAGGGTTGTTTACATACTCCATCTTAAAATTATGAAAATTACGGGTGCAGTGAAACAAACTATTAACATTAATTTATTGCAGTTGTTAGAGCGCCATGGTCATAACGCAACGGTTGTAGGTTCGATCCCTGGGAGGGCCACTTTTTTTTCACAGGCTCAATGTGTGTGTGTGTGTGTGTGTGTGTGTGTGTGTGTGTGTGTGTGTGTGTGTGTGTGTGTGTGTGTGTGTGTGTGCGTGTATGTGTGTGTGTGTATGTGTGTGTATATGTGTGTGTGTGTATGTGTGTATGTGTATGTGTGTGTGTGTGTGTGTGTGTGTGTGTGTGTGTGTGTGTGTGTGTGTGTGTGTGTGTGTTTGCTTCCTTGCTTTCTGATAGAGCCGTAGAATCTCTGATATCTCAAGTCTAATCCCAGTCTGCAAGATTAAAAAATGATCTGTTGGCAGCCCATCCTGATGTGTCCATTATTCTGGTGGTGCTGGCATAACGTTTCATAACATTTCTTCCCTCCCCTCTCTATTTCAAGACCTTTCCAGCGCCTAGGGTTTTGCACAAGCCCGGGGAGTCTGCCAGGTAATTGCTGGCAGATTTGGGTGGAGCGCATATGGGATTGTTGGAGTGTGGTGAATCCCTCTTGAACATAATCCAAACTCCAACATAACGAAACAACCAGCTCACAACAAATTTACTAACTAGCTAATCAACTAATCGACTAAACAAAACGAGCAAACAACGAACAAACCAGTCTAAAACATTTATCTGCGGCGTCAGCCAAAGTCTACGAGGTTGTGCTGTACAGATAGCGACTATGGAAGCCATGGATGTAACCAAGTAAAGCCAAACAACTCAGCCCTATGGTAGATACCAACCAACTGGGCCAAACCAAAAACAGATCAGTCAACTACTGAACACTCCATCCAACTGACCAATCAACTGTCTGGTCAATTGACCGATCAACTGTCTGGTCAACTGACCAATCAACTGTCTGGTCAACTGACCAATCAACTGTCTGGTCAACTGACCAATCAACTGTCAGTCAACTGACCAATCAACTGTCTGGTCAACTGACCAATCAACTGTCTGGTCAACTGACCAATCAACTGTCTGGTCAATTGACCAATCAAATAACTGACCAAAGCAACTGGCCAACCAAATCTGAACAAATCAATTAACTAACCAGACTGATAAAACTGAACAGTTCAACCGATTGGTCGAATAAACCCAGCACCAACCAACCAAACAACCAAACAACCAACCAAACAGCCAATCAATTAACCAACCAACCAACCAACCAACCAACAAACCAACCAACCAAACAAACAGCCAACCAACCAACCAACCAACCAACCAACAAACCAATCAACCAACCAACCAATCAACCAACGACACAACCAAACAACCGACCAATCAAATAAAGAAAAGAAGACCAAACCCCACTGAAATAGAATAAAAACGCGCATTCAACGGACAAGACCAGACAGGACAGGCACTACTATTTGGCCAACATGCCTTTGTCAAGGGTACACAAAAGATAACAAAGAAACACATTTATAGATTAAGAACAAAACCAACAAAATCAGATAAATTCCTTATCATTTTGTGGAGCTGGACAAAATAACTCATCTAAAGAAAAAAAGGAACCATGCCAACCCAAATAAAAATGAAATCAAACAAAATCAAATTAACGACACCAATCCAATCAAATCAATCAATGAACTAATTCATACTACACAGGAAATCACGTATAGAGGAAGAATGAAGAAGAAGACCAAGTACAACAACACCAATGAAGACAAATGTACAGAACAAATAAGCAAATAAGTAGAAGAAGACCAAAAGAATAAGGAACACACACAGCAGCTATAACAGAACCAACCAACCAACCAACCAACCAACCAACCAACCAACCAACCAACCAACCAAACAAACAAACAAACAAACCGACAGTGAGAAAACAGTTCCAGTACTAGCACAGAACGCAGCCTTTTGACTCGCGCACCCGATCCACCAACTGCAAAAACTTAATCCTTTGCTTCCCACTCCCTGTTCACCAACTGCAAAACTTAACCCTTTGACTCCCTTACCCTATCCACTAGCTTCCTGCATGAAGCCGGTGGATAGGGTGAGGGGATCATAGGGTTAAGTTGTTGCTTCGTTAGCATGGTTGACGATATAGGCTGTTGGTGGGCGGGGTGCGGGAGTCAAAGACTTATCCAACACACAAAAATGTGTTCAACTTCTGTTCACTACTGATGATCCGGTGTCTGGTTTTCCTTAAATTAATGAAAAATAAAAAGGCTAAAGAAAAAGAGTGGGAACAACAACAACAACAACTACAAGAAAACACTTGTTCTCCACGAATATGATGTAACTTACAGAAGAAAAAGACAGCAACAAGCGTTCGATTATTTCTCACCAGGTTAATTTCAAGTGAACAATTTAACGATTATTTTCTTACGATGTGAAACTTTGGAAAATAAATACAACTCACAGAAGAAAAAGACAGCAATAAATGTTCACTCATTTCACGTCATGTTGATTTCAAATGAAAAAAGAATACTCATTATTTCCTTATAATGTGAATCTAGTGAAAATCTAGGAGCTTCGTAAAAATACCTCAATCCATGATGATTTCAGATTGTCAACAAAGATTATTATGTCGGTGTGAGTCTACTAAAACTGGTAATAAATAAAGAAATAAAAGCAAGATTTGGGCAGTAATACTTTTTTCCCCCTACAAATCCAAAATAAAAAATGTGACTGACCTGAGTCCCCTGATGTAGACATTCTTGCCATGACTGGAGAAGTGCTGAAGAGTGAGGTCAGCATCCAGACTGAAATCAGTGGGGTTCATCTTGTGATCCACTGTCTCACATTTCACAGCGCTGAACTGGGGCATGGAACGCAGCCATTGGTTCGCTTGTTCCACCACAGACCTATCAGATCACACAATACACCGAGTGTTAACCTGCCAGAATGAGACGTCACAAAAGCAATGAAGAAGACAGGCTTGAAACTGGTTCGCTTGTTTCACCATGGACCTATCAGATCACACAATACATCGAGGGTTAACCTGCCAGAATGATGCATCACAAAATCAATAGAGAAGGCAGACAGACCAAATTGGTTCGCTTGTTCCACCACAGATCTATCAGATCACACAATACATCGAGGGTTACCCTGCCAGGATCCTTGGTAGTATAGTGGTCAGTACCCTCCGCCTGTCACGCGGGAGACCGGGGTTCAGTTCTCCCCTGGGAGGTTTTTTCTTTTTTTTTTTTTTTTTGAAGGTAAGATACACAGGTACACATGTCATTTACATGTCATCATCATCATCAGGTGTCTTGCCGCATGGCGTTGACGATCATGGACTTCCATCTGTCTGTTGTTGCCTCAAGCATCTCTTCCACCCTCTTTGTCTTCAGCCACTCTATAAGTCCGTCTAGTATCTTCTCCCTGTAACCAAGATTATTCCAGCGGTAGGCTGATAAAATACCAGTATAAAATACAGACCAGGTAAAACATGGTCTAGGTTGGGCCTCAGGACCTGGCCAGCTCATGGATTTATGTGATGGCTTAAGGCTTGAGCCATGATCACCATACTCACGGCACTTGTGACGTAAGTGCATATGGAATTCGTTCCGAGCGCGGAGACGTCATCTTGAGAAACTGAAACTGAAACTGGAACAGCCAGAATGATGCATCACAAAAGCAATAAAGAAAGCAGACAGTACAAACTGTTGGCTTGTTCCACAACTGATCTATCAGATCACACAATATATCCAGGATTGCCCTGCCAGAATGATATATCACAAAAGCAGTAAAGAAGGCAAATAGGACATTCTGGCTCTTAAACCTCATTATATAGAACACAGCAGTTGGTTGGTTTGTTCCACCGAGAAATGATTATGCAAGGTGAGATATGTAATCAAACAGTAGTCATTGGTTCAGCTGTGCTATGGTTGGGCTATCAAAAGCAAATTTGGATATATCATAGTAATATATGATATTGAAAATTATTAATTATGTAAACAGCATTCAAGAAGATGAAAAGCGTTCTTACCAATGCCTATCAAATAATATCAGGAAGAGAGTTCTTCAGTGTTATTTAGAACCGATACTGTTGTATGGTTGTGAGGCGTGGACCGTCAACAAGCAAAGCCAGAACAAAGTTGAGGCAACTGAAATGAGGTTTCTAAGAAGAATGTTGACAGTTCCATGGACAGCGGAGAAAACAAACGAGAAAATCTTGAAAGAGGCAGAAACGAGGTCATTAACAAAGAAAATTAGAAAAAGACAAGCAACATTTAGAGTACATGTTATGAGAAAACAGAAATTAGAGCATCTGGTCACAACACGAAAACTAGAGGGAAAGAGAACACCAGGTAGACCCAGGGAGAAAATACTGAACAAACATGCAGAGTGTCTGGGAAAGGAGAGAGTGGAGACGTACTTGCAGCGGCAAGGGATAGATTCGTATGGAGGGCCATGATCGCCAACGCCATGCGGCAGGGCATATGATGATGATGATGATGATGATGATGATGATGATGATGAATTATGTTATATAAAAAGAACCACTGGTTATTTTGTTCCACCGCTAGCCAATTAGAATGATTATACTTTATGACACGCGTTATGACAGTCACACAGATGGGCCTGTTACACAGTAGGGCGCTTCCATTGCTTAGTATATTCCACACTGACATACATTATGTATTATGAGATCAGTCACCATAGTGATGTGGTTATGGATTGGACTACTGATGCGGTTATGGATTGGACTACCAATGTGGTTATGCAATGGACTACTGATGTGGTAATGTAACGGACCACTGATTTTGTTTTGCAGTGGACTACTGATGTGGTTATAGATTGGACTACTGATGTGGTAATGTAACGGACTACTGATTTGGTTATGCAGTGGACTACTGATGTGGTTATACAGTGGACTGCTAATGTGGTTATGCAATGGTCTACTGATGTGGTAATGTAATGGACTACTGATTTGGTTATGCAGTGGACTACTGATGTGGTAATGGAAATGGACTGCTAATGTGGTTATGCAATAGACTGCTGATGTGGTTATTCAAAGGACTACTGATATGGTAATGCAGTGGACTACTGATGTGGTTATGCAATGGACTACTGATGTGGTTATGCAAGCGACTACTGATATAGTTATGCAATGGACTACTGATGTGGTTATGCAATCGACTGCTGATGGGAGGTCGTGGATTCGAAATTCCCTCAGTCCAAAAATTTTGTTTAAAAAGAAAAGCCAGTTTTCGCCTCTGAACGACTAAGACTTGAGCATGTTATGGATTTACTGGGCAGACGGGACCAGACAGTCAGGTCTCATCCACTTTACGGATATGTCATTTACAGCATTGTCTCACATTTCCTGACCAACACAGCGGGTGTCTTGTATCTCTCAGACCTGGTTTACGCCAGGAATATCATGATAGTAAGCATAGACAACAGCCTTGTCACGCAGTCTCAGTCCTAGACGGAACTTCACAACATGATAATTATCATCTCCATGGTCACAAAATTATCAATTATTTATCATTATCATCATGTGCCCTCCCACTTGGCGTTGCCGATCATGGCTCTCCATATGAATCCATCTTGTTGCTGCAAGTACTTCTCTCACCCTGTCCGTCTTCATCCACTGCGCAAGTCTCCCTGGGTCTATCTGGTGCTCTCTTTCCCTCCAGCTTTCCTGTTGTGACCAGGTGCTCTAACTTCTCTTGCCTCGTAAACTGTCCTATAAATTTTGCTTGTCTTATACTATTCTTCTTCATTATTGTTCTTTTTGCGTCTGCCTCCCTCAAGTCTGCCTCGTTTAATTTCTTTGCTGTCCATGGAACTCTTAGAAACCACATTTCAGCTGCCTCAGTCTTGTTCTGACTATGCATGTTGACATCCATGCTTCACATCCGTACAAGCTATTGATTCTACATTACACTGAAGAACTCTCTTCCTGATGTTAATTGATAGGCATTTGTTGGTAAGAACGCTTTTCGTTTTCTTGAATGCTGTTTTAGCCTGACCGATTCTGTTGGCCATTTCTAATGTGCATTTGCCGTCTGGTGAGATGAATGTTCCAATGTATTTAAATTTATCAACTTGTCTCAATGTTGTGTCATTGGCCATTATTTTGCATGAGATTTCTTCTTTTTCTTTTTTTTTTTCAACTGATTACCGTGACTTTATGAACAGCAAAGAAAACAAACGGGACAGTCTTGATGGAGGCAGACACAAAATTTTCATTGATAAAGAAGATAAGGAAAGATAAGCAACATTTATAGCACATTTTATGAAGAAAGGGGAATTAGAGCACCTGGTCACAACAGGAAAACTGGAGGGAAAGAGAACACCAGGTAGACCCAGGGAGAACATATTGGACGGACTTGGAGGGTGGCTGAGGACAGAGAGGGTGGAAGATGTATTTGCAGCAACAAGGGATAGATTCGTTTGGAGGGCCATGATCGCCAACACCATGCGGCAGGGCACATGATGATGATGATGATGATGATGATGATGGTGGTGGTGGTGGTGGTGGTGGTGGTGTGTGATGATGATGATGATGATGATGATGATGATGATGATGATGATGATGACCATGACTTCAGTCTTCAATTATTCATAATCATCATCATCAGGTGCCTTGCCACATGGCGTTGCGATCATGACCTTCCATCTATTTCTATCCCTTGTTGCCTCAAGCACCTCCTCCACCCTCTTTGTCTTCAGCCACTCTGCAAGTCCGTCCAATATCTTCTCCCTGGGTCTACCTGGTGCTCTCTTTCCCTCCAGCTTTCCTGTTGTGACCAGGTGCTCGAATTCTCCTTTCCTCATAAAATGGCCTATAGATGTTGCCTGTCTTTTCCTAATCTTCCTTATGAATGATCTTCTTGTGTCTGCCTCCATCAAGACTGTCTCGTTTGTTTGTTTGCTTGTCTTTTTTTGTTTTGTTTTTTGTTTTTTTGTTTTGTTTTTGCTGTTCATGGAACTCTCAACATTCTTCTTAGAAACCACATCTCAGCTGCCTCAATCTTGTTCTGGCTTTGCTTGTTGACCGTCCACGCCTCACAACAATATAACAATATTGGTTCTCTATAACATTTAAGAACTCTCTTCCTGATGTCAATTGATAAGCATCTGTTGGTAAGAACGCTTTTCATCTTTTTGAATGCTGTATTGGCTTGGCCGACTCTGCTGACTATTTCTGATGTGCATCTGCCGTCTGGTGAAATGATCGTTCCCAGGTATTTGAATTTATCAACCTGTCTCAAGGTTGTGCCGTATGCTGTTATTTTGCATGAGGGGGTTTCATGTTTTTTACTGATCACCGTGACTTCAGTCTTCCTGCTGTTTAGTTCCAACCCCTTACCTTTGCTTTCTATTTCTAGTACATGTATATTCACAAGGTTTTGTAGGTCCCTTTCATTTTCTGCAATTAGCACGGTGTCATCTGCGTATCGAATGTTGTTTATCATTTTTCCTCCAGCCTTTAATCCAGGGTCCTCTCGGTTTCTCATGATGTTTTCGCTGTAAAGTGAAAACAGATCTGGTGACAAAACACAACATTGTCTGACTCCTCTTTTGATGTTTTGGAAAGAGCTTATATCGTTTTCTATTCTCATTGCAGCTGTTTGTTCCCAATACATATTTCTGATTATTCGTAGATCTTTTCCATCAATATTGAGTCTTTCTTATTTACAGGATTGTTAAAACTGTCACAGATTCTGTAGTCCTTCTGCCCTGATCGCATGGTGACCTAGTTTCTGTCCCCCCCCCCCCCCCCCACGGCTTCTGTGCCTGAAGTCAAACCAGGTTGGAGTCTTTGGCATCAGTGGTTGATGGATGGAAGGAGGGGGGCTTCATAGGAACGCCCAGATGGTGGTTCTCTTAGCAGGGGTCTCTCCCTCTTTCTATGACTGTGTGATTAATGCCATGACTAGGAGCGTAGTAGGCATGACTGTGTGATTAATGCCATGACTAGGAGCGTAGTAGGCATGACTGTGTGATTAATGCCATGACTAGGAGCGTAGTAGGCATGACTGTGTGATTAATGCCATGACTAGGAGCGTAGTAGGCATGTCTGTATGATTAATGCCATGACTAGGAGCGTAGTAGGCATGACTGTGTGATTAATGCCATGACTAGGAGCGTAGTAGGCATGACTGTGTGATTAATGCCATGACTAGGAGCGTAGTAGGCATGACTGTGTGATTAATGCCATGACTAGGAGCGTAGTAGGCATGACTGTATGATTAATGCCATGACTAGGAGCGTAGTAGGCATGACTGTATGATTAATGCCATGACTAGGAGCGTAGTAGGCATGACTGTATGATTAATGCCATGACTAGGAGCGTAGTAGGCATGACTGTGATTAATGCCATGACTAGGAGCGTAGTAGGCATGACTGTATGATTAATGCCATGACTAGGAGCGTAGTAGGCATGACTGTGATTAATGCCATGACTAGGAGCGTAGTAGGCATGACTGTATGATTAATGCCATGACTAGGAGCGTAGTAGGCATGACTGTATGATTAATGCCATGACTAGGAGCGTAGTAGGCATGACTGTGATTAATGTCATGACTAGGAGCGTAGTAGGCATGACTGTGTGATTAATGCCATGACTAGGAGCGTAGTAGGCATGACTGTGTGATTAATGCCATGACTAGGAGCGTAGTAGGCATGACTGTGTGATTAATGCCATGACTAGGTGCGTAGTAGGCATGACTGTATATTAATGCCATGACTAGGAGCGTAGTAGGCATGACTGTGATTAATGCCATGACTAGGAGCGTAGTAGGCATGACTGTGATTAATGCCATGACTAGGAGCGTAGTAGGCATGACTGTGATTAATGCCATGACTAGGAGCGTAGTAGGCATGACTGTGATTAATGCCATGACTAGGAGCGTAGTAGGCATGACTGTATGATTAATGCCATGACTAGGAGCGTAGTAGGCATGACTGTGTGATTAATGCCATGACTAGGAGCGTAGTAGGCATGACTGTATGATTAATGCCATGACTAGGACCGTAGTAGGCATGACTGTATGATTAATGCCATGACTAGGAGCGTAGTAGGCATGACTGTGTGATTAATGCCATGACTAGGAGCGTAGTAGGCATGACTGTATGATTAATGCCATGACTAGGAGCGTAGTAGGCATGACTGTATGATTAATGCCATGACTAGGAGCGTAGTAGGCATGACTGTATGATTAATGCCATGACTAGGAGCGTAGTAGGCATGACTGTATGATTAATGCCATGATTAGGAGCGTAGTAGGCATGACTGTGATTAATGCCATGACTAGGAGCGTAGTAGGCATGACTGTGATTAATGCCATGACTAGGAGCGTAGTAGGCATGATGTGTGATTAATGCCATGACTAGGAGCGTAGTAGGCATGACTGTGATTAATGCCATGACTAGGAGCGTAGTAGGCATGACTGTATGATTAATGCCATGACTAGGAGCGTAGTAGGCATGACTGTATGATTAATGCCATGACTAGGAGCGTAGTAGGCATGACTGTGTGATTAATGCCATGACTAGGAGCGTAGTAGGCATGACTGTATGATTAATGCCATGACTAGGAGCGTAGTAGGCATGACTGTATGATTAATGCCATGATTAGGAGCGTAGTAGGCATGACTGTGATTAATGCCATGACTAGGAGCGTAGTAGGCATGACTGTGATTAATACCATGACTAGGAGCGTAGTAGGCATGACTGTGATTAATGCCATGACTAGGAGCGTAGTACGCATGACTGTGATTAATGCCATGACTAGGAGCGTAGTTGGCATGACTGTGATTAATGCCATGACTAGGAGCGTAGTAGGCATGACTGTATGATTAATGCCATGACTAGGAGCGTAGTAGGCATGACTGTGATTAATGCCATGACTAGGAGCGTAGTAGGCATGACTGTATGATTAATGCCATGACTAGGAGCGTAGTAGGCATGACTGTATGATTAATGCCATGATTAGGAGCGTAGTAGGCATGACTGTGATTAATGCCATGACTAGGAGCGTAGTAGGCATGACTGTGATTAATACCATGACTAGGAGCGTAGTAGGCATGACTGTGATTAATGCCATGACTAGGAGCGTAGTACGCATGACTGTGATTAATGCCATGACTAGGAGCGTAGTTGGCATGACTGTGATTAATGCCATGACTAGGAGCGTAGTAGGCATGACTGTATGATTAATGCCATGACTAGGAGCGTAGTAGGCATGACTGTGATTAATGCCATGACTAGGAGCGTAGTAGGCATGACTGTGTGATTAATGCCATGACTAGGAGCGTAGTAGGCATGACTGTGTGATTAATGCCATGACTAGGTGCGTAGTAGGCATGACTGTGTGATTAATGCCATGACTAGGAGCGTAGTAGGCATGACTGTGATTAATGCCATGACTAGGAGCGTAGTAGGCATGACTGTGTGATTAATGCCATGACTAGGAGCGTAGAAGGCATGACTGTGATTAATGCCATGACTAGGAGCGTAGTAGGCATGACTGTATGA
Organism: Monoplex corrugatus; assembly: GCA_030674185.1. Classification (NCBI taxonomy): domain Eukaryota; kingdom Metazoa; phylum Mollusca; class Gastropoda; order Littorinimorpha; family Ranellidae; genus Monoplex; species Monoplex corrugatus. The sequence continues at coordinate 53,091,853 of JAPXFY010000026.1, forward strand.
TTAATGCCATGACTAGGAGCGTAGTAGGCATGACTGTGTGATTAATGCCATGACTAGGAGCGTAGTAGGCATGACTGTGTGATTAATGCCATGACTAGGAGCGTAGTAGGCATGACTGTATGATTAATGCCATGACTAGGAGCGTAGTAGGCATGACTGTATGATTAATGCCATGATTAGGAGCGTAGTAGGCATGACTGTGATTAATGCCATGACTAGGAGCGTAGTAGGCATGACTGTGATTAATGCCATGACTAGGAGCGTAGTAGGCATGACTGTGATTAATGCCATGACTAGGAGCGTAGTAGGCATGACTGTGATTAATGCCATGACTAGGAGCGTAGTTGGCATGACTGTGATTAATGCCATGACTAGGAGCGTAGTAGGCATGACTGTATGATTAATGCCATGACTAGGAGCGTAGTAGGCATGACTGTGATTAATGCCATGACTAGGAGCGTAGTAGGCATGACTGTGTGATTAATGCCATGACTAGGAGCGTAGTAGGCATGACTGTATGATTAATGCTATGACTAGGTGCGTAGTAGGCATGACTGTGTGATTAATGCCATGACTAGGAGCGTAGTAGGCATGACTGTGATTAATGCCATGACTTGGAGCGTAGTAGGCATGACTGTGTGATTAATGCCATGACTAGGAGCGTAGTAGGCATGACTGTATGATTAATGCCATGACTAGGAGCGTAGTAGGCATGACTATGATTAATGCCATGATTAGGAGCGTAGTAGGCATGACTGTGATTAATGCCATGACTAGGAGCGTAGTAGGCATGACTGTGATTAATGCCATGACTAGGAGCGTAGTAGGCATGACTGTGATTAATGCCATGACTAGGAGCGTAGTAGGCATGACTGTGATTAATGCCATGACTAGGAGCGTAGTAGGCATGACTGTGTGATTAATGCCATGACTACGAGCGTAGTAGGCATGACTGTGTGATTAATGCCATGACTAGGTGCGTAGTAGGCATGACTGTATGATTAATGCCATGACTAGGAGCGTAGTAGGCATGACTGTGTGATTAATGCCATGACTAGGAGCGTAGTAGGCATGACTGTGTGATTAATGCCATGACTAGGAGCGTAGTAGGCATGACTGTGTGATTAATGCCATGACTAGGAGCGTAGTAGGCATGACTGTATGATTAATGCCATGACTAGGAGCGTAGTAGGCATGACTGTATGATTAATGCCATGACTAGGAGCGTAGTAGGCATGACTGTATGATTAATGCCATGACTAGGAGCGTAGTAGGCATGACTGTGATTAATGCCATGACTAGGAGCGTAGTAGGCATGACTGTATGATTAATGCCATGACTAGGAGCGTAGTAGGCATGACTGTGATTAATGCCATGACTAGGAGCGTAGTAGGCATGACTGTATGATTAATGCCATGACTAGGAGCGTAGTAGGCATGACTGTATGATTAATGCCATGATTAGGAGCGTAGTAGGCATGACTGTATGATTAATGCCATGACTAGGAGCGTAGTAGGCATGACTGTGATTAATGCCATGACTAGGTGCGTAGTAGGCATGACTGTATGATTAATGCCATGACTAGGAGCGTAGTAGGCATGACTGTGATTAATGCCATGACTAGGAGCGTAGTAGGCATGACTGTGATTAATGCCATGACTAGGAGCGTAGTAGGCATGACTGTGATTAATGCCATGACTAGGAGCGTAGTTGGCATGACTGTGATTAATGCCATGACTAGGAGTAGTAGGCATGACTGTGATTAATGCCATGACTAGGAGCGTAGTTGGCATGACTGTGATTAATGCCATGACTAGGAGCGTAGTAGGCATGACTGTGATTAATGCCATGACTAGGAGCGTAGTAGGCATGACTGTATGATTAATGCCATGACTAGGAGCGTAGTAGGCATGACTGTATGATTAATGCCATGACTAGGAGCGTAGTAGGCATGACTGTATGATTAATGCCATGACTAGGAGCGTAGTAGGCATGACTGTGATTAATGCCATGACTAGGAGCGTAGTAGGCATGACTGTATGATTAATGCCATGACTAGGAGCGTAGTAGACATGACTGTATGATTAATGCCATGACTAGGAGCGTAGTAGGCATGACTGTATGATTAATGCCATGACTAGGAGCGTAGTTGGCATGACTGTGATTAATGCCATGACTAGGAGCGTAGTAGGCATGACTGTATGATTAATGCCATGACTAGGAGCATAGTAGGCATGACTGTGTGATTAATGCCATGACTAGGAGCGTATTAGGGAGTGCCCTTAGTAAGCTGGATCAGGACGAGTACTGCTGAACTTCACTGAAGTGACTCCCTAGGCAGTGCGGGATCTCCTCTGATGGGTTACCACACAGCAGCTTGACATGTCTGATTCCCTTGCGCTTCCTTGGCACTTGGACATCACTTGAATGAACTGAAGGTCGAGCTGGAAAGGGCACTGCAGGTCAGTGCCACTGAGCCTGTGTGAAAGTTGGGATGTCAAGACAGAAAACAAAATCCCGAGATATCTGCACAGGAGTAGAGCGTGGCCAGTGCATGAAACAAACGAAGTTGACTGGATGTTTGCAAGATGGAAAGCCGGGGACGTCACTCTGGCTGTAATTCTGGCCAGGGCAGAGAACCGAGCCAGCTTTAAGTTAGTTCACATTACAAGCGTAATTGTGCACGAAACTAAACTATCAATTGTGTACGAAACTAAATTATCAGCTCACTAAAATCAAAGAGAATACACACACACACACACACACACACACACACACACACACACACACACACACACACACACACACACACACACACACACACACACACACACACCATCTACTTACTGAAATTCAGCGTAAAGCGGTTCAGCGCCTTCAAATCTAGTCCCATGACATTGTGGTAGAAAGTCAATATAGGTCAGGGAGGCGGTTCCTGTGTTATCTGATCTTCGTTCAATTTGAGAACTGCCGAATCGAAGCCCTTTGAAGTCGCTTGTTCTTCAGACTGTTCTGTGTCTACAGGAGCCTGTTTCGTCTCCATTTCGGCCATGTCTGTTTTCACGTGTGGTGCAGCTGCTGACTTCTGGCGTTATAGCTGCGTCAGATATTAATCCTGTAAAGAAAGAAAGAAAAAAGACTGACAGGTTATTTCACATCAGCAAGAGACATCTAGGTGTAAATCTACAGGCAGATCAGGAAAACCTATATAACAGTGTAAAGGAGATCTTGACATCACAAGGCTTTTCTCTTCTTTCCACGTGTGGGATGTGTGATTTTTAACCCTTTGACACCCGCACCCTATCCACCACCTACAAAAACTTAACCCTTTGACTCCCTCACCCTGTCATCAGCTTCCTGCATGAAGCTGGTGGATATAATGAGAGAGTCAAAGGATTAAGTTTTCGCTTTGCTAGCATGGTTGATGATAATGCAGGATGTTGGTGGACAGGGTGTGGAAGTCAAAGGGTTAAGTTTTCGCTTTGCTAGCATGGTTGATGATAATGAAGGATGTTGATAGACAGGGTGTGGAAGTCAAAGGGTTAAGTTTTCGCTTTGCTAGCATGGTTGATAATGCAGGATGTTGGTGGACAGGGTGTGGGAGTCAAAGGATTAAGTTTTCGCTTTGCTAGCATGGTTGATAATGCAGGTTGTTGGTAGACAGGGTGTGGGAATCAAAGGGTTAAGTTTTCGCTTTGCTAGCATGGTTGATAATGCAGGATGTTGGTAGAGAGGGTGTGGAAGTCAAAGGGTTAAGTTTCGCTTTGCTAGCATGTTTGATAATACAGGATGTTGGTAGACAGGGTGTGGGAGTCAAAGGGTTAAGTTTTCGCTATGGTAGTATGGTTGATAATGCAGGATGTTGGTGGACAGGGGGTGTGGGAGTCAAAGGGTTAAGTTTTCGCTTTGCTAGCATGGTTGATAATGCAGATGTTGGTAGACAGGGTGTGGGAGTCAAAGGGTTAAGTTTTCGCTTTGCTAGCATGGTTGATAATGCAGGATGTTGGTAGACAGGGTGTGGGAGTCAAAGGGTTAAGTTTTCGCTTTGCTAGCATGGTTGATAATGCAGATGTTGGTGAGCAGGGTGTGGGAGTCAAAGGTTAAGTTTTCGCTTTGCTAGCATGGTTGATAATGCAGGATGTTGGTGGACAGGGTGTGGGAGTCAAAGGGTTAAGTTTTCGCTTTGCTAGCATGGTTGATAATGCAGGATGTTGGTGACAGGGTGTGGGAGTCAAAGGGTTAAGTTTTCGCTTTGCTAGCATGGTTGATAATGCAGGATGTTGGTAGACAGGGTGTGGGAGTCAAAGGGTTAAGTTTTCGCTTTGCTAGCATGGTTGATAATGCAGGATGTTGGTAGACAGGGTGTGGGAGTCAAAGGGTTAAGTTTTCGACTTTGCTAGCATGGTTGATAATGCAGGATGGTGAACAGGGTGTGGGAGTCAAAGGGTTAAGTTTTCGCTTTGCTAGCATGGTTGATAATGCAGGATGTTGGTGGACAGGGTGTGGGAGTCAAAGGGTTAAGTTTTCGCTTTGCTAGCATGGTTGATAATGCAGGATGTTGGTAGACAGGGTGTGGGAGTCAAAGGGTTAAGTTTTCGCTTTGCTAGCATGGTTGATAATGCAGGATGTTGGTAGACAGGGTGTGGGAGTCAAAGGGTTAAGTTTTCGCTTTGCTAGCATGGTTGATAATGCAGGATGTTGGTAGACAGGGTGTGGGAGTCAAAGGGTTAAGTTTTCGCTTTGCTAGCATGGTTGATAATGCAGGATGTTGGTAGACAGGGTGTGGGAGTCAAAGGGTTAAGTTTTCGCTTTGCTAGCATGGTTGATAATGCAGGATGTTGGTGGACAGGTGTGGGAGTCAAAGGGTTAAGTTTCGCTTTGCTAGCATGGTTGATAATGCAGGATGTTGGTGACAGGGTGTGGGAGTCAAAGGGTTAAGTTTTCGCTTTGCTAGCATGGTTGATAATGCAGGATGTTGGTGGACAGGGTGTGGGAGTCAAAGGGTTAAGTTTTCGCTTTGCTAGCATGGTTGATAATGCAGGATGTTGGTAGACAGGGTGTGGGAGTCAAAGGGTTAAGTTTTTCGCTTTGCTAGCATGGTTGATAATGCAGGATGTTGGTGACAGGGTGTGGGAGTCAAAGGGTTAAGTTTTCGCTTTGCTAGCATGGTTGATAATGCAGGATGTTGGTGGACAGGGTGTGGGAGTCAAAGGGTTAAGTTTTCGCTTTGCTAGCATGGTTGATAATGCAGGATGTTGGTGGACAGGGTGTGGGAGTCAAAGGGTTAAGTTTTCGCTTTGCTAGCATGGTTGATAATGCAGATGTTGGTGGACAGGGTGTGGGAGTCAAAGGGTTAAGTTTTCGCTTTGCTAGCATGGTTGATAATGCAGGATGTTGGTGACAGGGTGTGGGAGTCAAAGGGTTAAGTTTTCGCTTTGCTAGCATGGTTGATAATGCAGGATGTTGGTAGACAGGGTGTGGGAGTCAAAGGGTTAAGTTTTCGCTTTGCTAGCATGGTTGATAATGCAGGATGTTGGTAGAGGGTGTGGGAGTCAAAGGGTTAAGTTTCGCTTTGCTAGCATGGTTGATAATGCAGGAATGTTGGTAGACAGGGTGTGGAGTCAAAGGGTTAAGTTTTCGCTTTGCTAGCATGGTTGATAATGCAGGATGTTGGTAGACAGGGTGTGGGAGTCAAAGGGTTAAGTTTTCGCTTTGCTAATATGGTTGATAATGCAGGATGTTGGTGGACAGGGTGTGGGAGTCAAAGGGTTAAGTTTCCACTTTGCTAGCATGGTTGATAATGCAGGATGTTGGTGGTACAGGGTGTGGGAGTCAAAGGGTTAAGTTTTCGCTTTGCTAGCATGGTTGATAATGCAGGATGTTGGTGACAGGGTGTGGGAGTCAAAGGGTTAAGTTTTCGCTTTGCTAGCATGGTTGATAATGCAGGATGTTGGTAGACAGGGTGTGGAGTCAAAGGGTTAAGTTTTCGCTTTGCTAGCATGGTTGATAATGCAGGAATGTTGGTAGACAGGGTGTGGGAGTCAAAGGGTTAAGTTTTCGCTTTGCTAGATGGTTGATAATGCAGGATGTTGGTGGACAGGTGTGTGAGTCAAAGGGTTAAGTTTTCGCTTTGCTATCATGGTTGATAATGCAGGATGTTGGTGGACAGGGTGTGTGGGAGTCAAAGGGTTAAGTTTTCGCTTTGCTAGCATGGTTGATAATGCAGGATGTTGGTAGACAGGTGTGGGAGTCAAAGGGTTAAGTTTTCGCTTTGCTAGCATGGTTGATAATGCAGAATGTTGGTGACAGGGTGTGTGGAGTCAAAGGGGTTAGTTTTCGCTTTGCTAGCATGGTTGATAATGCAGGATGTTGGTAGACAGGGTGTGGAGTCAAAGGGTTAAGTTTTCGCTTTGCTAGCATGGTTGATAATGCAGGATGTTGGTAGACAGGGTGTGGAGTCAAAGGGTTAAGTTTTCGCTTTGCTAGCATGGTTGATAATGCAGGATGTTGGTGGACAGGGTGTGGGAGTCAAAGGTTTAAGTTTTCGCTTTGCTAGCATGGTTGATAATGCAGGATGTTGGTGGACAGGTGTGGGAGTCAAAGGGTTAAGTTTTCGCTTTGCTAGCATGGTTGATAATGCAGGATGTTGGTGGACAGGGTGTGGGAGTCAAAGGGTTAAGTTTTCGCTTTGCTAGCATGGTTGATAATGCAGGATGTTGGTGGACAGGGTGTGGGAGTCAAAGGGTTAAGTTTTCACTTTTCAAGCATGTTTGATAATACATGATGTTGGTAGACAGGGTGTGGGAGTCAAAGGGTTCAGTTTTCGCTTTGCTAGCATGGTTGATAATGCAGGATGTTGGTGGAAAGGGTGTGGGAGTCAAAGGGTTAAGTTTTCGCTTTGCTAGCATGGTTGATAATGCATAATGTTGGTAGACAGGGTGTGGGAGTCAAAGGGTTAAGTTTTCGCTTTGATAGCATGGTTGATAATGCAGGATGTTGGTAGACAGGGTGTGGGAGTCAAAGGGTTAAGTTTTCGCTTTGCTAATATGGTTGATAATGCAGGATGTTGGTGGACAGGGTGTGGGAGTCAAAGGGTTAAGTTTCGACTTTGCTAGCATGGTTGATAATGCAGGATGTTGGTAGACAGGGGTGGGAGTCAAAGGGTTAAGTTTTCGCTTTGCTAGCATGGTTGATAATGCAGGATGTTGGTGGACAGGGTGTGGGAGTCAAAGGGTTAGGTTTTCGCTTTGCTAGCATGGTTGATAATGCAGGATGTTGGTGGACAGGGTGTGGGAGTTAAAGAGTTAAATTTTTGCTTTGCTAGCATGGATGATAATGCAGAATGTTGGTAGAGAGGGTGTGGGAGTCAAAGGGTTAAGTTTTCGCTTTGCTAGCATGGTTGATAATGCAGGATGTTGGTGGACAGTGTGTGGGAGTCAAATGGTTAAGTTTTCGCTTTGCTAGCATGGTTGATAATGCAGGATGTTGGTGGACAGAGTGTGGGATTCAAAGGGTTAAGTTTCCGCTTTGCTAATATGGTTGATAATGCAGGATGTTGGTGGAAAGGGTGTGGGAGTCAAAGGGTTCAGTTTTCGCTTTGCTAGCATAGTTGATGATGCAGGATGTTGGTGGACAGGGTGTGGGAGTCAAAGGGTTAAGTTTTCGCTTTGCTAGCATGGTTGATAATGCAGGATGTTGGTAGACAGGGTGTGGGAATCAAAGGGTTAAGTTTTCGCTTTGCTAGCATGGTTGATAATGCAGGATGTTGGTAGAGAGGGTGTGGGAGTCAAAGGGTTAAGTTTTCGCTTTGCTAATATGGTTGATAATGCAGGATGTTGGTGGACAGGGTGTGGGAGTCAAAGGGTTAAGTTTCCACTTTGCTAGCATGGTTGATAATGCAGGATGTTGGTAGACAGGGGTGGGAGTCAAAGGGTTAAGTTTTCGCTTTGCTAGCATGGTTGATAATGCAGGTTGTTGTAGACAGGGTGTGGGAATCAAAGGGTTAAGTTTCCACTTTGCTAGCATGGTTGATAATGCAGGATGTTGGTAGACAGGGGTGGGAGTCAAAGGGTTAAGTTTCCACTTTGCTAGCATGGTTGATAATGCAGGATGTTGGTGGATAGGGTGTGGGAGTCAAAGGATTAAGTTTTCGCTTTGCTAGCATGGTTGATAATGCAGGTTGTTGTAGACAGGGTGTGGGAATCAAAGGGTTAAGTTTTCGCTTTGCTAGCATGGTTGATAATGCAGGATGTTGGTAGAGAGGGTGTGGAAGTCAAAGGGTTAAGTTTCGCTTTGCTAGCATGTTTGATAATACAGGATGTTGGTAGACAGGATGTGGGAGTCAAAGGGTTAAGTTTTCGCTATGGTAGTATGGTTGATAATGCAGGATGTTGGTGGACAGGGTGTGGGAGTCAAAGGGTTAAGTTTTCGCTTTGCTAATATGGTTGATAATGCAGGATGTTGGTGGACAGGGTGTGGGAGTCAAAGGGTTAAGTTTCCACTTTGCTAGTCATGGTTGATAATGCAGGATGTTGGTAGACAGGGGTGGGAGTCAAAGGGTTAAGTTTTCGCTTTGCTAGCATGGTTGATAATGCAGGATGTTGGTGGACAGGGTGTGGGAGTCAAAGGGTTAAGTTTTCGCTTTGCTAGCATGGTTGATAATGCAGAATGTTGGTAGACAGGGTGTGGGAGTCAAAGGGTTAAGTTTTCGCTTTGCTAGCATGGTTGATAATGCAGGATGTTGGTAGACAGGGTGTGGAGTCAAAGGGTTAAGTTTTCGCTTTGCTAGCATGTTTGATAATGCAGGATGTTGGTGGACAGGGTGTGTGAGTCAAAGGGTTAAGTTTTTGCTTTGCTAGATGGTTGATAATGCAGGATGTTGGTGGACAAGGTGTGGGAGTCAAAAGGTTAACTTTTCGCTTTGCTAGCATGGTTGATAATGCAGGATGTTGGTGGACGGGGTGTGGGAGTCAAAGGGTTAGTTTTCGCTTTGCTAGCATGTTTGATAATCAGGATGTTGGTAGACATGGTGTGGGAGTCAAAGGGTTAAGTTTTCGCTTTGCTAGCATGGTTGATAATGCAGGATGTTGGTAGACAGGGTGTGGGAGTCAAAGGTTAAGTTTTCGCTTTGCTAGCATGGTTGATAATGCAGGATGTTGGTAGAGAGGGTGTGGAAGTCAAAGGGTTAAGTTTCGCTTTGCTAGCATGTTTGATAATACAGGATGTTGGTAGACAGGGTGTGGGAGTCAAAGGGTTAAGTTTTCGCTATGGTAGTATGGTTGATAATGCAGGATGTTGGTGGACAGGGTGTGGGAGTCAAAGGGTTAAGTTTTCGCTTTGCTAGCATGGTTCATAATGTAGGATGTTGGTGGACAGGGTGTGGGAGTCAAAGGGTTAAACAGGGCTGGCGAGAAGCCCAGACGGAACATGTGCTGAGAGAATAAAGAAAACTTATTCTACTTATTGTTAAATAACGATTGTAAATCATTCTTGTTTAGCGGTATTCACCAAAGACATTTGGACTCATTACGTGTTCCACATAATCATACTTTTTACTGCAACACGGTGAACTCAAGCTGATGCGGGCTGGTCGGTAGAACCATGGACGCAACATCTGATATCTTGAGTTCAAATCCCAGCCCGCAACATTAAAAACCGGCCTGTTCGCTGCCCATCTTAATATTTCCATCATTCTGGTGGTGTCAGCTTAGTGTTTGGTAGGCCCCTTCTCCCCTTTCCCCGTTTCAAGACCATTGCCAGCGCCATAAGGTTTTGTGCAGGCTCGGGAAATCTGTCAGATAATTGCTGGCAGATTTGGATGGAGCGCATATGGAGCTGTCCGAGCGTGGTGAATCCCTCTTGAAATAGCTCCAGTAATTCCAATCTGAAAGGCGAGCTGACCATATTTCACTGTTTTTGCATTGTGTGCATCTTTGATGAGCGTGCATGCTGGGTGTTCATATGTTTCCACAAGCCAGCCACTGACATGACTTACAGGATCTTTAACGTGCATGTTTGATATTCTGCATGCATATATATATACACACGAAGGGGAGTTTAGTCACTGGCCGGTCTGCACCATGTGGACCTGGGAGATGGGACAAATCTCGGCCCTTTACCAATCACGCAGAGGTGTGTATGTGGATCGAACCTTAGACCTTCCAACTACAAGTCCGACCTTTACCACCTGTGGCCTGTGCTTTGTTTGGACAAATTTGACCCTAACCTTATGTTTCACTGAAACATGACAATGTTACAGATTGATCAATCGATCCGCAGGGAGAGAGAGAGAGAGAGAGAGAGAGAGAGAGAGAGAGACAGACAGACAGACAGACAGACAGACAGACAGACAGAACCACAGACAGAGACAGAGACAGATAGTGTGTCTGTGTGTGTGAAAGCGTGTATGTGTGTAAGCGTGTAGGTCTGTGTGTGTAAGCTTGTATGTGTGTGTAAGCGTGTGTGTGTGTGTGTGTGTGTGTGAGAGAGAGAGAGAGAGAGAGAATGTGTGTGTGTGTGTGTGTGTGTGTGTGTGTGTGTGTGTGTGTGTGTGTGTGTGTGTGTGTGTGTCTATGTGTGTGTGTGTAAGACTGTGAGTTTGTTTCTGAGAGAGACAGAAGAGAGTATGTGTGTGTATGTGTGTGTGTAAGTGTGTGTGTGTGTGTGCGTGCGTCCGTGCACGCGCGTGCGCGCGCGCGTGCGCGTGTGTGTGTGTGTGTGTGTGTGTGTGTCTGAGAAAGAGAGAGATAGAGAGAGACAGGGACAGAGACAGACAGAGGGTGAGAGAGAGAGACAGGGAGACCGAGACAGAGAGAGCACCGTCAAATTTATGTCTATGAGCAACAAGATCGCTGAATTGCTCACTGGAGCGAAAATTGATCAAGCTGTTTTTCCTCACAAAATGTTAAAGCCCAAAATACAGATTCTGTTCTCCACCATGTCTGATCTACTTGGCACTGAGAAATCAAGTCCCCTACCATCCAGATGATCTCCCCTCTGCCTTTTCCACATTTTTCTACACCAAGATTCTCAATTTGCGTACCAAACAATTCCAGACCCTCAGTTTACTGGTAATTCCTCTCCTCTCTCTCCACCCAGATCTGAGACTGAGATCTTAATGATCCTCAAAGAAATGTGTTTCAAATTTTGCAGACTTGACCCCGTTCCAGCCTCTCTCTTCTCAACAATCTATCAGCAACTTCTTCCATCAATCACATCCATCCTCAATTCTTCTTTAGTCTCAGGAGTCTTCCCTTCTGCTTTCAAGACTGCCAATTCGCAAGAAAAACAATCTTGATCCGGATGACCTGAAAATCATAGACCCATATCAACTCTCTCAGTTCTCTCCAAACTCCTTGAGAAAGTGGTACTAAAACAACTGAATGAGCATGTCTCTTTAAATCGTCTCCACCATCTTTACCAGTCTGCCTATCGAGCAAACCACAGTACAGAAACAACTCTTGTTCACATAATCATTGAATTTTTTCTTGCTTCTGATGCTGATAAATTTCTCTCTTAATATTTCTCGATCTGTCTGCTACCTGTGATACCACTGACTACTCCATCCTTCTGTCTCGTCTTGAACATACTTCTGGAATTCATAGCACTGCTCGTACTTGGTTCTCCGCCTGTCTCTCTGATCGCTTTTGGTCAGTACTTGTCAACGGAAGTCATTCTGAGTTTGCTAAGCTTTTTGCGGAGTTCCTCAACGTTCTGTGCTAGGATTGGATGACACAAACTAAACTACAATTGAATGGTGATAAAACTGAAGCCAAACCAGTTGGCACCAAAAACAAACTTGTTTCTCTTACACCGAATATCACCCAGTTAGATGACATCATCCTTCTCTCTGATTCTGTCAAAAACCTGGATGTGACCTTTCTATACAGAAGTTTCTGACCAAGACCTGCAAATCACGCTACCACCAGATTCGGCGCATTGGTTACATTCGAAAAGACCTATCAACTGAGGCTGCATCTAAGCTTGTGACATCTGTTACTTTGTCTCATCTTGATTACTGTAACGCTATCCTTTCTGGACTACCAGCTTCTTCTCTCCTCTGTCTGCAGCGCATACAAAACACAGCTGCTTGTTCCGTCCTCAGAAAGAAAACATTTGATCATGTCAGTCCTCTCCTTCGCTCTCTCCGTTGATTTCCTATTTCGAACAGAACTGAACGTAAGCTGGGTATCTTGTGCAACAAATCTATTCTTCAGGCTGCTCCACCCTATATTTGTGACAACATCAATATTTATAAGCCAGCTCTCACCTTGCGCTCAGTTTCAGACACTCTTTTCCTTCGAGTTCCTAGATATAAACTATCAATTGTTGACCAGTGTCTTTTGCAGTTTCAGGACCGTCTGTCTGGAATGGACTTCCACTCTGCCTTCGCTTAAGACCTACCATTTCTGCTTTTAAATCCGGTTTAAAGACCCCATCTCTTTTCCCGACAATGAATTCTACAACTAGCTCTCTCCTTCAGTTTGTGTAGGTCTTTTTTGTCCATTGTATGCAGGTCTCCGTTGCTCGTATGTGTGTGTATGTCTAGTGCGTGAGTGCGCTTTGATTTGAATTATCACGACTTGACGTCATATCATCATCATCATCATCATTGTCATTTCTTCATTTATATATTTCTCCATTCTCCAATGCCCAAAGAGTAAATAAAAATATTCATTAGAATACAATCGTATAAAAGTAAATAACACGACAACTAGCACATGACGTGGTGAGAGCTTACATACACTGAGAGAGAGAGAGAGGGGGGGAGAGAGAGGGAGAGACGAGAGGAGAGAGAGAGAAAGAGAGAGACGAGAGAGAAAGGAGAGAGAACGGAGAGAGAAAAGAGAGAGAGACAGACAGGCAGAGAGATAGAAAGGAGAGAGAAGAGACAGACAGACAGACAGACAGAAAGGAAGGAGGGGGGAGAGAGAAGAGACAGACAGACGAAGGGGGGGAGAGAGACAGACAGACAGACAGAGAGGAAGAGGAGACAGACACAAGAGAAGACAGACAGAGACAGACAGAGAGAGAAGACAAGAGAGACAGACAGAGACAGACAGAGAGAGAGACAGAGGAGAGAGACAGAGAGAGACAGAGAGAGAGAGAGACAGAGAGAGAGAGAGACAGAAGAGAGAGAGAGAGAGAGAGAGAGAGAGAGAGAGAGAGAGAGAGTTTTCATCATGTGAAGGTTAATGCGTTTCGCTTGTTGTAATATCTAGGCAGTAGGCCTAAGCTTCTGGTATGTAGGTTTACAGCCTCTATGGTGTCCTGACCGTGTCAAGCATGCACTGATTGGAAACTTTGATCGACCTTGCGTCTTACTGAGAATGCTCTGATCGTGTTTCCATCTCCACATGTCTTCGTGTTATGGCCTGTATAATATCTGTGTGCAAGAAGTCATGTCTGTACCAAAAAGGCACAACAATAGTAGGACTTGGATTTCCACGATAAAAGCCCCACGCTTATATATAATTTATATATATGTACACACACACACACACACATATATAGATATATCTATATCTATATCGGTATCTATATCTATATCTATGTCTGTGTCTACATCGATGTCAATATCTATATCTCTGTCTATATCGATATCTATCTCCTTATATGTATATAAACCCGTAAGTTCTGCTGGATTAGAAGTGCAGTGTATAAATCCTTACCCACTGGGTACTGCCAAAACTTGTGGTCTGCTGAAGGATCGAATCCACGACCCTTATGTTATCAGCATGTCGCTCTAACCAAGGGAGCTAAAGGGACCGCTGTAGACATCGCATGATGCTATTGTTTATTGTTTTATTGTTTTGTTGTTTAAAGTCCAGCCGACTGCGTAGATAGGGCTATAATCGTTTCAAAGCACACACAAAACTTCACCAGAGAAAAAGAAAGAAAGAAAATTAAGTACCCACATCAATGCATTCGCTCACATAATCTAAGGATATGCCCTGGCGTTGACCACTCCGTCCAATTTATCGCACAGAGGATCTAAAAAAACACCTGAATACAGATTCAAATATACGTAAGGACACAAAAACATGCATAAAAACAGGCACTAATTACCTAAAATTGCTTCCGCATATCTCACTTCCCAAGAGCCAAAAAGGCATTCAATACATGTACCCATTTATCAATCCTTAGAAAAGGTACGTAAGACTTTATCGAACGCATACAGGTGAATGGATCAGCAAGGTAGAAAATAAAAGAAAGAAATGACAGACAGCAAAGGAACAAAGAGAGTGACAGACAAGACAAAATTTCTAGCACAGAATTTCCAGAAGGTGGAGATACTATTTATACTGAAAGAGTCCCCGACATCCACACGGGGGAAGCTTGATGCTAGAAATGATCACAGTCAACACATGAATAAGACAGACCTACGCTAAATACAAAAACAAACAAAAATAAACAAATGAAATAAAAAGAAATTTAAAAATGAGGGGGGGGGGGGGAAACATTTGTTTTATGAAACCAGAATTTGACATTTGAGTCAACACATGCCCTTTAGCATAGTTGTCATACACACATCATTCATGCAGCCATACGTATAGGTCGGCTCAATAATGGAAGTAGGCCTAATGTTTGTTACTGTGGGAAAAGCAGCTAATACACATACACATAATATGACCGTGTATACACACACACACACACACACACACACACACACACACACACACACACACACACACACACACACACACACACACACACATATGCACACAACACAATCTGATTTTTCTTTAGTTACAACACACGCGCGAGTGTGCGCGCACACACACGCACACGCACATTTGATTTTTTTAATTTACAACACCACACACTCACACACACACGCACGCGCGCACGCACACACACACACACACACACACGGACACACACGGACACACACAGACAAGACACACACGCGCGCGCGCGCGCACACACGCACACACACACACGCATGCAAAACTCAGTTTCTGAAACTACAATTCTTCAGTACTACGTGCTCATTATCATAATGCGCATGCATATGCATATGTTTCACGCTTTCAAGGGGGCAAAGTAAAGACTGTAACAGAAAAGATCACACACACACACACACACAACACACACACACACACACACACACACAACACACACACACACACACACACACACACAAAATACACACACAACAGCACACAACATACACACAACACGCCCACGTAAGCTAACAAACATGAGAAATTTACTTTGTGAATTCCTGGTCAAACAGACACCACAACCTACATTTCCTCCCAACCACCCCTCCCCGCCCCCTCTACCAGCGACTAACCTGTACTAATCTGCCACCAGAACAACATCAGACTATCGTACGCTCTCACCCACTGGTAGATAACATTCAGAAAACACACATTACGACCATACAAAAAGTAAGGCACTTACTTGATAAATCTGTATTGAAAAGGCACCATATGCAGCCTAACTTTTTTTGTTCTAAAGTAAAACCTGTACTATTTTACAATTCACCACTACACGAAAAACGAACTGCGCACAAATTAACGATCATACGCAGTTTTGTAGTCGACCTACAAACACAGGATACTTACTTGGTGAATCTGTACGAACAGAAAAGTACACAGTCGACTGTTTTCCCCAAGTCTGTGCTATTTTACAATCCTTTGCCACGTTCAGGAAAACTAAGACAACGGACGATAGATGGAACGGTTTTCGCCCTGGCACTACGTGGACTTTAGTACGTACTCCTTGAACACCACAGCACGTGGTGGCTCGTTCATTATTCTGTTTACAGGTTGCTTGGCAGCCCAGCGTTCTACACAATGAGGCCATACATACAATGGCTCCCAGCTTAAGTTAATTCAAGTTCGGCCTTGCAGCAAGTAGGTTTGGTTGGTTGGTTGGCTGGATGGCTGGTTGGTTATTAGCTGAATGGTTCACTGATTTTAGCTTGCGTCAGTCGGCTGGTTTTCGTTTTTGACTTTTGATTATTTTTAGTGGGAAGTGATTTGCTCTCTCTGTCTGTCTGTCTGTCTGTCTGTCTCTGCCTGCCTGCCTGTCTGTCTGTCTGTCTCTCTGTCTGCCTACCTGTCTCTCTGTCTTTGTCTGTCTGTCTGTCTGTCTCTCTCTTTCTCTCTCTCTCTCTCTCTCTCTCTCTCTCTCTCTCTCTCTCTCTCTCTCAGAGATGGACTGATTGTGATTGCATTTTTTTCTAACGGTAAAGACAATGACACAATACAACAATGTTTGATTTTTTTTTTCATGTCCATTTTGTCAAAATATACTTGACAAAGCTTCAAAAACAAACAAACAAGCAAGCAAACAAACAAACAAACAAATAAAAAACCAAAAGTTTTGTTAGAGTAATGATTCGGAATAGCAATAAAACTCCGAGGTACGAAATTAAGACATTGAAAACAACCTTTTTTTAGCATTTATTTTTGACAAAGTGCAATTTTGCATACATGCATAAAAAGAATCACATTAAATAATTATGTGTGTAAAGGAATATATTTTCATTACAGGTAATTGTGGACGTGAAGGAATACATTTCCCTTATACTTTTCTGTCAAATTCTTTCTTTTACATTCACTGTGTGCTCTGCTTCTTTTAGTCCGTTTCTCCCACTGGACGAAGCAGCAGGGAAGTTTCAGTCTTTTTCTCCTCATTTTTGTATTTGGTGTTTGTTTGTCTGAGATCTTACATTTACACTTGACAAAGGCCAGTTGGCCGAAAAATTACGCCTGTCTTGTCTGGTTTATATTAAATACGCGTTCTGATTCTATTTTCGTGTTTTTCTGGTTCCTTTCCGCTCTGTTACGTAGTTAGATGATTTCTATCACTTCTGCTAGCTTAAGTCTGGATAGTTCGCACTGCATATGTATGGATGCACTTCTCCTCTGGCTATTCAAGCAGCAAGTCTGTTAAGTTCTACATACACGAAACGTGTCACCGGCTTTCATCATCATCATCGTGTGCCTTGCCACATGGCGTTGGCAATCATGGCCCTACATATGCATCTATCCCTGGTCGCCACAAGCACATCTTCCACCCTCTCTGTCCTCAGCCATCCTGCAAGTCCATCCATTATTTTCTCCCTGGGTCTACCTGCTGTTCTCTTTCCCTCCAGCTTTCCTGTTGTGACCAGGTGCTCTAATTCCCTTTTCTTCATAAAATGGCCTATAAATGTTGCTTGTCTTTTCCTAATCTTTCTTATTAATGATCTTCTTGTGTCTGCCTCCATCAAGATTGTCTTGTTTATTTTCTTTGCTGTCCATGGTACTCTCAACATCCTTCTTAGAAACCACATTTTGGCTGCCTCAATCTTGTTCTGGCTTTGCGTGCTGACTGTCCATGCCTCACAACCGTATAACATTATCGGTTCTAGATAACATTCAAGAACTCTCTTCCTGATGTTAATTGATAGGCATTTGTTGATAAGGATGCTTTTCATCTTCTTGAATGCTGTTTTGGCTTGGCCGATTCTGCTGGCTATATCTGATGTACATCAGCCATCTGGTGAGATGACCGTTCCCAGATATTTAAACTTTGGGAGGTTGTAACCTTCACATTGAAGGACTTGAATACTGACACAGCGCTCTGGGTGTGTTTTCTGGGCGGATCCACAACCTTCAGCCATGCAGATTTTCTTTTTCTTTCTTCTTCTTTTCTTTTCTTCTTTTTTTTCCATCTCGTTGTATTTCAGACCAGAGTAATGTTTATGCTTTGCTAACCTGGTTGACAATGCAGGATGCTGGTGAACAGAGTGCCGAAGTCAAAGGGTTAAAAACTTGTAAGTTTGGCGCCAGTCTGTTTTTTTCTTCTTTTTTTAAATTTTTTTTATATGGTATGTTGAATCCAGAAAGTTCCTGGAGAAGGTTGTGTTTTGAAAGAGTCCTATCAAACTTGCATTTATACTTGCAGATGTTCATCTTCCAAAGAAAGATAATCAAATCAAATATCGAATATGTTTGCATATCTTTATCGACGCCAAACAGTACTCTGCTTTTCAGTTAACTTAATATTTGCACAAGTAACACAACTTAATTTCCACATTTCCTCAATCTTTTCCCAAAATCGTTTGACATGTATACATTATAAAACATGTTATCAATGCTGTCTTTTGTTTCCATACAAAAAAAAAATCTCAACAGAAACTGTTTACAAATCCAATTTCTTTCAGGATGATATTAGTGCTAAAAATTATGTGAGCAATACGTGTTTGTAGCTTTTTCAGTGTAACATCATATATTCTATTAAATTTCATAAATATATATTTTCCATGGAACATCAATTTCTGACTTCTGTGTCCATTTAGAACACGAATTCGGTAATGTTTCATTGTCTTTCACATATTTTATAATACAACTGTGCTCCTTTTGGTACAGTGCAGTAGGAATATCATGTGCACTTATCACGTGCGCTGTCATTTAATATGTTTTGCTCTGTCTCCTGTATGTAATTCTTACTGTCTATTAAGAGACAGGAAATTTACCTTCATTTCGTATTTTCTTTTAAATTCTCCTTGCGTTGGAAACAAGCCATCATCATTCAAAATGTGTGCAATGTAATAAACCCTCTTTTGAATCCATGTACTGTTTTTCATAATAGTATTTACAATAATGACCTTTTGTTGTTGCACAGGACTGGTCCTGAAAACAAATCAGTTGACGATGCTGGTTTATACGACTGCAAAAGCGATTGTTTGCCATTAAGGGTGTTTCCAGAATAAGTTTTCAATGGCTTTTCTTAAAGTATAACCAGCTCCACATTTTTTTTTCATATCCGGGGCAGAGTTCATTGACACACTTTGCCTCACTGCGATCTGAATCATAATCGCGTTCACTGATCACAGTTGTGTTGCAACTGTCCCGTTTTCCTTTTCCCACTGTTGTAGGCATTGCAAAGGTCTCCTCCAATGGTTATTTGTTTTCCCTCCCCCTTCCCCAGAGGAAGGAAAAGAAAAACAAATCCACGTGCTGGATACTGTTTCAGACTTATGTAAGCCATGTGGATCCCTGTGCATTGTTCATGTGCTTACGTTTATGTGCGTTGGTGTATATCTGTGTGTGACAGCTTCATAGAGTTACTTGCAAGTTTGCTAGTTCATGTTTCAGTGTGTGTGTGTGTGTGTGTGTGTGTGTGTGTGTGTGTGTGTGTGTGTGTGTGTGTGTGTTATGTGTGTGTGTGTGTGTGTGTGTGTGTGTGTGTGCGTGCGTGCGTGCGTGTGTGAGTGTGTGTGTATGTGTGTGTGTGAACATTTATTTATTTATTTGTTTATTTCTTTAAAATTAATTTTCAGATAGAGTACATTATAATTTACTTCACACGCACAGTCATTCAACATCTTGTGGATGAAAGATTCAAATTCTTGTAATTGAGATTGCACGTTTTTTCATGTTACACAAACACTCAATAAATCAGACAATATTTTAAAGGGCTATAAAGTGCATATCTTCTAAATAACAAAAAGCTAGAATTCAATTTTGCATCTTGGCGCGGCCCAAGTACGCCATTAGGCTACATTATAGCAATAGAGCACAGAGGTTCAGATCTCTACTTCGCGTTGTTGAACATTAGTTCCCCTCCCCCCCCCCCCCAAAAAAAAATTATCATAACAAAAATCATACTCAGTTTATTATAGAAACAGTGAATTTAGACATAGCAATATTGGGTAAACCAAACATCTCATAGTTGTACAACAAGAAAGGTAGTGGGGAAAAGAATACCAGGAAGACCCAGGGAATAAATATTGGACAGTTTTGCAGAGTGGATGGGGACAAAAAGGGGAGGAGGTATACTTTGTGACTTACAGCGACGAACGAGAGATTCGTATGAAGGGTCATGATGATGATGATGATGATGATCGCCAATGCCATGCTGTAAGGCACATGGCGATCACTCAGTTGCGAGAAGATGATAAATCAAGGACTTTGGGCACAAACAGGCTGGTGATAAGCAACAGTAATATATAGGCCCTACAGGTAATGGATATGAAAGCGCGTAATGTATTTCTGAACATCAAATTTGAAAACAATAGCTTGCAGACGAAACCGTGAAGGAAAATTTCTGTTAGAGTTATCTTTTCGCGTGCCCGATAAAATTATGTCGCAGATGGCGCTTTCCTACCTATTTTTAACCAACGAGAAAGCCTACTTTTCTGCGCCATTAGCCTACTGCTTCCTTTTTAGCTGCGCCATTTTGTTAAGACCATGGCAGAGGATTCCACCAACGCATTTGCATCTGCCCTAGCAAGAGCAAGACAGGTAAGCCTTAAGATTATATGTCAAATTTACTTTTTACCAAATGCACTTATTTGCAGGGAGGCAGTACTGTGAAAATGCCATGGCCGTCTGCTGTGTTGAAAATGTGATGGCTCCAGGAGCGGTTTTTGCCGGTGGGCGTCGGGACGAGCGCACGTGGCGTGTGAACTTCCTTGATTAGAAAAGCTGAATATTTGTATTAGATCTATTTTCATAATCCTGATATGCAGCTAAAACATGATTGCACGTTAAAGTATATGCCATATACATTGAGGGCACTTGACTTTCACATGTCGTTTGTACAGACTCGAAACTGAAACTGATCTCTGTCACTGTGTGACCTCGACGCGAACGGAAGAGTCGACGACTGAATTCCTACACTTCCCCGTGCCATACCGGCGGCGGCGGCCTCACTTTGATTTTTCATTGTTTGGATAGGAAGAATCTGGCCGGAAATTCCTGATCGGCTGATGCTGTCCGAAGTCTACGTTATAGTAGGTAGTCCCAGCCAGCAGAAAGCGCAACTGACTTGCAGAAATCTTAAAAATTGCCGAACTTCGTCATCATTTTTCACAATCTTTACTCTTACGGACTTATTTTATTTTGTGGTGGAATAAAAGTTCTGCTTTTCTTCTGTTGTTCTGTGTTTTTCGTTTTCTTATACGTTTGTTGGTTTTTCCGTACGACTGCGTGAAAGTGGGTAGGGATACCGCGAATCCGCTCTCGCGCTGACGCGCTGTCCCAGTCTAGCGCGGTAGTTGAAAACGCGCTGTTTACAACACCCTCTCTCTCTCGCTCTACCGCAACCTGAGAACAGTACACAGCTAAATTTAGACTACACATGCAGACAGACAAAGCTCTCAGCTTTCTCATTGTGTAAGTTTCGTATAGAAACATTTGTCGAAAAACCGTCAAAAAATGAGTCAAAAAATCGCTAACTTTAATGCATAACAGCTTCAGAACCCCTGAAAACTGATAGGGAAACTTATACCGTTGAAAAGAGCAATTCTTCGGCTTCAATTTGAAATCAAAACGAACATCGTATGCTCCAGTCGTAGGTTGCGTCCGTGGGAATTTTGCGAGAACCCCGTAGCGTGTATCGGCTGGCTTGATCAAAATGGCGGCGCCCAACGAGCCCATGTGTTCGACGCGTTTTGACGATCTACCTGCATTTTATGTGCGTCTGCGTTCATTTTTGGGTAAGTAACTGCAATGAAATTCATTTTCTTACAGGATTTTGCATACATGAGCAATGATTTGCTAATTTGAGTGGTGTTTCGTAGCAAAATACGATCGATGTGAAGTGTGCACTTCTGAGCCTCTCAGTCACGGTCAGTTCAGAAGAGAATAACTAAATTCGTGAAGGAAATACACGCTATAACTATGCAGTCTGTTAATTTTAGCCATTTTCTCAACAAGATAAGTAAAGTTGAGGTTTGATGATTTGTTTTGATGTTATTTTTCTTGTATTGTCTTCTTCAACTGTTGCGATCACAGACCGCAAAAGACACTTCCGGTTCAGCGAAACCTGTGTTGATATTCATTGAAAACAATGTCTCGGTCAGAAATGCACGCTTATTTATTCAATCTTGCTGCGGTTTTTAAGGAGAAAACACCAATTTTATTGATTGAAAAACCCTGTGTTCTTTTTCTAGTGATAACTGGTGATAATTGCCTCCAGCAGTTTGTTATATTAGAAGTCTATATTGTCTACTTTCACTTTCAGAATTATCCTGTTTATTTCCACATGGATTCAATGTTCACTTTATTTTTTGTTTGGTTAACATGTATTAACATGTGTTAAAATAGTATTTTCAAAGTGTGTGTGTGTGTGTGTGTCTATGTGTTTTCCTCAAATTTTGATGAGTGGTGTGATGGTGTTGTGTTTACCTGTGTGTCTGCCTGTTGGTATTATTGCAACTAGGAGAATCTTGCTCAATGTGTGTGTGTGTGTGCTTGTGTGTGTGTGTGTGTGTGTGTGTGTGTGTGTGTGTGTGTGTGTGTGTGTGTGTGTGTGTGTGTGAAGAATTTTTTTTGTTTTTCTTCCAAGTTTAGTAGTTATTCTTTTCTTGCCAGGAGTCGGTCCTTTTTTTTTTTTTTTAACATTTTTGTATCTTGTTTGTTTGTTTGTTTATATCTGTTTACTACAGGCTTTTTTTTTCTTTTGTTTTCTCTTAACAGAGAACGAGACCTTTGACCGATACAAGAGGCATCTACAAGCTTTGGGTCCTGGCAGTGGAAGGAGCCGTCCATGCAAACTTGAGTCTGTTCCTGTTCTCACCAATCAGCTGTTGCTGCAGTTGGGGCTCTTGCGTTTGACTTTGGGAGTCACTTGGTCAGTAATCATTGATTTTTCCCAGAAATTGCTAAACATTCATCAAAATTTAGATACTTTAGTGATAAGTGTCGAGAAACGCGCAGAGAAACTTGATTTCGATGACCAGAGTGCAGTGTTGCTGTTTCTTAAAGAGGAGAAAGATGTGGTTTTTCCAAAGAAGTCACCCTTTTGTATTCAGTTTAATGTGACACAGGCTTTTTTGCTGAAAGAACCAGGTGCAGTTAGACCACAGCCTCATGATAAACTTCCAAACGGGCTCATCATTGAACTTGAGAGATTCAAGCGTGAAAGGAAACTGACTGCAAGTGATGTCTTTGAATGGATACTTGTGCTCTGTCCCAGTGCAACATTAACTTCAAAACACATGAACAAAAAAATCAGTGATCTCATGAAGAAATACAACCAAACCATGAAAGACAGTCGCAAAAACCCAGCTGCATACAATACTCTCCTTGAAGCTGTTTTTCAACTTCACTCGTCTAGTTCAAGAACTTTCACTGCTCAAACCATTTCTATGGATGTTGACGAGACAGTTCTGCCAGGAGAGCTGCATAATGATGATGTTTCTTCAAAACCAAAGTCAAGTTTGGACACTGACCCGTTAAGTGAAACTTCCAGCATGTCAGTTACACCCACTGCCAGCGCTACTAGTACTGCATGTAGGCCTACTGAAAGTGGCACTTGCAGGTCTTGTAGCCAACTGCAGTTGCAACTTCAATCAATGAGTGCAAGCCTGCAGGAGTTTAAAATGCAAGAAGACAAACACTTACACCTGGAGGCAGTAGCAGCAGGACGTTTGGAAGCACTGAACGAAAAAAATGAGAAGATTGCTGCTCTGACTGTTCAAGTTGAGAATCTACAGAAACAGCTGGCAGAAACTGTAGAAAAACAAGCAACAGCAGAACAAACCCTTGCTCACACAAGGAATATGATGGCAGACTTGAAATCTGAAGTAGCCACCCACAAGAAAACTAGCAGTAGGTTGCGTCGAGTTTCTTTGGAGAGAAAGAATAAATATCAAGAGGAACAAGAAAAACAGTGCCAGGAACAAGACAAACTAAAGACTGCAAATGAGAAACTGGAAAGAGATGGTCTACGAGTCGTACGACTGAAAAGCCAAATAAGGGAAAGCAATAAAAAAAGGAAGAAAATGGAAAAGTCATTGAGCAAACTAACCAAAGAAAACAGCATCATCCAGGAACAATATCAAGAGGAAACAAAACCTGTCTGTCACACGAAAGAAGACGGAAAATATAGAGACGGTGTTAGGGCATGTGCTGGGGAACTTGTAACAGAATTTGATGTTGGAGCTGCCAAAGTGCCACAAATTATTCAGTCGGTTGCTAAGCATGTGTTTGACACAGAGCTTCCATTGTCTGATCTTCCATCAAAGTCAACCGTTTTCAGGTGTGTGGATGAGGCGCATGTCCTGTCAAAGATGCATGTCAGCGAGGAACTGCAAAGTAAACGTTTTGATCTGCACACTGATGGCACAAGCCGTGACAGAAAAAAGTACATTGGACAGCAGGTAACACTTGACAACAAAACAACATTGTCATTAGGTTTTCAGCGTGTGGCCTCTGAAACTGCCTCCTCTTTGACAGATATGACCATGGCCCTGATACATGAGCTCTCTTCATTGCATGATGATGATCCTGATAAAACAAAAGCAGCTGTTCAAAACACACTGAGAAATCTCACATCTACAATGACAGATCGCGCAAGTGTGATGAAATCCTTCAGCCATCAATTGCAGTCAGCGAAACAAGCTATTGTAGGTACTGACTCAGGATTAGAATTTCTATACTGCAATGCACATTTTCTTTTGGGTCTGAGCAGTGCTGCAGAAAAGGCACTGGGTGAAGTAGAAAGCAGCAAAAGCCTTAAAAAACATCTTGGCCGGGATGTGTTGCCAGCGTTCGCGCATTTCCGAAGTTCTGCATCAGAACCTGCAGCTCTACGTGCCGTCAGGACAACATGTGACATCATTGGTCCACGTGGAGATGACAAGAATGGATGTAGGGAAAGCTGGATTGGATTTTGCCTTCTGAAGGATGTCAAGAGTTACATCAGCAGCTTCAGGGGAAACCGCTTTAACAACACCTTTGAAGGTGCTGCTGCTATACTCCACCATCTTGATGACATTGTCACTTTCATAGGCGACTACCTGGAGGAAGCACCAAATTTGAAAATCCAGAGTGTGTTGGCAGACTTGAAGGATGACAAGGTGGTGGTAATGTTGGCTGCTCTTGCAACAGTGTACGTCTGTGTGTCTGGGCCATTCTGGGTGCTGATTAAAAGCAACATCCACTATCTGGACCTCTACATCTACATCCAGAAGATGGAATCGTCACTCAAGTCCATTCTCGAGCATGAAAAGCAGTTTAACCTTGTGATGGAAACACTCCCATCTGTTCTGGACATAGTCATGGAGGAGACACCCATTGTAAAGTCTGTCGTCCAGTTTGTTAAGACTAAAATCCCTGCAAGTGAAACAAATCTGTTTAAAGACTGTGTAAAAGTAATCTGCCAAAGGTTCCTTGACACCATTAAAAATCAGCTGAGCGATTTCCTGCCTGGTGGGAAGTATGGTGCCCCTCCATCTAAGGAAGCTCGCCAGAAGATGGCCCACTGCCAGACCAACAACCTTCTAGGTGAGGCCTGCATGGGAGATCTTGATTTTTCCCTGAACAAGCGTCGCTATGCTCTATCCTTCTACCACTCAACAGTCAACATGATGAAACGCAACCACTCCCTCTCCAAATGGCTTCCTTCAAAGTCAGAGGCAGATCAAAAGCGGCTGCACAAGATAGCAAGACAGAAAAGCAGTCATCTGAGGGCTTTCTACCGCAAACAGGAGAAAAATGTGGCTGTGCAGGAAAAAGAAAAGTTGTTAGCCAGAGCAGCAGCACGAAAAGAAAAGGAGAAGGAACAATGCAAAAGGCGTTTTAAGATCTTGCAAGACATCAGAGCTTGTCCCATTGGCAGTGCATGTATGATGAGCAAAGATGTTGATACTCTCATAGAATCATACACCACCAAAACAAGCAAAATAGATGCCATGAAGCTGCAGCTTAGGTACTACAGGATCATCATGAACTCCAAAAGTTCACGTCTTGTAGCAGCTGGAAAGACCTTGGAGCAGATGATGTCTGACTTAAAGATGTTCCTGGCAGAGTTCAATCCCACTGGGTCTTCAGCAGCGCCAACATTGGATGACTCTAACCTTCCTGACCCGAATACTTGCGACAGTGAACCTCCAAGGAAAAAGCGGCACCTTCAGGCAGAAGAGGATGTTTCTGACACCGACTGTCACACGAGTGAGAGTGATCCTGACCTCAATCTGGATTCTGATGAGGAATTTGCAGAAGTTGACTTCTCTGGCACCTTCCAGCGCCAAGGTCAAACTGTAGCTGTATACTATGAGCAGCAGTGCTTCATTGGAGAGGTGCTTGAAGTCAAGAATGAGACTAGTGCGTCTGTCACTTTCATGCAGCAGGATGGTTCAAGAAATTCTTTTTTTTGGCCTTCTACACTGGACTTGGATCATGATGTCCCTGCACACTTCATCGTACAGTGGGATGTGGAGATGCGGCCTATAGGACTAAACGCTAGAAAGTGGGCTGTAGAAAACTTTGACCAGCTTCAGAGGAGGCATCATATGTTCAAAGTGCAGTTCTGCTCTGCATGCTGAGAACAAGGTATTTATCTACATGTATAAAGATTTGTGCTGTTAATTTTTATCTGTAGGTCTGGTCTGTACTAATTTGACACTAATTTGTGACACTATCTATCACCATAATTTCTTAATGATACTCTCAACCTCATGGGTATCCCTGCCCCATGACGGAATAGTGTGCAAGGGTCATTTACAAATTATAAATAAATAAGGTAAATCAAATTAGACAAGGAAGATAATAACTCCAAGGAAGCTATCAAAATGTAGTGCAGTTCTGTTTAATTCCTTTTTTTTGTTTTTGTTTTTGATAATTTTGGTTTTCGGTATGTTATGAATCGATTAATTATGAAATGATTCTTGTATTGAAGGGGTACTGCCAAATGTAATCTTCACAATATCTGTTTATGTATTGGTTCATTGTACATTTCACCCCAAGACAAACATTTTGATAGGTTATAGTTTTCTGTACGACTTCTAGAAAGGAAGATATGAAATTTCAGTCTGACGGAAAATAATGTTAACAAAGTTAACATGTGAGATTAAACACAAATATGCATATGGAGCTCTGTTTGAGTGTCAATTTCTCAGTTATATTGATATAGACAGACCTGGAAAAAAGTAGACTGATACCTGGCATGTATGAGACTAGAATGTAAGTATCAGAACTGGTACCAGATAATTCTAGTCATTATGGTACCCCTCTAAAAATAATGATTTAGCCCTTGCTTGACTGATCAACAATGTCAAACGCTTATTTTTTTTTAAGTTTGATGTCATACTGTGTGAACAGGAAACATTTTCCTTTCTTTTCCTTTCTATAATTTTACAATCTACTATACACAGATAAGAAAAAATGTAAAAAAAATTGTGGTCACATTGAATATCAGTAGTTTCATGCATTTGAATATGTGGCATTATTACGTATTCCGCAATATCGCGAATTTGTGAAATACATTTTATGCAATAACTCCTAAACTAATAAAGATTTTCATGTGAAATTTTGTGTGGACTCTTAAAATATCATTCTGATTCATTAGAAAGTGATTTCAGGTATTTCTGACTATTAGAAAAAAATGGCTGGGACTACCTAGTTATAGCCTTGCCTGCATGATGGTACGGTTGTGTTTCAATTCTGTACAGACCTGTCAGTTCGTCTCCTCAGGTTCTTGCAATCGTAATTCAGTTGGGGCAAATTCTTCCAGGCGGTCCGCCTGAAATTGACAAACTTGGGCCAGTTATGTCCAAATCGTGATACCATGTTACCCTCACGTTCATGAAGTGCTCTCAGATAAGAGGAATGTTTATCTTGTGTAAACGAGTTATTATAACTTGTGCAGACAACTCTAGCTGAATGAATGATTGTGGTTAGCAGAACAACCCCCCAGTAAGATAGATTTCTGTTTCAGCATTTAAAAAGTGACTGTTTTTGATGCTTCTTTCTTGCACACGCGCGCGCACACGCACACACACACACACACACACACACACGCATGCACACACGTGCGTGCGCACACACGCACATTCAGTAAAATCAATAACATGCAAGTACAGTATGGGGTATGTATGCATTTGAAAGTTCCATGGAAAAAACAAGTGCCAATGTGATAGCTAAAAAAACCACATTTTATTCCTAAATGGTAGCTTCATTCCATGAGATTGATGAAGCTGTCAACTGGGCATATGTGTCCTCTGAGATGACCAAGTGATCATCCCAGTAGTTTACAGTATACAGTAGTTCTGGGCAGTATTAATTGAGCGTACCAAGTTAACTGTAAAGTTACTGAAGGTATTGGCTGTGAATTTTATTTCCATGAGATGACGAGAAGTTAGCAGAGACAGGCAGGTCTGTACTGCCACATCTTGACCCATTGTTGGTCAGTAGCTTCATGCCCTCTGTAAGAAATTATGACAAGGCCTTACCTATAGAATGTAATTAGACATTATACGTTTTTTCCCTTTTTAGTAATTAGAAATGTTTTTTCCCTTTTAGTAATGGGTCTGGTTCCAGTTAAAAAACCCTGAACAGGATGCTCACCAAAAGAAATATGCAGTTGGTGTGCTGCTTATAAAATCGCATTGCGGCAGTGCCAAGGGGTGATACAAATGAGTCATAAACACTCAGGGTGGTGAGTTGAGATTTTGACTCACCCTGTACGCTTGTCATGTTCCATGTGACAAAAGCTTCAGACACACTGTTGCTTGAAATCTGAAACATTTGCCTGATGAGATGTGTACAACCCTGGTTTTGCTTCTTGACACTTGGCTGCCCTAGTAGCATTGGGGACAGCCAAAGGTCTCCAGAGGAAAATCCCCCCACAAGCAAGTGGTTCAGTCCTAAACTTTACACTGAAGGGACCATAGTGCACATATATGTCATAACTCCTGGATGTACCTTTGATGTCACCTTTTTCTCTGTATGTGTGCCCCTTGTACAGACTTGCCTGATAAACCAATTAAAGAGTGATTCTGGCTTTGTAAGGGATGTCATAGAGTGGTGATTGTGAGAAAATTCGTCTTATGAGCTCTGCACAGGCCAGAAAAATTTTGTGCATTACTACCAAGTATGAAAATACTGCATGCAATGGTTTGATACAACATATTTTCTTAAGTCAGAATGCTACACTACTGATGTTGCCTTGTTCAATGCATCATCTGCATCGCCTCTTAAAAATCACTGACCTAGGAATGCAAGTCATTGTCAACAAATTGAGATTTTTCAGACAACTGTCAGGAAATTGTTGCAACTTTTGGTTGGTTGGATGGTTTTGAGAAAGGATAGGGATGTTGTATTTTGTATCCCCTCTGCCTACTGCACAACTTGGTGCTGCAGTTCTGCCAGGATACCATCAGGGACGAAAGTGCAAACAATGCACATTCACTGCACGCAACTGTCAGAAAAAGAGAGAGACTGCAAGTAAATTTAGAAAGCCTGAAACAAAGGCATAGATGGTGGCAGTTTGCAGTTGGAAAAGAGTTCCATGTTAAGCTCGTTGGCCTTATTTTAACTCTTTGAAAAGAAGGTTTTCAACATGTACATTGATTTGCAACAAATATAATCTTATCAACACCGTCTGTGTGTGAAGGTGTTAGTGGTATATTTATGCTCCTATACTCGCGAGAACAAATGAGTGGTCCTACAGTTAAGTGCAAGTTCTATTCCTTCTTATTTTGTTGACATCGTGTACAATGTGTGCATGTGCAGGACAAGTCATTTAGTCATCCAGTATAAGTTCAAGACACTGAAATGGAGAAGCTACCAAATTGAGACAGAGCTCTTTAATTAACGTAATGCTGTCAGTGCTGTACAATTTCCAGCGTTCTCAGTGTAACTGTTTTGTTGGATGGTTTTGAGAAGGTAGGGATGTTAAAGTTCTGAACCCTCTACCTACTGCACAACTTGGTGCTGCAGTCCTGCCAGAATACCACGAGGAAGGAAACTGCAAACAATGGACATTCATTACAAACAAAAATTCAGAGTAAACAGAATTTTTACCCACTGTCAATGGGAAGTTGATGAAAAAAATCGCATTTGATCACAGCCATTGAGTTTTATAAATGTTCTTTAAGTTGATAGTAAAAAGAAAATAAAAACAAAAGAAAATTTTTAACTTTTAGCATCTTTTGAAATGTTATTTCATGATAGATCTGACTAACAGATTAATCCAATTGATATGCTTTAAAATGCTTTGTATTCACTTGTGAAACACTGCTTTTAAAAATGATAAAGTTTGCGAAAGCGAATTGTGTGCAGAATAACAAAAGTAAAAGTTGGTTTGAAAACATTAAATTACTGGTTATATGCTGTCATGTCTTTGATGAATACGCTGTTTATCTCTTAATTAAAACTGGTCTTTGAGTTTCTTTTTCACTCAGTTCAGTACCATACATCCCTGTCAGTGATATCACAATCTGATAATGGTCACCTTCACTTTGGCCACTAGGCCAAGATTGATGTCCAGCTCGATTATAAATTTCTTCCAACAATTGCCATGTAAAAACCTGACTTGATTATCATCCAGTGGTGCAGATCCTTCTAAAAGTCAAGGGTTTTCATACCCCCACTAAAAAAACTTGAGGGTTTTCATACCCCCAATAATTTTTTTTAGGGGGTTTTCATACCCTTTGCCAAAATTTCTGGGGGTATGAGCCACCGATGCAAAGACTCGGTATTTTGTTTTCCCCAAGTGATTTTTTGGCCTAATGGTTTAAATAAATTAAATTATAAAAAAGCAGCATGGCCTTCTACTAAATTAGAATAAAGATCAACTCTTTACAGTGACACATGCCAGTTTCCACACTGACACAGACAACACAGGAGGAATGTTTCCATATTACAAAATTTAATGTGAACTGATTCTGATTCAAGTAACTGTAACTAAGCAATCACATTACTAATGTGTTTAGAAATAAGAATATTTGACTGAGACAGAAAAGTACTTCTCGAAGGGCTGCTTTCGGTTTCCGCTGCATTTTCATTGGCCCAGGCAAAGAGTTGTAGAAAAGTGTGACGTAACCTAGTTACTATTTTTATCGCTAATGTAATGCCCGACCCCAATGCTGCATGTGCCGCATCGGGCAAGCTAAGCGATGTCGGTCGCGTCGTTAGCTTGCCCGCCGCGGCTAGGCGAGCGAACGGAGCGATAGGTCTATACCCCCACGGCTCAAAACCTTTACGTGATGAGACCGGCAGAGGAAAAATGCTTACGTGGCCATACCCTCAAGACGACAAAGTCTTACGTGTTCATACCCTTTTGACATAATTTTTGTACGTGATTTCCATCTTCCTTACGTGATTTACCCCCATCTGTACGTGATCTGCACCCCTGATCATCATTTAAGAAAGTGGACGGTAAGGCTTCATTGTCTGCCATTTTGAAATTTTAAAACCAGTTAAAATCTTGGAAATGAAGAATTTGCACTTAGCATGGTTTTCTTATGTTGTGTCACATTTCCTCATCAATAAAGATTGGATTTAAGTTTTGCAAGGATTCTTTTCCTGGAAAAGTTTTAAAAAAAATTGAAGTCATCTGGGTTATTCTACATTTATTATTGCTTGAAAAGTCACGTTCAGAGATGAATATCATCCAAAAGTCACTCTTCCTTTAGGAATCTGTATCCATTCTCACATGCAAAAGGTAGATACAGGTTTAGCAGTTGTTTCAGGCATCTCCAGATTTCCAGACAGGCTGTCATGGACTTTGAAATCACATGTTTTGATCTTGCTTCCTTCCATAAAGACTACCAGTTCAGTGGCATACAAGTGGTTCCATGCAGAACTCTTTGTCTTGGGCACCATACACAAATGTAAAAAAAACCCCATGAGAACAGTGAATCTGCTTGCAGAAATTGAGTCGGAGAAAATCCAACAAGTATGGGGGAAATTCAACCCATGACACTGGACATTGAGGCAGTAAATGTGGGGACATCAAGGTCTTTGTTTAATCATACATGCTGTTCCATGGCTTGTGTCAGTTTCAGTTTCTCAAGATGACGTCTCCGCGCTCAGAACGAATTCCATATGCACTAGTGTCACAAGTGCCACGTGTATGGTGACCATGACACATGCCTTAAGCCTGCACATAAACCCATGAGCTGGCCAGGTCCTGAGGTCTTACCTAGACTATGTTTTACCGAGTCTATATTTTATATTGGTATTTTATCAGCCTGCCACTGGAATAATCTTGGTTACATGTAAATGACATGTGAATGTGTGTATTTTACCTTCAAAAAAGGAACGATATATTATGTAAATAAATAAAGGTCTGTAATAAAGCAGGCAGTGATGAGGTCTCGGTCAATAGAAATTCCAATAGGAAGAAGGCATAGTCAAGTTACAGTATGCATTCTGTATACTGAAAAGTACAGTTTTAGTACTTGCATTTTATTCCAACAGGAAGAAGACATTGTTAAGTTACAGTATGCACTCCATATACTGAAAAGTACTTTTTTAGGACTTGCCTCTTTTTTTTTTCTTGCAGCAGAGCTTTCAGATAAGTGGTAATTTTTTTCTGCTTTTCTACTTTAAAAACAATCTGTGAGTAATGATTTGGTCAATTGTTGTATTTTGTTAAATGTACATTGTATTTTCATGTGTAGCTGGTTTCTAGTACTTCAGCTACTATTAAACACAATACACAGCACCAGTCCACTCATATCAGTTTTAACATTTGGAACTTTTTTTTGGGGGGGGGGGGGAGGCAGGGGGGATGAAACAAAAACAAAAAATGAACATCACCACTACAGTAGGCATGTATCTTGGTATTTCATTTTACTGTGACAGATTGGGGGAGGAGGAATTAAGATTTCTGTCATTAATAATATGAAACAGCTCATGCAATACTCAGCATTTCACTATTTGTCAGTTGTAACTTTTGTCATGCCTGTTATGGTATTAACACATTCTGCCCTAGCATAGATATGTTCACACAGAACCATTCCCAATGCATGAGTACAGAAGTGGCTTGGACTGTGAATCTTGGTCCTCTGAACGGGTTTCTGTTACCGGCTATTTTATAAGCAGTTTTAAAAGGGACACAACTCTGCCAACTCCTGCTTTCTCTGCTGACAAAGGGAAAAAAGTGGTATTTGAATGAATTTTTAACTTTTTTATACCATTGTTTTTCAACGGTCTTGGCCAACAAACGTGTTTGCTGCTAAGTGAGCTGAAGAAATACTTGGTGATTCATGTAGTGATTTTGATCTGATTATTGAGTGTGAGAAATCGAAGCAAATGGGAAAAGTAAAACATGAAATTCAACAGAATAATTTTGACAGTAAAAACAGTAGAGGTTAAGAGCTGTCACAGTCGTCTACCACATCTGGGCTTAATGCTGTGTCAAAACCACATCAATTCATCAAATTAGTTGATATTTGTACTGGTTATTAGACTACCACATTTCTGTACTGTGTGAAATTTTGTGTAAATGGGAAGTTTATCATTCCCAAAGGTATAGTGGTGTACGTGTATCCCATCATTATAGGAACCATAGCCAAAAATGGGTCATCCAGACTGTGTGATGTAAACTTAGGCTTAGAAGATTAACCAAAACATGTTACTCCTTTTACAGCCAGAAGTCATTTTCAGCTTCAGACTTATATTAACCATATTCATTTTGTGTTTTTATAAAAGTTGCAGGTGTCGACTACTCCGACTTTGGCAGGTCTCTGGAAGTTAACCATGGAGTGGTACAGAAAAGAGCTCAGTTGAGCCATCCGGCATGGTTAATGAAGTTGTACTGCTGTATTTGATACTGGGAATATTTTTAGTAATACCATAACAGTTTGCAAGTTTAAAAGAAAATCAAGGCATTTGGAATATGTCTCAACATATTGTGAAATGTGACTTGTTGTTTCATGCATAACTATTTAATTATAGCATTATATGTTTTGTTGATTAGCACAAGAATTGCTATGAATTGATTTATTTAGGTACTTTCTTCCAGCTTGCTCAGCGATTCCTGATATAGTTCGTTTAAGAGATGGTTTGTATGGTTCCGTATGGTAGATAATACATTTACTAAGATACCTCTATTGGTTTCTCTCAGCCTCTTTTCTCCTGTATTTCTTTCTTACATTTTCTTCACTGACGTGTTTGAAATTGATTCTTTTTATGAAAACAGTTATTTTGCCATTGTACTGGTTCTGACTTGCTCTAGGCTTTTTGTCATGATTTGTTGTTTTTAGTTTGAAAAAAGTAAGCTTTGTGAAAACTGAATTATGAATAATTTACTCAGAATTCTGAAAGTGGAAACAGGCTCAAATGAAAGGACATGCTTCAGTTTAGACGTACTGCTTCATAAAAATCACTTGCCATGCTTTGGTCATGATTGTGAAAAAAATCTGTTTAAAAAACCAATACGCTGCTGTAATCAGAATTGAGGAAAAACGTCCCCAATGCCATTCCACCCTCTTCCCCCCTCCATTCTTTCATCCCCCCCCCCTTTTTTTTTTGAATTAAAAAAGGGGGGAGTTGTGAGAAAAAAAAAAGAAGATGAAGAAGTGAAATTTCACGGAAAATTTGAGCAGAACCAGTGCAAATGTTTGCTTTGTAAAACATGCCTTTTTTTTTTTTTTTTTTTTTTTGAAGTTCCAATAGGTGTGGCTGTGCATCATCGGCCAGGCCTGGTCTCTTGGTTAGCTGTGAACTTGCTAGACAAGGAAGACTTCAAACGACAGGGAAAATTAGAGTGCAAATTATGCTTGTATAAATGCTGATAGTGAGACTTCTCCCAGTGTCTAGAATGACAAAAGTGAGCAGGCTGGAAGAAAATATGCATGGAGGTGGGAATGTTTAAAATGGAACAAAAGTATTCAATAAAACAAATGTTGGAGATATCTAAAACACACATTGTTTGCTGATATGACATCCCCTCCCCATTTAGTGTGTTTTCATCATTGCGAGTTAACCTTTTGATGTGTGTCGAAATTTGGTTTATTAGGAATGAAGGTGAATCTTATAAAAGTTTGGGTAACTAGCTAACAACAACATTTTGATTCTTTTTTTTCTGAACCAGTGTTGTCTGTGGCAGGTGTAGAGTGCAGAAGTCATTGTATTTCATGCCAGTTTTATAGATTGTTGTTTATGTCATTGTAAACATTTTTCTTGAAATATTTGCTCAACGTAAGGCTGTTGTAGCCCATGCATTTTGAATGTATGCATTTCATTTATTTATTTGTTTATTATTTATTGTTCAAGAAAACTGATAGTGGATCGTTGTTCAGTCCAAGGTGGTGATTTAATGAAACTGCTTAATCAGTGGAGACATTATAAGTTTTCATCACAAACTTATGTGAAATACGGAAAAATACATAAAATATAACAGTAAAGGCTCTACATACGTAGCAGACTATTTTCTACAGTGTGGCAGAACACTTTAACAGGTGTTCTTATAAATAATGCAGCCACTTTCCCCTTGGCTCCTCTTACAGATAGCTGCCAAGATTAACCAGCCGGGCGCCGGAGATGCACAGCCACAAGGTATCAAGAAACTTACTGAGGATGAAGCCCACTTCGATAATTTAGCCTTCTTTCCTGCCCATGTCCCAGTTAAGTGTCAACACAAGTGGTTGGTGTCCAAAACTGATTTTCCCTGTTTTGGACTGGGGGTTTTGATTTTGGCTCAGTGATTTGGAACTGAGAATTCTCTTTGAAATCATGAATAATTGCCTCACTGGCTGTTAAAAAAAAACAAAAACACTTTTGTCCCCATTCCCACAATGAGAGTAGCAGGCTAAAAGCGATGTGGGTGTCAAACCTTTCACCCAGTCTATGTAACTGCAGGAGCTGAGTCTCATGTACTCCTTTATATGTTATGTTTTGTATTCTGTAAATCAGTGTTGGTTATGATTATTTTACATGTTCAGTATGTAATGTGCGTGAGTGCAATGTTGTGTCTATTATTGGTACTGCACAGAGTAGAGGGGGGATATTAGATTTTGTATCCAGTGGTACCTAATAAATTATGTTGAATTTCATATATATGAGAATGTAAAGTAGCTGATGGTTACTAACATTATCTTAATAGAAGAAGAAAAAATCTGGGTAGGTGCATGCACCTACTTCACACACATGCACATGCCCACATGTAGCCACACAGTTGCACAGTAGGGACCATCTTGTATCACAATAATTTAAGAATTTCTTGTAAGAAGCTTTTGGGTTCAATATGCGTGAAAAAGATTAGATCTTCTCCCGTTCACGTGGTTTAGTCATGCTGTCAGAAACTGAAAATGTTTTTCAAGAATGAAATCTTGGGTCATTGAAAATAATGCTTAGTAGTCATGTTCCTATTTTAGTTTTAGTACTGTAAGACAGCCACTGCTTCTGTTTGTACATTTGTATAAAATCATAAAAACTTAAAAAAGAATGAGAAGTACACTTTTTTTGTATAGAATAAAAACTTAAAAAACAGAGGAATCAAAAGTATAATAGGTTTGCACTTTTGCTAGTAAAATGAAAATATTGGCATTATATCGTGTAGACACATTTTCTGAGTTGATCATGATGCACTGACTTGTGTGTTGAGTAATACTAATATGCATGCCCCCACTACACACACACACACACACACACACACACACACACACACACACACACACACACACACACACACACACACACACACACACACACACACACACACACACACACACACACACACACACACACACACACACACCACACACAGAGATCCGACTCACATATACCAAGGGAGAAATTGATCAACAAAGAATAAATAAGAAGTAAACCCTTTGGTGTCATTTGTTTTATTACTTTGACATATTTTCATTCAGTATATATTTTGGAAGGAAAATTTCCTTTTAGGATGATAATGTTCATCAGTCCATGGTAATATGTTCATCAGTCCATGATATTCTTCCCTCATGAAAAACTTTGTGCATGTTATGTATGTGCTTACAGTACTTTGTCACTTCTGTAAATATGTGACAGTGTCTTCTTTGCTTATTGTTAGTTGGTTTTTCATTTTGTGGACCAAAAGGAAACAGTCTTAACCCTTTGTGCAGTATTTGCATGTATCATTGTCTGTCTCAGTGGTCAAAATTAATTTATGCATTTTTGTCAAGATTTGTAGATTTATCCCTTATAAGGATGGGTGGATTTTGAGTGGTCTATGATTTAATTAATGGCATGTGATCATCGAGTGTTCTTTCTTTTTCTTCTTCTTCTTCTCCTTTTTTTTTTAAGTTTCATTAGAATACATTCTTGAATTAGCACAAAAATTTAAAACAGAAGCATTCTGTTCTGAGACGGCTTGCAACCGTATAAGTCTGAATTTAAATGTCTTGAGCCATTAGTTTTTAACTAATGGTTTATCTGTTGCACTGGAGCATTTGATTTCTCTCTATTTGTGATTTGCTGATTTTTAGAATTATATCAAAATTTAGCTTTCGCTTTCCTAATCGCATATAATCTTTACTGACATGCTACAATTTATGTAGGAGGCTGATACCGCAAGTATATTCTTTAATAGTCTTTTTCTTTCTTTTTGTTTTCTTTTAAATTGAATAATTTTTGTTTCCTTTCCCTTTAAAGCATGTGTGGATGGATGGGGGGATGCATTTGTAGTGGTGATATTGGCGTCATAAACATTGTGAGTGTGTGTGTGTGGGGGGGGGGGGGTGTTAAATTTTTACAGGTCTTATGATGATAGGATTTTGTCTTTGGTGTTATTCAGATCATTTTTAGTACTTTCCTATCTTCAACTTCCCAGTTTGTGTTCATGAGTGCCCGCATGATTATTGTTGTTGGAATCCAGCAAACGGATCTTCCAATCTATTTAAATGTTCTGTTTGTGTTATGAATATAAAAATGTCGTTTTGTACAATTGACGTTTTCTTTCAAGTGGCAGAGGTTATGAGAGTTTTGATAACCGAAGTTGACTTAGTCTTGATTACACTAACAGAATCGAAAACTCTGTTGAAAATGTGGAGTCGATCTTGTGAATTTTGCTTTAAATAATTGATGGTCTTGGGATTCTCTTTTTTTTTGTTCATTCTCACCAGCACAAAAAGTTTATGAGCACGCTGATGGTTTTCCATTAGTTTGGAACCTACCTTCCATTTGGCATTTACCATGTTATGGTTGTTTTGGAATCATATTGAGGGCTGTGATACCATCTTGAGAAAGCTGACACTCAGACTGAAAGAGCTGAAGAAGGGGAAATGAATTCGATATCCTGTTAACTACAAGTATGTCACATTTAAACTTGCATATGCAGAATTATAATTGTTAAATGATTCAAAGGAAATAGAACTGGGCTGTTATTTTTTGTCATATTGAAAAGTTGTTCTGATTTTCTGTGAAATGTTACTGAATGTATTGTAATGCTCTCACTCACACACATGTTGCTGAATGTATTGTAATGCTCTCTCACACACACACACACACACACACACACACACACAACACACAACACACACACACACACACACACACACACACACACACACACACACACACACACACACACTGGATGTACATGGGTGCAACTCCTCCGGCTACAGACCGGAATCCGGTTTTTGAAAAACGATCGAGCGGACAGATCCGGTTTTTGAAAATTTGACAAGGGAAAAAAAAAAAAACAGCTGATTAAAATCCTTCGATATAGTGAGCAACTCCGCTTCTGCTCGGAGTGTTCGTAAGCAAAGTGATTGGAGCTCTCCTGTGTTGGAGGTACAGAAGATCCGAAGCACGTGACCGGAATTAGCGGGCGACTTTTCGTTCGACGTTTGAGTATGCATTATCTCACGGAAGCAGATTTTTCGCGTCTTGCGAAGGTGGAGGAAGGGGTGAAAGACAAGTGGAGGTGAGAGTGGCTGAAGCAGAAAGACAAGCAGGACAAAGAGTATGGAGAGTGGTGTCGGAAACTTGACTTACCAGGAACATGTTTCTGCACAGTTTGCTCTAAGCAAATCAAGTAGCCTACGGCACGAGTGGAAAGAAAAAAACTAAAGGAACATGCCGATCATCCCAGCCACAAGGAAAATGTGATGGTTAGTTACGTTTCATGCTATTTCTGCACAGGCCACTTCTGCACAACCCAGTTACAGCATCTACACATTGCCAAAAGGTGGCAAAAGAGCTGCCATGAAGTCATCACAAGACATTAGACAGTTTCTGAAGAAATCTGGAATGGACATTTAACCATCTTCCACTTTTTTAAAACAATAATGTGTCTGAACTGTTACTGATGTTGATTTTATGAACAAAGGCTACACTCATGTTGGCCTGGAAACACCTTATGAATGACTAGTGCTAATCTTCATCACTTAGAGGATTGTCAGATACTGTGTTATGGTCAGTTTGGACCTGTGTTATAAACACAAGGATACTGTTTGGCAGATAAACTGTGAAGGAGGATTGGAGCAAAAGAGTGACATTGACTGGACTGGTTTCTGTATTCTTAAGACTGACTTTGACAGAATTATTCAGCTGTTTCCAGATTTTTCTTTCATGATTAATTAGTAATCTATCATGGTTAGTACTGGTGGTAACACTGCTAATCTGTTACCATGTAAGTCAGAAATATGTCAATTTTTCTGTTTTGTTCATGCTCAGATTAAAGGAGAGACCCCCAAATCATCATAAAAAGGCTAATTTTCTTTCAGCTTCAGGGGGGCAACGCCCCCCTGACCCCCCAACAAGGGCTCTGCCCCTGTACCCCACTGGGGCCTGCGCGCGGCCCCTGGACCCCTGCCTTTCAGGTTTTTTCTTTTTCAGGAGTTGCACCCATGGATGTAGGAAGCTTTAGAGTTTAATTGTAATACACAGGTAAAAAGAGAATTGCTACTGTATTACCCAAGTCTGCAGCCCCCTCACAAGCATTTCAACATCAGGCTTTATCGCCGACTGCTTTCCTTGCTAACAAGTACTTAAGTACTGTTGGTACTACATGTACTGTTGCCACTTGCCACTGTATTGCGGTCCGCTGAAGAACAGGGGCATACAGCTAGCTGAAAAAAGAATCTAGATTTGAAAGAAAAAGAACAGTTCACACTCTTGTGTGAGCGCAGGATGCATACCATAATCTTAAACCCAAACGGGTTACGACATCAGTATGATCAACTAATCATGTACTTGCCATAGAAAGGCTGTATTTTGTGTTGGCGCCTTTTACCACCGTGTTTGTGGTTGCTGGCTAGTAACAAGATACCATCTCCTACAAACTACACATTGACAGAAAGATGGGCATGCACACACATGCACCGAGGCATATTTGCATACATGCAGAAATGAGATTTGCATGAATAAAAATGATTGATAATTTCTTTAGTTTTCTGAGAATTCTGGCTGGTTTCTCTGAACACTGTGCACCTGTGTGCAGTGGTGCAGCTTTCTGGCTTGGTGAGGCACAGCTTTGTTTTTCTCTTTAAACATTGAAAAAAGTCCACTTCTGCATTCTGTTGTCCTCCTTATCCTCCCACATATGTCAAATATTGCATACATAGTTTGTTTTTGAATTTGAAAGTGCAGCTTATACTATAGTGCCTTTGTTTTGACTACATAGTGAACCAGTTTGTAAAATGAATGTAGTCTGCTGTCAGCTTTCACTGCAGTCAGAATCTGGAACACAATGAAGTAGAACATGATTACTTGTTGAGTTTACAAAAAATGTCAGGTATAAAGTTTAGATGCAGTGAGCTCTTGTTACATGTATAATTTTTTAAAAAGATAAAGTCACCAGATTTTTGAAAAAGGCGATAAAAAAGGAATGTCACAGTTGTACTTTCAGTTTCTTGAGCTTTATAGAACTTGAGAACATTATTATGTTAACTGCGAAAGTGCAATGGAAATATGAACTTCTCATCAGTGGATAGCATGAGAGAGTAAAGGATTCCTTTTTGCAGCTGAGGGGGAGATGAGAGGGTAAATTTGTCAATTAATTCAACAAAGATTCACAATTGATTTTTTTGTTGTGGTTTGGTTTTGGCTTTTGTTACCTTGTTATACATTGTTCAGATTCCTGTATGTATGCGTCTGAAATAAATATTCAGTAATCAGCCATTTTATTTGGGTCTGTAACAAATACTTGCAGGTGCTAGTAGTATGACTAGCCA
The DNA here is from genome assembly GCA_030674185.1 of Monoplex corrugatus. Lineage (NCBI taxonomy): Eukaryota > Metazoa > Mollusca > Gastropoda > Littorinimorpha > Ranellidae > Monoplex > Monoplex corrugatus. The sequence goes on from JAPXFY010000026.1 coordinate 53,132,690, forward strand.
AAAGGTACTGTATTCTTGACAAGCTGATTTATTTATTTTCATACTCCTTGTTTTTTTTGCGAGTCCCTCGTATTTCCTCTTCCACCTGTTTCATGTATTGTGTGTATGTGCTTGTTTATTTTCTATTGTTTTTATTCACATGCAGGAAAGGAAAAAAAAAGCATCTTCGTGATATCCAAGTTTGTGCATGTCATTGAGTTAAAATCATGATTGACATAGTTGTCAGGACCCTTTCTGTGTATTCACTGTGCCTTTTTCTTTGCCTCTGTTGCAGGTGAGCGTAGATCAGACTCAAAGCTGCCTTGATTGTGAGTTAAAGCTTTCTTTCCTTGTTACAAGGATTTTGACTGATGACCAAGTCAGCTTGGATGATGATCTGTATTGATTATGCTGAAATTTTTATACATGCATGGTGCACAATAAAATAGCTTGCTTTAGTCTTTGACTGCATTGTATGTCATGAAGAATGTCATCATTCTTTATATAATAATCCTGTGTCGTAAAGAACTGTAATCTTTAAAAAGATATTCTCTCCTGCAAGGTCCAAATTTATTGGCCAGCCATCAGCTTTTTGCTTTTTATGTAGACTTTGTGGATGGCTAATGAATTTGAACTTTGCAGGTTAAAGTTTTTTAATCATTTAATGGCAAGGTGAGGAAATGTTCCTAATCTTTGTAAACAACTAAAGTTTTATTTTAGCAGATTTTCTGGCTTCTGTTTATCATGATTTTCTGGTGTGTGTTTGTTCCTTTTGATTGCCATTTTTGGTGTAGCACATGTGGCATCATCTCCATGCTGTGGCACCACGTAGAACAAAGTGAAACTGAACATGTTCTGAGACGATTGCATATCACTGTCTTCAAATGTTACAGTGGCCATTTTACTTGCATGGCATTGATTGTTTTGAAGATGCATACAGCCCTGCTGTTCTGACATCAGCCCTCTAGATTTTCTTAGGGTTACCCCAGCCTTAGCTTACGGCCAAAAAAACCCACCCTGTCAGTGCGGGGTCTTGTACTGATTGATCCAGGTTTGCTTAATTGTTCAGGGAAGCCTGGCTTATTTTGCAGCAAACCTTTATATCTGAAGACCATCCACTGTTCGGCTTCTTTGACTTGATGGGTCTGGGATGGTCGCCCAACTATGAAGTTGGTGGCAGTGTTTCCTAGGTGCCATGTCACTAAAGAAAATTATGAAATGTACAAACATGTCAGTGATGTCATGAAAAATATTACATTTGTATATTAATGGTTTGTTTACTAAGTGTAATACTGGTAGTGAACGTGAAAATGCAGATTATAGTGTAAATTGGAATGTACTTTCAGATGGGCAAGCCACATGGGGGGGGGGGGGGGGGGGGGGGGAGCAACCGTTAAGAATTTACAAAGGTCACCATGATCGTATCTCGCATAGCATTGCAGTAGTATCATGTTGTTTTACTTGCTGCATCAGCTGTTAGTTTTCTATGACAGTCTGTTAGTTTTAGAATTAGAGGTTGGTTGCAGCTTATTTTGGACTGAATGGAAACAAAGGGAAACGAAAAGTCCAGAACTGGCGACAGATCACTGCTAGATTGTTGGTTTTGAAAGTCTAATGTCATTTCTCCTTACCTCAGATGGAGCACACATTTTCTGTCCTCCCTGAAATAGAAATCCTCTTGCTTTAGTTCCTGTACAGTATGTGATTTCAGTTAGTTAAGTGGTGTTATACCCCCCATTTAACTTGATGTGGAATAGTTTTCTTGTGGTGTTAACATGAGTAGTATTGATGAACATCGATAGTTGAGTGTTTAGAATGTTGGCCTTCAGGTTGAAGGTCTTGGTTTGAGGCTGCCTGGATACTACCTAGTAGGTAAACTGTAGGTGCATAGATTTTTCCATAAACTGTAAAGGGTGGAAATTTTTCTGATCTCTCAGGTAATATATGTGCAGACCTGGTAGTGCTGAACCATTATTTGTCTGTGCATGCAGTGCAGAATGTAAATTTGTATATTAAAGATCTTGTAAGCCATATCAGTTAAGAGTGATCATTCCTGCTGCCCATTATGCATTTAGTTGTAGGGCAGCCACTTTTGTCTGTTTTGGGCCTGCATCTGTATAGTACCCAGATGTGTTGGGCATTCAGTGTCCAAAGGAGAAATGAAAATGCCTGGCATACATTTCCACCGAAGTGTGCAGCCTGCATAGTGTTGGTTTTGTCTGTTTTCTTGTTTAGGTTGAAAATTTATCATAGATTTTTTAGCTGGAGCAAATTTGAAAGATGTGTGCATGTTTTATGTAAAATGCTTATAAAATTCCTTTTGGAAATTGTATAAAATACTACATGTAGCATTGATGACATGTTCTGTAGCGTGGAGTCTTGTTACAGCAGCATTAGGTGGCATTGGTATTGGCGCCCAGCTGCTTCTTGCCAATCAAGGTTCATTAAACTTACAAAGGTGAGAGCCTACTATCCTTTCTAGAAAATACAGTTACGCATAAGAAAGATCTTGTCTGTACTTTGTATGCATATATGCATTCATACTCGCACATGTTTGTTTTGCTATTCTCTTATTGTTTCTGTGTATATCTTGCCACTCTCACTTGCTCTCTCTCATTTCCTTTGTCTCCTGTCTAGCCATCCATGTCTCAATATCACACCTGAACACCTGTACAACTTTGTGGTATGTTATACAGTGGTTTGTTAAGAATAATTTTTTTTATGACCAATACATCACACTGCTAAAATTCTACACCAGAGAAATTGCAGAGCAAACAGACTTTGTCAAAGAGATCGGAACTGGTTTTTGAGCTATGGAGAGGAGTGGCTTCTTTGATGCACTGTGATGAGTGGTCTTATGAATGCAAAATGCCATTACCTCATGGAAATTTAGATACCAAATTTAGACATGTGCAGATGGAATTCACCAGCAAAAATGAAGTGATGTTTGTCAGTGATGTTTGTGAGAGAAAACTTCGCAAAGAAACCATGTGTCAAAGAGCGAGTCTGGTGCAGCAGATGATTGTGACTTGGGCTAGACTGGATGGTGTCCACTTAGATTGTGTGCACAAACGTACTTTTCTTTTCCAGATGGGTTTTGATGAAGTGTACCTTTTGAAGTGGTTGTAGACCTGACATGGGTCTGTGCGGTGGGCTTGGCTTTAAATGATGACGACTGGGTTTTAAACAGATAATGAAAGTTTCAATTAGCTGTTCACTTTGTTAAAGTCCCTGGACTTTGCAAGTGGACAATCTAAAGATGACTCCTCCCAGCCCATGTTTGGTGTTAACATTAAAACACTAACAGTTTTGATTATTGTCTGGATCGGATGATGAATGATTAAAGATGAAGTATACAGATCGTGAAACTAGTGCTAAGAACTTAACCCAGGATACTATGCTTACATGAGGCATGTCTCTAAACTTGAAAATTGGTACCACAGACAAAATTTGCCATCAATGAAGAGTGATTTGTTGGATTTCTGGGGACAGGTTAGAGGGACAAATTAACAACAGCTGTGCAAGGTGATCATGTTTTCAGATGTATTATTGGGGAAACTGTCATTAAATGTGAGCATGTTGAGGATCATTAACTTTGTTTTTGTTATTTTTTATTTTTTTAGATTAGTCGGTGCTCGTGCACTGTTAACCTTTACAGTGTTGAGATTAGTCGGTGCTCATGCACAGTTGACTGTTCCAGTGCTAAGGACGTACTGGTACGTCCTCACAGTATGTCACCTCTCTTGCCAAAGATGTACTGGTATGTCCATGTCACATAAGGAAAAACCTTTGCTCCATTTTTCAAGTATGTGAAACCCAGTTTGCATGAATTGGAAAGCTTTATCCATCTACATGAATATATTAATGAGGCCAGCAGCCAATCACACTTCGCTATGGTAACTGCACTGCAGTTATTGCTAGAGATTCTGGCCTTGCTTTTAAAATGGATGACGATGGCAGTGCCAAGTACTGTGGACAGGCAGCATGTTGCAAAAGATCAAACTTTTTTATTGCAACAGACATAACTGACTGACCCAGACTTCAAACCAGGCAACCGTTAGTCTACGGGTTGGCCATATGTGTGGCGTGTGTGTTGTTCCTGCACAGGACCACATGAATAGTGCAGCAAGTGGGGAGAGGAACTACATTGTGTCATTGTTGTTAGTGAAAATGAAATTTGGAAAAAAGTTTTCTTTGGATATTTCAGTTTCTTATACTAGTTATCTATAATATATAACAAGAAATTGTGTTAAATTTATCAGTTTTATGGACCACATTTCTTTAACAAATGTCAAATAAACTCTAAACCAATCATGAATGGATAGTCCATTATTTTCCTGTCAGGAAAAAAGGGATGATGAATACTTTTATGCAATAGTTTGCATGCTAGACCCTTTTGTTGATTATTATCCTACCCATGCAAAAATCGCCTGGCAAACAGCTAACACAAGCAAAACAATAAACTTGGCATAAATGGGTTAATATTTGTTATTTTCTCTCAGTGAGTCATTCTTTCTTAGTATGGCAGTGTATCTCAGTCTGTCACCATCTGCCTTTATGGGACAGTTTTTATGTTTTTGTGTACTTGGTTATTTTATGCATTTGTATTCAGGATTTAGATCCCTCTGTTTTGTGTATTTAGGTGTGTTTATGCATTTGTGGTCAGGATTTTAATCCTGGTGATTAATTTGCTGGAATGGGCAATGCTAGGGGCATATCCTTACATTATTTTTGACCCTCCACCACAGAATGAGTTGACATGTACCTGAGTTAGAGCCAAAACAAGTGGGAGGGATGTCAGCCACTCATTCCTAGGTTTTGCTTGAAGTGTATTCTAAGATCAACATCCCCATTTTAATGGAAAAAAAGTGTTTCAAGATGTCTAACTGATCAATTCTGGCTGCAAAACTGAATGAAACAGCCACTTATCGATACCCTGTTCTCCCTTCCTGTACAAGTGAACCTGTCGTGCCACATACTGCTCAAAGGAGTGGCATCCCAGCTTTTTGAAAAAAGTTGTGCTCTTAATAGGTTAAATTATTACAGAGAATGAATGAACACAAGAAATAATGACACTCCTGTAAACATTGAGCATCACTGGGTGGGAATTCCGCAGTCTGACTGGCCCAGTTGGTCACGTGATATGATTAGCCACTCACGAAAGGGATGTTTTAACAGTGGTGTCTTCCAACAATCAGGCGAAAGCGTTTGCTATGGTACTTAATTCTGCTCGTGGTGTGTATATTTTAAATCAAACAGATTCAAAAGATATTGGTGCATTAATAACTATGTCGCAACTCGAGAGTGCCTCTATTGTTGATGCAATTGTTGATTAACATGAGGGAAAGTGATGACAAAGTATCTGAAAATTATCACCTGTCAGATGTCAGTGTTTTCTGCTATTATGCTTGTTTAGAGATTTTGTTATTGTGTTTGTGTAAAGTACATTTGGGCACATGTGATTATGTGTGTGTGTGACCCTCAGAATGTGTGTGTCAGTGTGTGAGTGGATTCTTTGTGTGTGTGTGTGTGTGTACATTTGCATGAATATAATCATATACATTCTGTGTATACAAGATTATAATTGTCTCTCCATGTGTGTATCATTTAATTTTCCTTTCACTCTTGTGTGTTTAAATAATAACTCTTTGTGATTGCTGAAGGCTGTTTAGATTAAATGTACAGAACTACTTAAGATTATTATCATTGTGAATAGTATTGTAGTTATTGTAATTATTCTTATCATAATCATTATTATTAATGCTGTCATCATCATTATCATTATTATTATTTTATTATTATTATTGTTGTTATTATTATAGTGTTCTTGTGTTTTTTCCTTGCTGTGGGATCTTTAATGTGTGCTGATTCTGTGATGCACACTGGACCTCTTTTCGTCAGTTTATCTGTGATTAGCGCCTAGATTACAACTGAAGATGCAGAATGGGAGAGGGGGGTGATAAAATTTCTGTCCAGTCTGTGATGATTCATACCAGGATTTCTTGCAGCTTAGGCAGGTGATTTAACCTCAAGGCCAGACACTCCATCATTCATTTGTTTATTGTTTGCTCTCTCTCTCTCTCTCTCACTCACACACACACACACACACACACACACACACACACACCACACACACACACACACCACACACACACACACACACTCTCTCTCTCTGTCTCTAATATACACACACACAGACACATTGTTCTCTCTCTCTCTCTCACACTCTTACACACACTCTCATTCTCTCTTATACGCACGCACACGCACGCACACACACACACACACACACACACCACACACCACACACAACACAACACAACACACAAACAACACAACACAACACAACACAACACAACACAACACAACAACACAACACAACACTCCCCGCCATGAATTTGATGTAAAAATGATCTGTTAATAATCAACAGGGGTGTGATATGTATTCAAATATTGTTATAAAAAGTTGTGTGCATATATAAATTCTTATAAATAGTAATGTGTGTGTACACATGCATATATAAATTCTCGAAGCTAGTGATCTGATCTTTTTTCTTCTAAATTTCACATTTCTTCAACATTTAATTTTGAAAGGAAACTAGTTGGTACATCACAAGTTTCTCCATTCACATTTTTGATGTTACCTTACAATTCATTTATATTACCTTACTGTGTATTTATAAAGCATGAATCGCCTGCACTTTGGCTGGTCTTAAATGTTTAACCCTGCCACAGTCAGTGTATGTATTATTTGGATTGGTTTATTGTCAGTAGGATTCACTGGAGACATTCTTGTCAAAACGCAGCAAAATTACGTTGCAGGTTTATGCATTTAAAACGTTACTGTAACTGAAGTGTTGTGTGTATTGTGATGAATATTTGTGACATTGTTATATATCTACATTGGCTAATCAGTATGCAAAGTTTGAGAAGGATGCACCCATAGTTGCAGAGGAAATTATAAGTTTGAATATCTGAAAACTTTTTCTTTCTTCCTCATAACGTGGATTTGATTGGGTATCTTCTTCAAAACCATGTAGGTCAACTGTCTGTCATCCAATTTCAAAATGGTTTTCACTGTTAGAAAGAGCAAATTTTTTTAACTATAAGAATAGCATAATGGCTACCTAGCTGAACCTGTCTCTCAGTGACAAAAAAAGCTACTTACTGCGTAGCTTTCATCGGCGATCCGCCGACTTCTTCAGCGCAACTGCTGGGTTGAGAACTGGCTTCAGTGCGCACCACTGTGAGCGAACTCATGACAGTGCGACTGAATAAGTGAGGAGTACACCGATGGCAGGTTGTGTCGGCCCCGGTCACGGTTGAGGGTGGGGTTCCTTGCGGCGATATAAGCTGCCTCCTTTACTCCCCTCTGGAACCATCTTGCTTCTTTGTCGAGAACTTGCACACTGTCCTTTTCAAAGTGGTGTTGGGTGTGGGTCAGATGTTCTCCCACTGGAGAGGACTCAAGTTTGTGTTCTTTTAATCTTTTGTGCAAGTTGCGCTCAGAATAGCATAAGCTGTCAAAATGACCAGATAACACAAGTAGACTCATTCAGTGGTGGAGGTTGACATTTGTACGAGTGCAGTAATGTGTATAGTTTTCTTTTCCAGGTTTTCTTTTTTCTGGGATCAGTATTGTGTTATGAGTATGTTTGAAATGGTTGTAGCCCTGATGTGGCTCTGAGCAATTGCAGGGGCTTTAAACCATAGTAAATTAATAATGATCATAATGATATTAAGTTAAAAAAACCAAAAACCTCCTTTACAACCACCAACCAACAAAAAATGCACCATGTGTAAAATGTGCTGCCTTTGTAACAACTTTGTAATGATAAGACTGTTGTAACTAGATAACTGTTGTTCCCCTCATGTAGTGTTTTACAAAAACGCGGGTGTGATAACCAGTGTCCAGGATATTGGACCTTGGTCAGAAAGTCCAAGTTTGATCCTGGTGAGCAAGGGGTGGAGATTTTTTCAGATCTCCCAGGTCAAATCTAAATCTCTTTGTATGTATAAAAACGTGCAGAAAAACATATGCCCATATCTCATGACAGCATGAAAGTAACCAGCATGTAAGTACACCCACTGAAGACAGGAGCATGCAGACAGCAGCAACACAGATGCCTGCACAGTGTGGGCCAAATGACGCACATGCACATCTAAGAAAACATCGCAGAGAACGCTAAATCCCTCTTCCTAAAAACACACAACAACAGCAACAACATGATTTTTCTCAAAGTAACGAACCCAATACATCTTTCAGTGATACAGCCCAGGCAGCTCAGGAAGCAGCAGCAAGAATCAACAGACAGTTAGGATTGAACCAGGTGGATCCCAACATGCAGCCTCAGAAACAAGTACCTCATCCAGGAATGGGGCTCATAACCACGGAGAACTATCATGTTCCGGACAAGATGGTTGGACTTAGTAAGTTGTGAATGATCTTTCTCTTCTCGTTGACTTTTTGGTTGTTGGCTAGATTCCATCAGTCATGCTTTGATAAGGATTTACTTCGATGTGTGGTGGTGTATGTGTGGGGAGAGATTTAGTTCGATGTTTGGTAATTCATATGTAGGTATGCACTTGACTGGTTTTCACTTGGGTCTCACTTGTGGAAGGGGGGGGGGGGGGTGCTGGAGGCTCTTTCAGTATAAATAGCATCCCCACCTTATGGAATTTCTGTGCTAGAATTAGATAATGTGTATGAATGAATTGATATGTGTACTTGATTTTCTTTTCCACTTTTTTGCCTGTTGAAGAATTGTGTATGTTTTTAAATGTTTATAGGATACGGTAGCAATGTTGAAGTATTTTATGTTTTGAAACAGTTACAGCCCCGATATGGCTCTATGCAGTCAGCTGGGCTTTAAGCAACAATAACGGTATCGTGTGTGTGTGTGTGTCTACTGGTGAAACTTTGGAAGCTGTTACAGTGAAAAGGCCTAAAACGCTCTTGTTGTATTGCAGTTATCGGTAAAGGGGGAGAGCAGATCACTCGGTTGCAGGCGGACTCTGGGTGCAAAGTGCAGATTGCCCCAGACAGTGGGGGTATGCCTGAACGGCCCTGCACACTGACAGGATATCCGCAGTCTATCATGTTAGTACCTGTTTGGGGCATGAAAGGAGCGAGTGCGTTTGGCTTTGTCTTGGTCTCTCCTAATTTTGCTTTTAAAAAAAAATTGTCAAGAGGAATTTTTTCTTATTATTAAGACTCCCCATTGTAGAAGGGAAAGGTTGAAATTGTTAGCTACTATGTTTTACACAGAAACATAATCTTAAAAGATTCTTTAGAGTTGAAGAAACCTCATTTTTGTAGGAATCCATCTGTGAAAAGAAAATGCATAAAATTGCAGATTGACTTGCACGAAAAAGAAAAAAAAGGTACTACTTTGTAGCACCAACATCTCTTGTCGAAGAGCAACTGAAATTTCACATGCAGCTCCTTCATTCCTACGCAGCAGTAGTATTTATCAGTCCTGCGGCATTATAGCAGTGTTTATTTTAATAAAAAAAAAAAAAATGCTCATCTCACACTAACGTTTCTTCCAAACTCGATGCTGTGTGTGCAGCCTCTGCAAGCAGTTGATCCAGAATGTGATTGACCGCGCAGGCAACGGGCCCCACATGGATGGGATGGGTATGGGCAGTGGTGGCCCAGGGCCCGAGGGCAACTCTGTGTTGGAGATGTCCATCCCTGGAGGCAAAGTGGGCCTCATCATCGGGAAAGGGGGGGAGACCATCCGTCAGCTGCAGGTGAGTCTATGAATGTGCAGCATTGAAAATCATGTAGACACACTATCAACTGCATTTTCTATATATGTCTTTGCCTTGACAGTAGTACAGTCCATACATACAGTTATACATATTAACCCATATTTGACTTATCAGTCTGAATCTTGAATCGGTCATTGTGAACCTAAGGCATACAGCTGTATTTTCAGCTGTCAGAATGGGCCTTTCAGGCTGATTGTGGAATGGATTGAATCACTAGTTTGAAACTGCTGTAGTTCATGTTAACTTGTAAAATACTGCATAAAGTTAGGTTTTTGGGAATAGGCACGGTTGTATCTACATGACAGAAAAGTTTACCTAGTCTCTCAAATGTTTTGATATTCAAACTGAAGTACATATTTTGAAATTGAAAAATGAAATAAGCAACAAAAAAAACCACCTTCCAGCAAGTTCGTTTTTAACCCATGTTACCGCAGAGCGCCCGCCAGCGCCCGCTGTAAATCGTAATAGCGTTTACTGTGGAGCGCCCGCTGTGCACGTGGCCACTATGGACGTGGCCATCATTGTTTACATAAACGAGAATCCTGCGAGAGTGAGAGCTTCATTTTGGCGACTTCCTGCCCTGCATTTAGAACTTTACAGTGTCAAAATCGATCAAGTTTTCACGGTGCTACGAATTTTCAAAGTTTGGAAAATGAGTCTCATGACCGATGAGGAGTTATGGCGCGCGGTGTCTGTTGAGTGATGAAGGAGAAAATTTTGAAGGTTTTACCGTAGAGGATCTTGTTAGTAAAGTTGATCCATGTGATGTAGAAAGTGACCTAGATATCGACTTGGAAGCTGTTGCCGCCGAGTTCGACGAGAGTGAGAGTGACAGCGAAGGTGGGTCGAGTGTCGATCAATTGCCTGACCTCGAAACCGAAAATGGCAGGACGTTTTCGGCTCGGTTTCAGTAAAGCAATTTTTTGAAAATGTTGTTGTTGTGCATGATCTGCCTGTTGATCTGCATTTTCATAAGTATACCCTCCCCCCCCCCCCCCCTTGTGTGTGTGTGTGTGATTGAAAAATGATGTTATTGGTATGTGAGTGAGGTTATTTGTTTATGTAACAGCGCAGTGAGTCGAACTGAGAATAGTGCTGTACAAAAGCTATTTATTATTATTATTAGTATTGGTGCAAGCTTTGCACAGTTTCATGCTCAGCTTCTACAGTAGACTTTGTTCTGGGTCATTTGCAGGCCATTAACTCACTCGCTGCCACTGGCCTGATATGCGGACATTGTACGACGAAGCGTTAGCGACCACGGTCCGTATATTCGGATTCGGATTTTGAAAATTCGCGCTGTCCGAGTGACGTATCGGATACGAAACTCAAGAACTGAGATGATTCCTTAGTTATCCCCTAACAGCTTTTTATTCACTTGCGCCGCGTGCGATGCATGGGTCACTCGCTAGCCAATGATAACAAAGGGCACCGTCGGTCAGCTCTACTCCATGATCGGCAAGATTGCGTCGCGACGAAGTGTTCGACACAGTAGGGCTGGTGATTTATTAGTTAGCATTGAAGACGCACTGGAATTGATCCAGACTGAAGGGTTAGACGTCGAAGAAGACATCAGCGATTCTTGTGATGAGGATTTCGACTCCTACAGTGTGGAGACAGACGTGGATTCCGACAGTAAAGTGGGCGCTGATAGTGACGAGGAAGCAGACGAAACTGTGCCAGCACATGGGCCTCAGCAACAAGCGTCTGATTCGCACACTGACACTGAAATCGGCGAAGAAGTTGACGATTTTAGGGCTGTGTTTACTGATGATTGTACTGACAATTTAGATTTCTTTCTCTCGATCATCCTTTCACAGTGTCACTTGCCATGAGCTTTTTCACTCCAGGAAAGACTACAGCCAGTGATACGTCACCCGTGTTTTGTGTACAGTGAACTCTTTTTTTCTGTATTTTCACTTTTTTTTGTATTTCATGTTCTCTATCACCTGCTTGTGATTCAATATTATATCTCCTGTGTCTTCAGTGACTCCAGTTGTGCTAGAATGTGATGTAGAACATTTCTTAGCTGAAAAGGAACATTTGGAATATATATTTCTGATAACTGCGAAAGTGCTAAAAAAAAAGAAAAAACTTTGATACCCCTTTTACCACCAAGATGATGAGCAAATTACTTTATTTTTTATTCAAGTATACACTAATATGCATTGCATGCACTCACTAAATTTCAAATGTCTATCTGCTCATATATAATTGTTATAATTTTTTCCTAACCTATACAAACCTGGGTATTCAGGGATAAGCAAGGGGAAAAACTCATGGCATGGAGTGAGTTAAGAAGCATTTCTGGACTGCATCTTTGACTTTGAACTATAACACCTGTAAATCTTTGGTAACATTCACCATCAAATCCGACTTTATAATTTTTTCTGCGAGTAAAACCAGAATGAACCTGGAAAAAAAACACTTTCTGTGAGTACTTCATTGTATGCACAATGCCAAAAAAAATGATCCCTTGAAACAAAAAAAGGGAATTATATTTTTATTTGATTTCTTTAGTTAGTAACTATCGAAAATTGCAAGGGTTACTTTCCTTGACATGGGATTTCATAGTATGGTTCATGTTGGATGACATGGGGGTATATGGGTTAATGCAGATGCTGCTATTTTTTATTGAACCAAGAATGATAAAATAGTATGCAAGGTTTTTTTTTTTTTTTATAAGTTATTGCTCTTTTTATGAAGTCATGTAGAATAAATAAAATTCTGGGGAAATACTGAGCAGGTAAGTTTATCTCGGTCAGCACATTGTATTTTTAAAACTTACTTTGATAGCACATAACCTAACCATATATTACAAGCGCAGAAGCTCAGCTTATGCGAAACACCAATAGTATAACATTCCACTGGGTGGTTGAGAAATCGGTGAAAAGATGTCTGCCACCGGGTGTCACTGTTGATCCAACCCATCTATCCCGATACAGGTTCTGGTTCAGGTGATGCTTTTCGTCTTTTGCTCAGTACTATAAGCATCAACACTGTACTCTCTGCACTCTGTGTGGTCTTAATGGTATACCCGTATTTTCTCCCAGCTCAATTTCTTGGTGTTCTTCATCTTGTGTTGATCGTTTCGGTCAGAATCTACCTACCTTCTTCACCTGCACTGCACCTGGAGCATCCTTTTTTTTTTTTTTTGTGTCTTTACTCCTTTTTGGTATCTCACATTTTCTCGTCGTCTCATTGTCAACATTGAGTTGATGGGCAGTTAATCTGAATCTTTTGGTCCTTGGATCTTTTCATCAACCCTACACCTGTCGGCAACTCAGTCAAAGCCCATATGAGGGTGCTCCACTTCTGAGAAATCACTTGAGAGGCGTCTCCTTACGGCAACCCTCTGCCCCTTGCAGAACACCTGCCTGGGACCTCTTCCTGGTTCTCATGTTTTTCAGAGGGTCCCCTGTTTCGGCCCCCCACCTACCCCCACCCCCACCCCCACCCCAAGAGGCCTCCCTCAAAGACCTTTTCAAAAAAAAACACCCTCATCATGCTTGTCACCTGCAGGTGCTACAGTGAGGTACACAGCCTCGGTGGACTCTGAGGACATTTCCAAAGAACATGATGGATTCTTTGCCCTCAGTTTCTTACCGGAATTCCTAGCCAGAAATCAACTACTGGGGATACTGGTCAGTCTGTGGTCAATTTGTGAAATAAATGACTCAAAATATAAAGGAGATTGGAGCCATGTTACATGCATTTCTCTTTGTTTTCCTTTCCAGGAACGTGCCAATGTCAAGATGATAATGATCCAGGACAGCAACGCGCCCACAGCCATGGACAAGCCCCTGCGCATTACTGGAGAACCATCCAAATGCCAGGTACCTTTTCGTTTTTAATTGCACACATTCCAATTGTCTGACTAGTGCTGATCGGCAGCGATTAGCTAGACCCGCAAAAATTTATTTTTACTCTCTGTCTCAGTCCGTCTCCTGTCTAGTCTTTAAGGCCCCATTCTCTTCATCTTCTTGATTGTGGTATCCTTTGTGTTGCTTAATTTTCTCTACAATCAACTATACTATCTCTAATGTGATTGTGGTATCCTTTGTGTTGCTTAATTTTCTCTACAATCAAACTATACTGTCTCTAATGTGATTGTGGTATCCTTTGTGTTGCTTAATTTTCTCTACAATCAACTATACTGTCTCTAATGTGATTGTGGTATCCTTTGTGTTGCTTAATTTTCTCTACAATCAATTATACTGTCTCTCATGGTTGCTAATTATCTTGCTGTTTCTGCCTCATAAATGTAAAAGCTGTGCTGCTTGTCAGCATAGCTGGGAATGCTCAAAATGCCTCTATCCTACCACTATAATTGGTTGCATGAACATATGCACGTTAATCTTCATCATACTTTGGCAACACTTGGCAAAGTCACAACCAACTGGCCAAAAACGCCATCAAAAGCAAACTAGCCCACACCAAGATTCTCCACATGGACTTGAAATCTAAAATGTATGTTAAACGTTGGGCAAATGAATGACAGGCCGAATCAGGTCTGTCCATCTATCTTAGAGCATCGTCCAGGGTCATGGAAAGCCAAAAAGAAGTTTTTTTAGTTGGCTACACAAGTCACAGCTTCCTTATTACTCTTTATGGATCTCTTCATTGTTGCCAGTGTAAAAACATTGTAAGAAAAAGAATGATTGTTCCCTGATGTTTGTTGTAATCACTCGGCTTTTGATAGTAGATTATGTGGGTGTTGATGGTGTGGTTTCAGCGTGCCAAGGAAATGGTTTTAGAGCTGCTGGCAGAGAAAGATATGCAGGGTCCTGGAGGAGGCATGGGTACCTTCAACAACTTTGATGGCATGGGTCATGGTGGGGGCGGACCTGGTGGAATGGAGGTAAATTGTTCAGTTTCTCTCTTCCAGGTTCTCTCTACGCCGACTGTCTCCCTACTCTCCTCCCATTCATCACTGACATCATCAACACTTCTCTTCAAACTGGAACTGTCCCAGATTCTTTCAAGTCTGCTATTATTCACCCTCTCCTCAAGAAACACAATTTAGACCCAAATGAACTGAAACATTACCGGCCTATCTCTAATCTCTCGTCAAAACTCCTTGAAAAAGTCGTCCTCAACCAGCTGAACTCTCACCTGTCTGCCAACAATCTCCTCAATCCTTTCCAGTCAGCCTACCGCCAGTGCCATAGCACTGAAACTGCCCTACTACACATTCTCAACAATCTCCTCCTTGCAACTGATATTGGCAAAGTCTCTCTCCTCACACTCCTTGATCTGTCTGCAGCCTTTGATACCATTGATCATGGTATTCTCCTTTCTAGACTTCATTATACTTTTGGCATCTCTGACATTGCTCTGTCTTGGTTCACTTCATACCTATCAAACAGAAAACAAACCGTTCTCATCAATGGCACTTACTCTCACCCTGCATACCTGACCTGTGGTGTTCCACAAGGATCTGTCCTTGGCCCTGTTCTTTTCACTCTTTACACCTCCCCCCTGTCCACCATCATCAACTCCCACTCTATAAAACACCACTTCTATGCTGATGACACCCAACTTCAAGACAGTGACTCACCTGATAATATACAGCGCCTGTTGACTCTCACCACTGAGTGTTACTCAGACATTAAGAACTGGATGACGTTCAACAAACTTCAGCTTAATGACGACAAGACAGAAGCTATCCTCATTGGCACCCGTCAGAAACTTTCTCAGCTGCCTCCTCTTTCTCTCTCATTATGTAACACATCAGTCCCAATTTCTGATTCAGCTAAAAACCTTGGTGTCTGCATTGACTCTACCCTCTCCATGAACAACTTTGTTTCTCAAACTGCCAGATCCTGCTACTATCATCTCCATCGTATAAGGCTGATCAGGAAGTATCTCTCTGTCGAAACAACTGCAAAACTCGTTCTCTCCTTCATAATGTCTCGCATTGACTATTGCAATTCACTCCTGTCTGGTCTTCCTGCCTCCACCATTCACATCCTACAGCGCATTCAAAACAATGCTGTATGCCTTGTACTCAAAAAGAAAAAAGCTGACCACATATCTCCTCTCCTGGCACAACTTCACTGGCTCCCTGTATCAAAGCGCATACAGTACAAACTAGACACCATGTGCTACAAAAGCCTCGATAACGCAGCCCCCGATTACCTGTCAAGCCTACTTGAGATCTATGTTCCCTCACGTACCCTCCGCTCTGCCTCCGATCCTCTGACTTTTCGCTTTCCACGCACTAAGCTCAATACCTATGGTCCACGAGCCTTCTCTGTTTCTGGTCCACTCTCCTGGAACAAACTTCCTCTCTCAGTCCGTCAGCAACCTACTTTTGTCTCCTTCAAGTCCGCTCTCAAAACTCACCTTTTCTCCGCATAAAATCCTAACCTCACTCAACCCCCCCCCCCTGCAGCCTGTCTCCGCTCGGAGGGAATCACATGGTTATAATATATAATTGTATATGCTATGCTCTCTATAATTTTCCATTGCTTTTATTCTTGCTTTTATTGCTTTTATTCTTTCTCCCCATTTATAGCCATGCGTGGGTGGGTGTGTGCGTGCGTGTGTGTGCGTGCTTGCGTGTGTGTCTGCTTCAGCGCTTAGATTTGATTTGATTTTTTATCAAGATTTTGCGCTATATATAAATATTGTAATTATTATTATTTTCTTTTTAGCCTTTTCACTGCCAGAGTAGTAGCTGCATTGCAGACTGCGAAATCATTTTATAGGTACTAAGTAAAAAGATTCATCCAAGTGGAGGTAAGTATTCTTGAAACACTGTGTTTTAGTGAAGCCACTTACAATTTTGGGTGGTGTGATGAGGCAGCCTGTCAAAACGGTGCGAGAGGTAGGTGCACACATTGGCAGTGACACAAGCAGGCAAGCTGAGTTGAGCAAGTTGAGTTTACATTAGTTGCAGACCAGTTCAGGTTCAGCTATTACATCTTGCAGTAATTTTCAGTCTGGCTTTTTTAAGTCAGATTTAGACTGAAAAAGATGCACTTACAAAATTAGTACTGTATCAAAATATGTAAGTACATATCACTGCAGTATACTTAGAATTGATGCTATTCATTGCTCTATTTTCAAAGTGCAAGAACAGTATGTCATTTCTTTACTGATGACTCATAACTGTACCGCTCTGCTTCTCCGAAAGATCTCAAGCGCAGGTAGACAAAGTAAAAATACCTTTGAAAACATAGCTGCCGGGATGAAAGCAAACTACCAAACAGAACACAGAGAAATTTCCTCTTTTTTGTCATTCTCTTTGTTTCTACGCTATTTCTTTTTGCTTTCTGTAATTTCATTCTTCTGGTGGATAGAGTGAGGGAGTCGAAGGGTTAATTTTTTTTTTGCTAGCATGGATGACAATGCAGGATGCTGATGTTTCGAGTGAGGGAGTCGGAGGGTTCTCGCCTGTCAGCGTCATTGGGTTCAGTGTTGGCCGCTGCCCTCTTTGACATCACCACCTCCCTCCAAGCTGCTCTGTCTTGACTTTTGTGGACAACTTCTTGAATATTTAGGCCACTGATGTTGGATATGTTCTCAATGTATGAGATTGGAAGTCTCCTTTTTCTTCTTTTTGCCACTGTTTTTCCTTGAAAAATAGTTATCATGAGGTCAGTGTTTGAATTCTTCAGGACATTTTCATTAGTTCTATTTGTCCATTTGACACATAGTAGTCTCTGATAAAACCATGT
Organism: Monoplex corrugatus; assembly: GCA_030674185.1. Taxonomy (NCBI): domain Eukaryota; kingdom Metazoa; phylum Mollusca; class Gastropoda; order Littorinimorpha; family Ranellidae; genus Monoplex; species Monoplex corrugatus. Next base: position 53,150,131 of record JAPXFY010000026.1, read on the forward strand.
CTCTGCTGCCTCAATTCTTCTGCAGTTTTTCTGAGAGTCCAGGCTTAGCAGCCAGAAATCATGATTGGCCTGATGAACATTTTAAAACATCTAATTTTCAGGCCATTTGGTATGCCTCTGTCTTTCCAGAGTTGGGACCATGTTTTGCATTGCTATTTCAATTCTAATTTTGATGTCATTGGAGCAGGTTCCATCATCAGTTTTTGCGCAACAGGATATTTGAAATCCTTGGCAGATGTCAGGATTGTTTTCAATGTCTTTGCCATTGATATGTAGCTTTTTTGTTTTCTTGGTGTTCAAGTTTAGGCCAGCCTTTTTGTGCGCTGCATCCACCCTTTATGTCCGCTGCATCCACCCCTTTATTTCATACTGGTGATGTTGTCTGCTAATTGCACAGTATCACCGACATAGTGTAGGTTTGAAAGTTTTCCTTCCTCCTATCTTTATGCCAATGCCTTTTTATATCAGCATCTCTCATGACTTGTTCCGTATAGATGTTAAAGAGATACGGTGAGAGGATACAACCTTGTCCGACTCCCCTATGGATGTTGAAGAATTCACATTTCTGGCTGTTCCGTCTAATTGTCTTTTGGTCTTTATATAATGAGGCAGTCAATGAAATGAGATGCTTAGGAAAGCCCATTTTGACCATTGCAAGTCAGAGCATTTAAACATTTTTACCATTCTTCGGTGATACAGTGTGAGCATTCAGATGTTTATAAAATAAAATATGACAGTGTGAGCATCCAGATAGTTATAATGACTAATGTGACAATTGAGCATCCAGATATTTATAATGAATAATGTGACCTGCTAAAAATGTATAATGTGATCTGTTAAAACAAATTTCAGATCCCCGTGCCCCGCCAGGCTGTGGGTCTGGTCATTGGCAAAGGAGGAGAGATGATCAAGAAGATCCAGAACGAGTCTGGTGCCAAGGTCCAGTTCAAGCCTGGTAGGTTGACCTGTTCTTTTCTTGAGACAGTCTACTTCTCAGTTTGCCATCTTACTTACTGGTCCTGCCTTTTTACAGTTTTTTCCTGCATCTTCCTTACCCAGTGGGGATGCCTGGGGGCTTTTCAGTATAAATAGTATCCCCAACTTCTGGAAATTCTATGCTAAAAATTTCCTCTTTTCTGTCATTCTCTCTTTTTTCTTTCTTCCTCCTTTGTTGTTATTTCTTCCTATCATTTTCTGCCTTGCTGGTCCGTTCACCTGTATGTGTTCAATAAAGTCTAAGATACTTTTTCTTATGATTGATAACTGGGTACGTATCTTAAGGTGCATTTTTGGCTCCAGGGAAATGAGATATGCGGAAGCAATTTTAGGAAATATGGACCTGTTTTTTTTATGTTTTAGTGACCTTAGTTATGTTTAAATTTGTATTCAGGTATGTTTTTAAAATCTCCTGTGATCAACGCTAGGGGCATCTCAGATTATGTGCACAAATGCATTGATATGTATACTTAATTTTCTGTTGTTTTTTTTTCTTGTTGAAGTACTGTATATGTATTGCAATGGTTATAGCCCTGATATCGCTGTATGCATTTGTTTGGGCTTTAAATAACAATAAGAATAAGAATACTGTAGTATTCTTAGTATCCTTTTTCAGCTCTTGGCCACCTGTACGTTTTCCCTTGATTCTTGATTCTCTTTGTTCTTTTGTTTCTTTCCCATTCTTGCTATCCTTGGTATTTTCTGCGTAAGGGTGATGCACAATTACACAGCCTCATGCCTGCAAAATGCAGCTTGAGGTGTCGAGTTTGTGCTACAGTAAGCGGAAGGGTTCGCTGACACCACTAGGATGCCTTGTGTGTCCTGTTAGACCTTCCTACATACCTATACAGTGCAATATATCTATAAATACTTCCATGTATGTTTTGTGTTCTTGAGTGTAGCCAATGTATTCTTTGGTAGGGCATTAAAGCAGAGATGTAAGGTTTAGAAGCCAAGCTATGACCTGTAGCCCCACATCCATGTTTTCATTACACATGCATTGATGTGTCATATGTGCTGATTGGCAACAATTAGTAAGGTTTGTCCCTGTAAAAAAAAAAAAAATGCCTTCATTGGGAAAAGAATAGTGACTGTAGGGTTTTGCTGGAAGGGACCCGAATGTACAATTGACTGGAAATGCAGTCTCTTTTGCCTGTCACCATAGCAGCCTGCTTTAGCACTTTGAGTAGATTGAAGTTGTGCAATTCTTGATTTTGGACAGGTTAGAACTGTGCTTTTGGTGTTTCCATTTATTTTCTTGTGAATTGCTTGGATTGTGTGCCTTTTGTTCATGTTCTTGTGTAACATAAAAGAAAGGTTAACTACTACCTTGTAAACTTTGCGGATTGAGTGTGGCATCGGTGTGATGTTGAACAAAACTGATGATGCGTATATATGTAAAAATTTGTATGCTTTCAGTGTCGCACTGAACAAGACATGATAAACAGATATGCTAAAACTTTATGTGTTTGGCGCATTATAAATATACATCATTGTTATGGTTGCAGATGATGGTCAGAGTGAGGATCGTCTATGTGGTATCACTGGTCATCCGGACAAAGTGCAGAATGCCATCAGCATGATCCACGAACTGTTGGCCAATGCTAATGTAATACTTGGTTGTTCATTTGTTTTAATCCTTTAATTTTAATAACGTGTCTGCCAGCTGCCTATAGGAAGCTGGTGGGTAGAGTGAGAAAGTGAGAGTCCGATTCATTTGAGGCAGCTTGTATGTAGCTGATGAATGCACATTGTTCAATATGCCACATTGTATAAAGATTATCCATCAGTACAACCTGAATGCAGGTGTTTTTGTATGCACTTTGTGCAATTGTTGTATTGCAAAGTTGATCCGAATCCACCGCGAGTTGTATTGGATTCCATCTTGACATGGGGTAGAGTTGATGAGTGAATGCGGTGAGCAAACTTGTGTTCTTCACAGGTCCCAAATAGGTGAGTTAAATTAGGAAGCTTGTATATGACTTTTTTTTTAAGTTAAACTTTGCAGCAGCATGTTTGCAAATTTATATTTAGCTTCCTGCACAATTAGGCCTACCATTTCTAACATGTAATATCCCGGTTAGCTCAAATCGTCTCATCCTGAACTTGGGTCAAGAGTGACATTTCTGGACCTCACTCGGGCACAGCCAATCAGTGCCCATCCCATCTGACAAGCCTATAGTCAACTTCCATTGCTGATTTTCCAAGCTGCACTCTTTTCCTGAGTAAAATTCCTCAGGTTTTCGCTTTTTTTCTCGGCTATCTCTGTTTCTGGTTTTTGTTCAAGCTTTCCATTTACTGGCTTATATCCTCCTTTACTCCTGAGCAATTTGAACAGCAGTTGCAAGAATTTCTTGATGAAGAACAATAACATTGTGAACATGATTCCCCATCATAATTCACGACCGACGTGTTAGCGCTGAAGAAAAGGGTGCTGTCCTGAATCGATTGACTCGCCGTCACCTCTTGCCCCGCGAGTGAACGATCAAATTTCCCATTTTTTGAATTGTAGTACTAATTGGCACTGTCCCAAATTTCAACTTTCAAACATTCCATTACATCAGGCGGGAGGGGGTGACCAATGCAGCCACTTAATTGCCGTGGCTCACCAGTCTGATCCCATCAAACCTTGATCAGTCATAGAAATTCTGCAATCACCCACTCCTCAAACACAAATCTACCTGGTTTTGAGAACACTTATCCATGACAAAGGGCGTAGGTTTCAATACAATTGTTTCTTGAGGCGTGCCTGTTTCTCCCTGTCCTGCCCAACATTTTGGGCCTAGGACAAGGTCAGTCCTGTTTCCTTGTTGTAAAAATGTTGACAATAAATTTAATAAGGATCTGGGAACTAGATCATCTTCTCCCCTCAGATGGTCCCTGCCCAACAGCCTTGCCAAATTTGTACTAAGAGATCAATCCTATTTTGAGATCAATCCTGTTTTCTTGTAGATGAGATTTGGCATCATTTGTCAATAAATTTAACAGGGATCAGAGAACAAATCTTTGGGCTCCTCAGACGATCCCTGCCCTGAGAACCAGGTTCCCGGCCTTGGTTCTCAGGACTTCACACTTGGGGGACTTTGCACAGCACCCAGGACCAGCAGTGTCTTGAACCCTGAGTGCAAAACAACTTACTTCAGCCTGAAGGAGTGAAGCCCATTCCTGGACAAGCATCCCCTCCACCCCCAACTCCCATCTGTCCCAGGAGAGAAAATGCTCTTTACCCTTGAAGGAGGGATATGAAAAGCACTGTCTCATGACGCTTTCTTCAAGAGAAGGGGAAGAGTGACAGCTTTAGCCCAACAAGGTCTCGCCAGGGCCACCATGACCCCAGGAAAGGATTGGAAAGTGCAGATCTTAGAGCATTCCCTAGATATCCTGTATGAGAGGGATCAGGGGAAACCTGCTTTGAGACGCCCAGCAGACATCTGGGTGTCGGGTCTACACTCTCAGGCATGCATGACCCAAACTAGAGCTGCTGCCAAGAAGCAGGGCATGGTTTACCAGCCACATAGGCTGACAACTTGGGTCTCAGTCTTGTCCACGGTCCCCCATTGAAGGAGCACTGCTGCTCCATGTTTGTACCTGATGATCAGCACACGCATCCCACGGCCATGGACCATCCCTACTGATGGAGGGTCCTCGAGATCTCCACAGCAGACTGAAGCCATCCCCCCCCCCCCCCCCCCCCACTCCTGTCTTCCCCTGCAGGCTGGAGATCTCGTCCTGCGCTTGGGGTCAGACTTTTCTGGGAAGAGAATATATTAAGATTCTCCTACCTTTGGGAGAGAGATTGGATAGAACTGTCACCAGGTGTACTTTGCCAGCAGGGATGGGGGTGATATATGTATGTGTGCGCGCGTGAGGTTGGGGGAATATGTCCATACCTTGAAACAGTCTTGCCAGGGTCGCCATGATCCCAGGAGAAGGGATTGTAATGTTCTGACCATGAATCTAACCCTCTATATCCTGCATGGAAGAGTGTTCAGGGAAGATCCCTTGGGATGCCCAGCCAGCAACTTTTGTCAGATCCATGCTCTGGTGGGGATGACCCTAATTAAGGCCCCGGCTGAGGAGCAGGGCATAAGACCTTGGGTCTCAGGCGCAGCATACCTTCCCTTCGTTCTTTAAATCTGCTCCTTTTAGAAATAAATAGGTTAAAAGGGGAATTTTTCCCCTCAAATTCCTGTAAAACTTTATGCACTTACCATTTATATCAGAAACGAACACCTGACCATCCCTGCTCGTACCAGTCTGGTTCTCACAAGGTACATTTCTAAGAGGCCAGTGAATGAAACGAAGTTGTCTAGAAACATACAAGATAAGATACAAGATAGTTTATTTGTCCCGAAGGAAATTACATTGCCAATCACATTACAAATTAGACATAAAATTATACATTATAAATTATAAAGGCATTAAAAACAAACAATTAATATTATCACATACATTATAATATCACATACTCTTGCATATCACAGCGCGCTGCTCTCACATAGACCAAGTGCCAATTATCACAATAAACATTAAAATAGTAAAAATAGAGTGCAGGTTAAGCATAAAGATTTCAAATAAAATTACGAGTATAAGCGTTGTTAAAAGATAATATGGCTTTGGGTATGAAACTATCTTTGTATCTCGTCCGTGTCGTCGGTTGTCGTAGCCTACCACTCCTGTCAATTCGTCTTTTGTCAAACTCGCCCACAAGTGGGTGAGTTTTGTCATTCAGTATGTTAACTGTCTTGTCAGTCAGTCGTTTGTGGTAGGCCATGTCCAGCATCTCATGTCTTTGTCCTGTCACATTTCCAGCTTTTTTGATGATCTTCTCCAGCCTTTCCCTGTCTCTCTCTGACACATTCCCACCCCAGCACACAACCCCAAAAAATAGCAAGCTGCTGATGGCAGATCTGTAAAATGAAGAAAGAATTTCAGAGTCGATTGGCTGTACCAGAACGAGGCCCAGAGATGTCAATCTGACATAAATTCTGGCCAAGACAGAATTGGGTGAGCTAAGATAGCACATGTGAGAAGTAGTAATGGTAAATGTAGCTGAACATTGATTTTGAGAAAAAGATTGGCATTTTGTTTGGTATTTGAACAGTAAGATGTATGTTATATTTATGATTTTTGAACTGTGGCAAGAAAGATGCTAAAAACATGGAGAAATAATGATTGGTTTGTCCCAAGGGTGATGTTCAGTCCAAATTGTCTTGTGTACGTGTAGCTGTCACACCTATTTCGGGGACATTGCCAGTAGATCAAGGGATGAGAGAAGAGGAGGATGATGGGGAGTAAGATCTCATGAATTTGTCAATTCACACCTGATTGTGTTTTTGAGGACTGATTCTTTTTGTAAGCTTACCCATGTTCATAATCGTCCCCATCTTTTAGTTCCTGTTTTGTGATGTGATAAGTAATGTTCAGAAAATTTAAAAAACAACAAAAAGGAGAAGCCAGTCACCACCACCACCTCCACCTCACCCCCACCCCCCCCAAAAAAAGCTAATTTGATACTGCACATGAAAAAACTAAAGCCAAGCAAAAGTCATCTGACAGGTGTGGTTACTTATTCCTTATGACAAGTTTGTGTTGTGATAAAATTTATCTTGTAACTGTTGTTGTGGGGGGATTGGCATACAAACTTGTAACTGGGTACAATCATTGTCATAATATTTTAATGATGCTTTAGAGAGTAACATCTTTCAGGTTTTATAATGTGTTCAGATTTGTAGCTAACAGATGCTTGTCGTCTGCAGTTTTGTATCTTTTTGTTTTGGTCAGGAAAGACTTATCTCTGTTCTTTTATAGGATTGGTGTTCTTTGATTTGTTTGTTGATATGAGTTTGCTTGTGACATGGTGTATGTTTGTGGTTGTGTCAGTGGTGTAATGTGTATTTGATGCCAAATTTTTTTCAATGGGCAGATGGGTGGCCCAGATTTCTCATCGCAGTTTGGTGGCGGCAATGAGGTAAAGAAGCACCTCTGACACAACACTCAAACATTCACCATGTCTGTATTTCCTTTTTTGAGTTTCTGTTACTATATTCATTGTTAGAATTTGCTTAAGGCCTGGTTGGCCAAGTGGTAGAACTCCACCTTCCCCCGACTGCACAGGTTCGAGTATAACTTTAGAAAAACTTTTGTGCGTTTAGCCTCCAGCCCACCCAGCTGTGAAGGGGTGCCAGGTCTTGTACAGGTTTGGGGGAAAGAAAAGCAGCAAAAAACCTTTATGGTGATTAAAGTTGATATCTTCACCATTTTGATTCTTTATGGTCTTGGGTATGGGACCTTTACCTTAACTCGAATTTGTCCTCGAATTTGTTTCGTTTTTAATTTTTGTATTGTAACTGACGTGATGTGCATTTGTTGTGTCACAAAGAGGATGTGTATTTTGACCCTAGTGTTCATTTGATGGGCAGATGGGGGGCCCAGATTTTCCGTCGCAGTTTGGCGGCGGCCAAGAGGTAACCATGACACAGCAAAGCATTCATCACATCTGTCTTTTCATTTGTCTTGTTGACTGAGAAGCTGGGGTGACTTTAGATATGTTTAGCTGCTGATCTGTGTACTGTAGTCGAGGGTGTGATGAATAATCATAGCAGTTGTATCATCCAGATTGATGAACCTTGAATTAATGCAAAACATTGAATATGTCCTGTCCTTAGGATTATTGATTTATGAATATATATGGATTTAGTGTTCCAGATCTTGCACAAGTACACAATTGTGTGTTCCTTACAGTTAATGCATTTACTAGAAATTTTAGAAGAGAGGCATTTGGGGAGGAATAAGCATGAACAGTCTTTCTGCTTGTGCAAATGATAAGCATGCCTCCAGTAATTGAACTTCGAAGTTAAAAAAAAAAGAAGTGGTGAACTTTGTCCCGCTTGATTTCACTGTCTTTCCTTAAAGAAAGTTTTGGCATCTACTGTGTTCAGGAAAGTGGCTAAAGTATCCAAAACCCTGAATTGACATCAGTTTTATTTGATGTGGAACATTGGCCTGCATTTGTGAAAATGCCGGCAGAAATTTGGCAAGAACTTTCAGGCACAGATCAGGCTGTTTGCATGGCAGACTTTCTACAGAAACAAGAAAATCAAGGCATATTTCAGCTGTTATAAGTTCATTTATCTGCCCCTCTGTCTATGTTTACTTTTTGGTTTCGTATTTTTATTTTTATTTTTTAAAATTTTTTTTTAGCCCATTTACCACTCCACATTAAATGGCCACGGTCTGACACAGTTTTTCACAGTGCTGTGACATGGATGATAATTGTGATGCTGTGGCTAGCCATTTTGGATTGAGACTGCGTAACAAGGCTGCACTGTACGCTTACGCCTAACAGGCCTAAGTGCTGATAAAAGAGATTTGAGCAGCACCCTCTGTGACACATCTAAGAAGTAGATGAGACAGCTGTCCCAGTCTTTCCACTCTACAGTTATTCTGACAGGATTCAAACCCGCAACCATCTAGTTAGTAGTCTGTTGTGCTAACTGCTTCACCACAGCAACTTATGGTCATTCTTGATTCAAATAGATAGTTGCAGCCTCCATTTTTTTTTTTCAATTTACAAAAGGGGTAACCTAACTTGAGGCAAAAAATGAATGAAGAATCTATTTCTGGACATCAGTTTCGGATTATGGAACTGAACTTAGCACACATCTTCAGAATCCGGTATCGTGATTTCATGATAATAAGGCATAGCTGTTGTTGAGCCCTGATCAGGAAATGGTGATGCTTATAGCGAGTTAGGGCAGACCGCGATTCCATCCATTGTTGAAGCCGGGCGTTAGGGTACAAATCTTTTCATGGCCCTAAGTGGAAGACTTGGGTATCCTGATGCTCTAAGAGTGTGGTGGCTCCTGTTATCCCACAGATGTTCAGACGGTCAATTCCATGGCCAATCGCCTGTCTGAACATGTGGTGGCTCCTGTTATCCCACAGATGTTCAGACGGTCAATTCCATAGCCAATCGCCTGTCTGAACATGTGGTGGCTCCTGTTATCCCACAGATGTTCAGACGGTCAATTCCATAGCCAATCGCCTGTCTGAACATACACTGGTGACCAACACTCCATGGTGACCGTTCAGTTGCATGTATCACAATCAGGCAGCTAGGCAGTCGTGTTAGCTCAGCAAGTTTCTGCATTTGGCGAGGAGTAGCCTCCTTGCTGTTCCACCAACCTACCAGCCTGGAAAGAGCCCCCTTATGAGCCCTTCTCCACAGCTTCCCTCTCTGTGCTCGTGGCTAAAATGACCTGTTTACATACCCATGCAATACGTCAGCGTGAACACATTGTGCGGTTTAACAGGTCTTAAAGGAGCATTGCCTTCCAGCCATATATCCGTCGTCCTGGCCTGTCCCAAGTCCAGTGGGGCCTGATACTACCATCTTTGAGTGATAAATAATTCTGGAAGTCTGAAGTCGGTCCTCATTCCCAAGGTTAGAGATGAAGAACCAATCCCTGGAGGACCTTTCTGCTCACTTTGGAGACCCTTGACTGACATTATTGACAAATAAACTAAGGGTTATTGGCTTTGCCCATTATGTTCAGTTTTACTGAGATTGCACTGAACACAATGCTGGAGACATCCTCATTTCCATCAGTAAGAATAACCGGAAGGACATTTACGCGGTAACAGTATCTTTGTGGATCAATCGAATAATCTCCCGAGTTATAAAGCAATGAGTAAGGGATATGAGTGTTTCAAACCAACAGGCCTATGCAGTCAGGCCCTGGGTAGTTCTTCAACCTTTCCACATCTCGCCTTGTTCAAGGATGTCTTGGTGGTGATGTATATGTGCTCAGAGAACCTCTCCATCAATTATTGCCTTGGGATATCTGAAAGGAGCAAATGGTTCCTCAGTTACCCTTCATGGCTGTAAACAGAGTTGTCCATAGCTCTACAGCTTGAACCAAAGGGTCAACACCCCCCTCCCCCATTATTTAAATTCACCTGTGTTTACTCATTTGGTATATATATATATATGTGTATGAGAGCATGGCCGTAAACATCATACTGAACAGTGTTGGCGCCAGTACACAACCCTGCTTGACACCGTTCGTGACTGAGAAAGTCTCGGAGCAATCTCCGTTGTCCAACACACGTGCCTGCATGCCGTCATGAAATTGGCGTACCATGTTGATGAACTTTGATGGGCAAACTTCGGACTCACCATCAGTACAAAGAAGACCGAAGTCATGTTTCAGCCTGCACCACAACAGCGATACTCAGAACCAAGCATCACTGTCAAGGGAGAAACCCTGAAAGCTGTGGACAATTTTACGTACCTCGGAAGCACGATCTCAAGATCAGTGAACATAGACACTGAGGTAGACACACGCATTGCCAAAGCAAGTTCAGCTTTCGGACGCCTCAGGGTATCGGTATGGGACAGGAGAGGTATCAAACTGTCCACCAAGCTGAAGGTATACAAGGCAGCCGTTCTGCCAACCCTTCTGTATGCCTGTGAGACATGGACCGTATACGAGCGCCATGCCAAGAAACTCAACCGATTCCACATCAACTGCCTCAGACAGCTCCTGAAGATCACCTGGAAGGATAGAATACCTGACACAGATGTCCTTGAACATGCCGGAATGACTAGCATTCACACCCTGCTCAGAAGAGCCCAGCTCAGATGGGTCGGACACATCGTGCGTATGCAAGACACGCGTCTCCCGAAGAGACTGCTCTATGGTGAGCTAGCACACGGCATACGCTCGCGAGGAAGGCCAAAGCTGCGCTTCAAGGACATACTTAAAACGTCCCTGAAAAACTTCGGTATCGACACCAAGACATGGGAGGCCCTTGCACAAGACCGCTCATCATGGAGAAGCTGTGTTGGCGAAGGTGCCGCCTCCTACGAACAAAGCAGGATCAGTGGAGCACAAAAGAAACGAGAGCTGCATAAATCCCGATCCAACTCCAAACCACAATCCAGCAGAACACGTGTCTCATCTGCGGCCGAGCCTTCCGCGCACGAATCGGCCTCATCAGTCACAGCCGGACACATGAATCGTGATGATCCTTGGTCATCGTCGATCACGACGGACGAACAACATCAGCAATATATAGATATATATATATGAATGGAAAAAATTAAGAGTTTTGTAGAGTGGGTGTGTGGCTGAATTATACTTACCCAACTCTCCTCCCAGATTTCACGTGTGAACATAAGCGCACAGTTGTCAAAAACACTTGATGGAGAACAAGGGGAACAGTTTTTATTTCATATAAGATAAAGCAAGTATGAATATAGCAGAACAAATTTGGGAAGTGTGGCAAATTTTTTTCTGTTTTTGATTGCAGTTGAAAAGTGGCTGGTGCTACTTAATTCAAGTTGACCTGTTGCTTGTTGGTGACTTGTTTATGGTCTTAATGTACTGTCTGCTGTGGATAGAACTTTCCCTAGCTAAATCAGAAGTTGGACTCAGTGAGAAGTTTTCCATGTACACATTTGAAGAAGTTGCAGCATTTTGAAGGCTAAAGTGACCCTAGAGGGTTCATTCCTCTTTCAGACAGAATGTCATGTTTTTATGTTCTGCCATTATATTTTTTTGTTCTGTGAATTTAGTTCTGCTATGAAAACTTTGTTTTTGTTTTTGGTTGTAACGCAGTATTTTAGCAACAGTATGCTATAAAGCAGTTTACTTCTGTATTTTTCAGTTTCCTGTACGTGGGGCAGGTTTTGGAATGGGTCGTGGCAGTGGTCCTCCTGGGCGTGGCGGTAGTCGTGGGAGAGGTGGACCCTTCCCTCCTGGGGGTCCTGGTCGTGGTGGTGGCCCTGGTGGTGGTATGGGCCGCGGTGGGTTTGGTGACCCTAACTTCCAAGATCAGACCCAGTACTCTGTGCCTGCAGACAAGTGTGGTCTAGTGATTGGGAAAGGTCAGTCAACTATAAATCAAGTCTAGTGATTGGGGAAGGTCAATCTACTATGAATCAGGTCTAGTGATTGGAGAAGGTCAGTCTACTATAAATCAGGTCTAGTGATTTGGGAAGGTCAATCTACTATAAATCAGGTCTAGTGATTGGGGAAGGTCAATCTATTGTAAATCCGGTCTAGTGATTGGGAAAGGTCTGCTGTTAACTCAGTGGAGATGCAGTCATTTAGACCAGATCGCTAGGCTGTCATGCAGTATTTTGGCCATATTTGAAAAATTCTGCAGGCTTACACAAAATGATAAAACCAGACATATTATATATCATTTTAAAATTTATGTCTACTTTCTAGATTTACTTACTGCTTTTTCATGAAAACCTCCATTTATTTTTTGTGAATTTTTAAATTATATACACAAAACACAAAAACAAAAAACATTTTGAACAGTACACATGCTTACCTTGGTAAGGTGTATGCATGTATCGCCTAATCCACAGGAAGGAATTGGATGTTTTCACCATACAATAAAGTTCCATAAGCCTTAGGAACCAGTTTGAAGTCAAATGGTGCACTATACATGGAAAAATGCCTGCATGTTGCCATTTCACACTCATGAAGTCGACCTCTGACACTTTCTTGAAATTGGCGCGAAAATACGGTTTCTGTTCAATGAGCGGTCTAGGGGATAGAACTGTGGAAAAGAGAGATGGTTCATCTATTATCGTGTTTACTTTCCCTTTAATTGGACCTTCCTTAGTACCATAACAAAAACGTTGATATCCGCATGTCACTGTATGACGTCACAGTCAGCTTCGGCATGTCACCAAAGAGTTAAACAGGTCTAGTGATTGGGGAAGGTCAGTCTACTGTAAATCGGGTCTAGTGATTGGGGAAAGTCAGTCTACTGTAAATCGGGTCTAGTGCTTGGGGAAGGTCAATCTACTCTAAATCAGGTCTAGTGATTGGGGAAGGTCAGTCTACTGTAAATCGGGTCTAGTGCTTGGGGAATGTCAGTCTACTATATATCAGGTCTAGTGATTGGGGAGGATCTGTAAATAGGGTCTAGTGTTTGGGGAAGGTCAATCTACTGTAATTCAGGTGTAGTGATTGGGGAAGGTCAGTCTATTGTAAATCAGGTCTAGTGATTGGGGAAGGTCAGTCTATTGTAAATCAGGTCTAGTGATTGGGAAAGGCCAGTCTACTATAAATCTGGTCTAGTGATTGGGAAAGGTCAGTATTGTAAATCTGGTCTAGTGATTGGGAAAGGTCAAGTCTACTGTAATTCAGGTCTAGTGATTGGGAAAGGTCAGTCTACTATAAGTCAGGTCTAGTGATTGGGAAAGGTCAGTCTACTATAAACCTGGTCTAGTGATTGGGGAAGGTCAGTCTACTGTAAATCAGGTCTAGTGATTGGGAAAGGTCACTATAAATCAGGTCTAGTGATTGGGAAAGGTCGCAATAAATCAGGTCTAGTGATTGGGGAAGGTCAGTCTACTGTAGATCAGGTCTAGTGATTGGGGAAGGTTAGTCTACTGTAAATCAGGTCTAGTGATTGGGGAAGGTCAGTCTACTGTAAATCAGGTCTAGTGATTGGGAGAGGTCACTACTGTAAATCAGGTCTAGTGATTGGGGAAGGTTAGTCTACTGTAAATCAGGTCTGGTGATTGGGAAAGGTCAGTCTACTGTAATTCAGGTCTAGTGATTGGGAAAGGTCAGTCTACTGTAAATCAGTCTAGTGATTGGGAAAGGTCACTACTGTAAATCAGGTCTAGTGATTGGGGAAGGTTAGTCTACTGTAAATCAGGTCTAGTGATTGGGAAAGGTCACTACTGTAAATCAGGTCTAGTGATTTTGGGAAGGTTAGTCTACTGTAGATCAGGTCTAGTGATTGGGAAAGGTCACTACTGTAAATCAGGTCTAGTGATTGGGGAAGGTTAGTCTACTGTAGATCAGGTCTGGTGATTGGGAAAGGTCAGTCTACTATAATTCAGGTGTAGTGTTTGGGGAAGGTCAGTCTACTATAAATCAGGTTTTGTTGTTTGTTCATTCATTTTCTGTGTGGGAAAATGTTCAGTGAACAGAACAATTGCTGAAAGAAGAAAATCATACATAGTGGAAAATGGTCTTATTTCGTCATGTGGTATCATGTATGCTGGTTGAATTGTACATTCAGAATGGATGTTTCTGTTGGTTTTGTTTATCTGTGTGATTGATTATGTAAATGCATGGGTGCCACTCTTCTGTCTGGGTGACAGAAATCCGTTTTCTCGGCAAGGCCCCAGACGGAAATTCTGTTTTTTCAGTTTCGTTATTTCAAAAAAAAAATGTTAGGGGAAAAAAGCCAGTTGAATCGGCGGTATCATGACCGAAGCAGCACTGTAGCAGATGACCGGAAATAAGGAAGCGCTCTCTATCGTTGAAGACAACACAGGTCCAGCGATCTTTCATAAAATCTTCTGGGCAGCCCCTGGACCCCAACCTGATTTTCAGTTTTTTCAGATTTTCAAAGTGTCACCCTTGTAAATGGATTAGGAGTCTGATGCTGTAAAGTTGTAAATGTGACCATTTGGATGTGTGTTTACCTTTGATAATGACGGGTCTGTTGATAGGAGGCGAAACCATCCGCGACATCAACCGACAGTCCGGTGCACACGTGGAGTTGGATAGGAATCCGCCCCCCAATATGGCAGAGAAATTGTTTAACATCCGTGGCACTCCGCAGCAGATCCAACACGCCATACAGCTGATCTGTGAAAAGACGGGCATGCAGGTACAGTGTGTGGATGGGGGATATTGGTTTTAGTGTTAAAATTTAACAGGTCATTCATGTTTCTGCAGTCAGCCCATGTTGTATTTTTATCTTGACCCTGGTGTGAAGGTAGTGGGCTTGCTTTCTATGTTGCCAGTCAGACCTGTTGGATGGTTTTGTCTTGTGAGTTCTGCCTCAGCAGTTTAGATTGTAAACTTGAAAATCTATTCCCATTTTGGGGGAAAAATTGGTAAAACAGCTTTTTAATGTAGTCACGGCTGTTCCCAAGCAAGATTTTAGTTTGAGATCAGGAGCGGCGGAGGGGAGGGGGATGGGAGGGGAGAGATGAACGATAACCAGATGTGGAGACTCAAGTGGCAGCTGGCCAGTTGAGCGCTCTGCACAGAGCAGTGCATGAGTGCAACGCGCTGACTGTCAAAAGGGAGCCGCAGGTGTCAGTGATATGAGACTCCTAGCAAGGCCAGTTAACTTTTTATAGCGTTGTAGTACAGTAGGTTGCAAAAACATTAAATTACAAAGTCTGAGTTTCACCAAGAGAAATATGAACAATATAACCAAACGCAGGAATGACTCGTGTAGAAACTGATATCAGGCATGCAGAAAAAAATTAGATATAACAGCTGTTTTGCTTGCAAAGATCAGATGACTGACAGAAGAAAACCACATATGTAAAATAAAAAATCCAATTTAAATGACAAACTGTTCGTGCACCTGCACTTTTACAACATTCATATTTTCAGAGATGTTAGCTGCATGTGTGTGGACAACACCAAACTTACCGAATAAGCATTTAGTTGTCCGCAAGGATCGTTATCAGCTTCTTTAGTAAGTATTCCATAACTTTGATATGGCACAGATTTCTCTCACAGTACAAGGCAACAGCCTTCTTTCACACAATGCAGAGGCTGATTATACAGGCTGACGTAGACTCAACACTAACTGTCTTTTAATACAGAACCAGCAGACACATCCATTTGCCAGTTCTTATTACCACTTCCGTCACAGATACACACGCACAACTACTAAAATACGGCAAATACACTAACAACAACAACGAATAACAGGAAAAATAAACAGTTTCAGTATTTAAAAAAATCTGAATAAAACGAAACTGAGTCACACACACACAACACAACAAACACAACACAACACAACACAACACAACACAACACAACACAACACAACACAAACACACAACACACACACAAATACACACTCTCTCAACACACACACACACACACACACACACACACACACACACAAAATACATATACATACATACATACATACATACATACATACATACATACATGCACAAAAAAGCAAACAAAACAAAAACATACACAAAAAACAAACGAAAAAGCAAACAAAACAAAAACAAAAAAAACAATGAAAACAAAAGTGACAAAAGAAATTAAACAAAACAGCAACAAAAACAAAAGAGACAACAAGAGGAAAACAACAACTTAAAAATATTTTCACTCACGTACTGTCTCCCGTTTCACATGAAATAATTCCAGTATAGAAAGGCAGATGAAATACACCAAAACACACACACACACACACACACACACACACACACACACACACACACACACACACACACACACACAGTGAGAAATGATGACACTCACTCACACTCTATAAGTGAAGCACAAACTCAAACTATATAATCAAATGAGTAATTTATAGCTGCACTCGGTCAAATGATAAATAAACAATAAGGATTCCAAAAAATGAATTGACAAAGAGTGCACAATTTCGTTCTACACAACGCCAAAGTTGATGATAAAATGGCTTAATCACTGTACAGCGCAGTATCCTCTGTTTCCCTTGCCACTAGACTAAGGAATGCGGAAACATAGCTACGGGGTAAGGGCGGACATTTGATATCTGACATCTGGTGCCATGCTGGCCCGACCAAACTAAAAGGCGAGAAAGGCAGCTACTGAAACAGCCGTGTAGTATATACCAAAATGAAAACCATTGTTAACCTAACTTAGCTCTCTTCCATTGACTAGAATGAATGAAACTGTCTTCCCCATGGGGATGCCGGGGGCTCTTTCAGTATAAATAGTATCCTCACCTTGTGGGAATTCTGTGCTAGAACTGTCCTCTTTTCTGCCATAGAGTGGCATTTGGCAAAAAATTTTGAACATCATCCAGCAATTACACTCCAAAGCATACAGTGTTAATAGAGAGTAGTTTCATGTTTTGGTTGGAATTCATCGGGGCTGCCTTTTGTCTCCCACAATTTTCAGCATGTTCCTGGAACACCACATAACTGTTGCACCTGAAGGTCATGTCAGCACAGTCAGCATTGGAGGAACTTTCCTAAACCTTCCCATCTTATTGCAAATGATGTTGATGGTCTGGCAGATAGTGAGCAAGAACTTGGTAAATATGCTAAAAGTCGACACGAGACAGTTGGCAAGATAACGGCATGGAAATCAACTCCAAGAAGACCAGGTTGATAGCCAGCCACATCACATAACTGCCAATAGTGTAAATGTCCATGGACTAAATCTAGCAATAGTAAAACAGTTCTTTTACCTTGGATCCATCATTAGTAGTGAGGGAGCCAAACCAGAAAATCATGAGGGCAAGAAATCTCCATGAGACACAAGATCAGGCTCTGGCATGCGCTTGTATATTCCTGTATGCATGTGAGATAGAGATCCTCACAGTGGATTTGGAAAGACAAATCCAAGCCATGGAAAAGAGGTGTCACTGCATGGTGCTAAACATCAGATACATTGATCATCGGCGAACATCGAGCAGCACATCGGACCTGTGAAGATCTGCAGATTTGATTTAAGAAAACTATGTTGGTATGTGATGGTCAAATGTGGATCTCATGAGGGCCACTGACAGAGCTTATCAGGTTAGCTATAGTTTTGAATTTGGTAAGTAGATGTATACTACTTAACCCCTTGACTGCCTGAAAAATAGCTAATGTGATGGTCATATGTGGATCTCATGAGGGCCACTGACAGAGAGCTTATCAGGTTAGCTATAGTTTTGAATTTGGTAAGTAGATGTATACTACTTAGCCCCTTGACTGCCAGAAAAATAACTTTTTGAACTCCTGTCTGCCGGAGCAAAATTTTGATTTTTACGGCGTGTTTACTAAAGTGTGCATTGCTCATTCATTTACTGACTGATCTCTTAAGATTTTTTGCATGTTTTTTCCTTATGTCCCTGTCTTTCTATGATGTGATATAACTATAATTTGGTTTTGTTTGTAATTAGCATGGAAAAAAATTTGTATGTTTTTTTCCCCCCAAAATGACAGTTTCGGAAGGTAAACATATTACGGAACATAAAACCAATGAAAACAGTACAAAACTTGGTTTTATTGAACACTGAATATCAAGGGAAAGTGTCTGGTACTCATTGTACTCCAAGTAGATAAAATTGATGTGTTAATCCATAAACAAAAAGGGGTAACATAGTCCAAGCCTGGAGGCACGTTCTTGGCATGATTATGCTGGTTGGTGTTAGTCTCATCTTCATCAAAATCATCGTCATCTTCTCCCCAAAAGTCCTCTTCATCACCGTCTTGGTCATTTAGGACTTCATCTAAAACTTCCAATACGGAAAATCGTCGGAAAACTGATCGAACTGGTCGACCAGACGAGCTGCCTGAAGCGGTTGCCATCTTGGATATGCTAATCGGTTTCTCCGAAAGTCTTAGAAATTCCAAGAAAAACTACGGTGACTAGCCAATCATTGGCCAACAATCAAAGGGCTACAACCCTGATTTTACCTTCCTAGATAACAGTGAAACGGCTTGTAGTGTTATTTCCCTTATAGTTTTGCCAGGCGAAGCCGACGAAAAATGAACGTGAATTTCACATTGTTAGGCGCCTGCTACTACCAAAACCACATCGTGACAGTTACGTTCTAGGCAGTCAAGGGGTTAAACAGGGATATAAGTAAAATTCCTCATTTCCTTATTGTGGTTAAGTTTAACAGACATCTTGTGATTTTGATGATGGGCAGCACTTATTCTTTCTTATCAATATCAGACATGTCATGTACATAGATTTTGAACCCTGTTCCTATTTTCAGGGTCCTCCAGGTGGTCCTCCAGGTGGTCCCATGGGTCCAGGACCAGGTGGCCCGGGTCCTCAGGGTCCTGGTCCACAGGGTCCTGGTCCACAAGGACCTGGTCCTCAGGGTCCAGGTGGATTTGAACAATTTGGACAGTTTGGTCAGCCCAAGTAAGTGTACTTTTCTTTTTCAAATGTATTTTCATTTGCCATTACCTTGAGATATTCCTACTGTGATGATGCTGGGGGCTCTTTCAGTGTAGATAGTATCCCCACCTTCTAGAAATTTTGTGCTAGAAATTTCCTTTCTGTCACTCCCTTTGTTTCAGCCTTGTTCCTTTGCTTTCTTCCTATCATTTTCTGCTTTGTAGGTCCATTCACTTGTATGTGTGCGATAAAGTCTTCCATACTTTCTGTTAGGATTGATAATTGGGTACACATTTTGAGTGCATTTTTGGCTCCAGAGAATTGAGATTTGCAAAAGCATTTTAGGTAATTTAGGCCTGTTCACCCCCCATCCACCCACCCCCAACCCTCATGGGGATGCTGTGGACTCTTTCAGTACAAATAGTATCCATACCTGGACATTCTGTGCTAGAAATTTCTCTTTTCTGTCACTTTCTTTGTTTCTGCCTTGTTTTATTTGCTTTCTGTCATTTGTTCCTATCACATTGTGCCTTGCTGGTTCATTCACCTGTATGTTTTCGATAAAGTCTTAATACGTTTTCTTAGGATTGATAATTAAGTGCATTTTTGGCCCTAGGGAAATGAGATATGCGGAAGCAATTTTAGATAACTTAGACCCGTTTAGATATATGCTTCCTTAGTTAAGTTTAAATTTGTACTTTGGTATGTTTTTAAATCCCCTGTGCGATAAATTGATCGAGTGGTCAGTCTCAGGGGCATCTCTTTGGATTATGTGCCTGAATGCATTGATATGTGTACTTTTCCTTTTTTTGTCTTGCTGGAAGTATTGTGTATGTTTTGAAATGGTTATAGCCCTGATATGGCTCTATGCAGTCGGCTGGGCTTTAAACAAAAATATCAATAACAATAACCTTTAGTTTTGTCACATTCACATCATTTGTGGCTTTATATCTGACCGATGATGGAGCAAACAAGGGGTTAATTTGAAATAATGGCCAGTTTCAAAATAGTTTGACAATATGACTGGTTTCAGTTGTGTGTGTGTATATATATATATATATGTTTGTGTTCTGTCGCCTCTTCCTTTCTGTTTGCTTTGCTGGTCCATTCATCTTTATGCTTTCCAATAAGTCCATAATGCTTTTTAACTGTTAGGATCAGGACTACAATTAAAACTTATTCAAAGGGGATCCATAAGACACTCAGATTGGAGCGTTAAAGGGTCTTTTTACAAGTATAGAGCGTCCATTTTGCATTAATGTTAGAGCTGCTCCTTGTTGTTGATACATAGCTTGAGAGTTTGTACCGCAACTGCTGTGGTGATGACCATTTCTTGTTTTTCCTTTTCAGCTGTTTGTTCTGTAAAGTGGTCGGGGTTTTTTTGTGCCTGAATAAAGCTGATTGCATGAAATTTGCAGCCCATGTAACGATGTAGTAGAGTTCTTGACTTTCAGCTGTATCTAATTGAATACTTCGTGCATATTATGCACTTCCACATCACACCTTCCACTTTGCTGTATTGTCGCTACTTGAATTCCTTGTCCCTTGTATGCTTGTAGACTCAAGACCTCATCTCAGGCGGGTAGAAGTTTGTAAGGTCATACCATCAGCTTTTGAGGTTGAAGGTACAGATTACCTTGATTCTGGCATTGTAAATCTGTCCTTTCCATACCATGCAAGGAATGACTTTTTAAAAAAAAAACAAATTCATTGGATATGTATTTGTATAGCCACTAACTTCAGATTACAACCACCAGTTTGTGTCTGGTGTAGTTACCTGCTTCTCTGTCATGAAATTGGTGAGTTCTGTTATGTTTTATAGGTTGTTTTGTGTTGTTACCCTATGTTCAGCATTATTAACAATATTACAATTATGTATGTCACCAGAGGGGTTGTACACACGTATTTCAAATACACTAACTCATGCAGAGCATATATTTTACCTCAGATTTTAAAGTGGTTCTGACAAGTAGATTAAAAAAAAAAATTTCTTGTGTGGAAATAATGTGACTGCGGAACATCATGGAATTTTCATTCATATTCAGTGGCACTGATATGACCACTAATAACCTCACAGCACCCATCAGTTGTTTTCATCTGGTGAACCTGAGTATGTGCCATCTGATTAATAAGTAGTATTGATGGGTGGTGTTGTACTTGTCTATCCCTTCCGCAACTAACGTAGGTTTGTTTTACAGATAAATCCTGGTGCGTCACTGTATGCATTGGAAAAAAAGCCACATATACACATACTAACACCTGCAGATCAAAAAAACCTGTGTCCATAGATTTTTGGTGAAAATTTGAAGTGATTCTGATCAGTAGTTTTTTCCTACTTTTTTTTTTTTTTTAAAAGAGAGCAACTGTATTTGAGTAAAATTATCTCCCATGAAGTCTAGTTTTTAAAGGGATTAAGGGCAAAAATTAAGCCGTTAGACAAAAAGTTAAACACAAATAATGACAACATTCACAGGAGGATATCATACTCCTCACTTAATGCTTGAGAAACCAATCAAGGTCTGAACCCTGTGAGCAAATGGCTAAATGAGGACTAAAGCCACTGAAGCCCTTAAATGTATCTTATGTTGGTGGTTTTTTTTTGTTTTTTTGTTTTGTTTTTTTATCAACGGAAAAACCAGCTAGAGAAGACAGGGTACCCACGGCTGTTTAAACCGGCCGCCGGGCGATCACTTAGTTTTCGGACACGGTGCCAGCGATTCGCACGCGAGAGGCGTGTTTTCCTGCTTACCCGCTGCGCTACACGGCCCGTCAGTGGTTTTGAGCTGTGAGTCATCGGTAGGCAAGCGGGACTGTGCGGCTGCCTTTGTGTGCCGTGATTACTACTGTTTCTACATTTCCCGCAATACTGCTTTGGTCATCTAGCCATATATGTAATTATTAATCTTACTGACAAGTAAGACTCTCTCCCCTACACATAGATATCAAACACGAACTGGTTTGTTGCCATAATGCATAACGGGATTACACAGAAAAGGAGGAGAACGATTCTGAAAATATCGCGCCTTCACTGTTTTATGAGAAAAATAAGCCAACTTCCAACAACGAAAAC
Organism: Monoplex corrugatus; assembly: GCA_030674185.1. Taxonomy (NCBI): domain Eukaryota; kingdom Metazoa; phylum Mollusca; class Gastropoda; order Littorinimorpha; family Ranellidae; genus Monoplex; species Monoplex corrugatus. Next base: position 53,172,058 of record JAPXFY010000026.1, read on the forward strand.
AAGAGTTCACCAGTTATTACAGCAGAAAGAAACACATACAGAGGAAGAGTAAAGTATGTTTTAACAGACTGACTTACCAGACGGATCTTTTTTGGCTTCTTGTGGAGGTAGCGGTGGGTAAATCGAGATCACTGATAACGGCATAGACTCCATTATCTTTCACACTAGCACCAACATTTCACTGATAGTCTTGTATACCGCAATCTCCTTACTGCCATAGTAGGAACGTATGCACACATGTCCGTGCAAGAGTCAAGATTGGGATCACGATACTGAGACGACCATTCATTAAAAAAAATGGAAAGACACAGAGCGATAGAGAGAGAGGGGGGGGGGGGGGGAGAGGAAACTTATGAGAACTTTAGGTTCACTGGTATTAAAAAGAAATAAAAACTCCTGAATATCATACCCACTTAACTACAGTAACACTGAAATCTTTCTGTCTGCCTGTCTGTCGCTCTCTCTCTCTCCACACACACACACACACACACGCACACGCACACACACACAAGAATACTATGTATTTTGCTTAATGATAATAATACTCAAAAGTCTTTAATTACTTATTTCATTCATGAAATGCATACACATAAACATCCAAGCAGACAGACAGACAGGCAGACAGACAGAGAGAGAGAGAGGAATACTTTGCACTTCGCTTAATGTCTTTGGGCCCTTACTCATTGTCTCACTCATGAAATGTGCGCGCACACACACACACACACACACACACACACACACACACACACACACACACACACACACACGCACCACGCACGCACGCACGCACGCACTGATATTTCAAACGAAAATGTCCAAGGCAACACTATACACAATTATCAAGCACAAAGGAATTCTGCCACAGTGTGTACATGGTAAGCGTTATCCAGAGGACTGAAAAGATAACCAACATTCACTGAAGACTCTAAAGATTAATGAGCTGCCAGAACCAGTAACCACCAACCGCCTCGCCGGCATCCCTGTTTACCTTAGCTGTCACATGTGTTATTACGATACACTATATGTGGCCCCTAAGCCGCGAAACATGAAAAATGAAAAACAGCCGTCCTCTACAGACATTCTTCTAATGTGTGCCTTTACTTTCATTTGAGAACTGGCATTTGGATTTTACTGGCGTTGGAACATAGATCATTTCACGGTCGAAGATTGAAAATCATGTCAACACCGTCTTTCATTCTCTTTCTTCTCTGTGCGTTTAGTTGGACACTTACATGCACGTAACGTGTTGAGTTACATATAATTTTATTGAGAAAAATCTCATCTTTTTAATGATGCACATTACAGACCAATACAAACAAAGCTCTTGAGAAAATTAGTGGAAAACTGAAGTTACTTGTTTGTAATAGTTACTACTGCGCTTATACGGCGTAGCGAGATTGCCGGTAACAAGGCGGAGCTAGAGCTCGAATTTCTAGGTCAGGGCAGCACTCAGTGGGCTTCGCGCTGCTACAGCTGCCGCCGCGGGACGAAACTAAGTGATCACCCCTAAACAGCCGTGTACCACATGACCATTGAGAAGGCTGCACAGTATCCTGCTTTCACTTTTCTCTGGAGGGGTATTTGTACAGGGACAGGTCTAGCTGCTTGTTGCCAGTCAGCACTTGTGTCCAAGCATATTCTTAGGCATACTTTTTGTCTTGAGTTGATTTCCTGTGAGAGAAAATGGCAATGTGTGTTTTGTGTCACAGCCAACCCCCGCAGCAGTACGGAGCCCCCCAGGGATGGAATGCATACGGCAACCAGTACCAGCAGCAGCCAAGTGACCCTAGTAAGTATCCTCGTGGTGAATAAAAGTAGTAATGTTTTAAACCCTTTGACTTCTGCAGCCTATCTACCAACTGCAAGAACTTAAAACCCTATGACTCCCTTAACCTGTAGGATGGATAGGGTGATGGAGTCATAGTGTTAATAATTTGCTTTGCTTGCATGGTTGACAATGCAGGATACTGGTAGATAGGGTGTGGAGTCATAGGGTTAATAATTTGCTTTGCTTGCATGGTTGACAATGCAGGATACTGGTAGATAGGGTGTGGGAGTCAAAGGCTCTGATTTGTATCATAGCATTTGGAAAGTTTCGTTGTTTTAAATCATTCTTTTGCTCATCTGTTCTGTTTAAGACACTGATGGTTCACTTCATTGTTGCCCTGTTTTCTGGAAGGTTTCTGTAAGAAGTTCATTGTTGCTTTTTTTTTTCGAGGTTGCTGTAAGAAGTGTTTCCCATTAAGAATTGGAAGCCACTTCGTTAAGGTGCAGGGTTTAGACTTACAATACAGATTATTTTTTGAATAGCTGTCACATAGAGTATGTAGAGTGATATTAACAGAATTGCCCACATACTACATGTATAACACATTGAACCTTCAGAACAAATTATACACTTCTATGATGTAGATTTTGATCGTCGTGATTTACTGGTCTTCCAGACACTGCCGACAAGCAGGCACAAGACGCGAACGCAGCCGCATGGGCTGCCTACTACACACAGTACTATGCCAACTATGGGCAGTACGGGCAGTATCCCCAGCAACAGCAACAACAGCAGCAGCCCCAGCAGGCCCCCCAGCAACAGCCTCAACAGGCTCCCCAACAACCTCAGCAACCTGCTGCTGCTGCTGGTCAGAGCTACGCGCAGCCCTGTAAGTAGTCATATCTCCTGTTCTTGTCATGTGTCTGGGCCTCTTGAAGTAGGTAGCGGCAGCCAAAATTTATTTCATGCAATGGGGCTTATTTTCTTTGTTACTTTTAAAGAACTTTTCATAACAAGCAAAATATAAAAAAAAAGTAAGTGGATACCATTATTAGTTTTTGAAATATGCCCATTTGAATACCGACGCCAACGCAACACTGGCAAAAACAGCATAATAAGCCATTTTCAAGAACCCCAAATCAGCACTTTTAACAAGCTGACAGCGTTCATCTCATTAAAATGCAAATACTAGAACACACAGAAGCTATGTATGAAATTACAGAGTATATGTTTGTTATTTGTAGAAGTTATTACCTTGCAAAGATTGGGGGAAAAACGAATCGAAAGTATACAAAATTGAATGGAGTGGTAACTTTAGGCTGTCACAGTATGTACAATATATCAGACTGAAGCCTGGAACTTGGTAATTTCATTTGCTAGTACATGTAGACCATGCCCAATTTTTTCCAGCAGGTTTCAGTCAGATTTCAAGGAAATATCTGAGTTCAAAATTGTGAAAAACACCAATTTACAAAATGCGGCCCTTCTTAGCTCAAACATAAACAGAAATTACAATAATTTCTAAACGACTCATTGAATTCATTTGAAATCTGGATGCTTCGTAGACTACATGATAGACTATACTTCTGTCAAATACTAAATCAAAATTTTGAAAACTATGTATATTTAGGATCTATGAAAGCATATAATACACAGTAACTGAGAAAATACGCTAGTCAGCAACAAAATTGAAACATAACATTTAAACTACTGAATGGATTTAGTTGAAATTTGGGGAAATGAAATACTATGCACCCAGTAGCATTCTTATCAAGTACTATTCTCATAACTCTCAAAGACATTATAAACAAAGGCATCAGTTTCTTTGGGGGAAAAAGGTCAGCGCAAGTGCTCACCATGAAAGAAAAAGGCATGCATAAGACATTTCGTTAGAACTATTTAAGTTTATACCTTTCTTTCCACATTTAAGACATAAGTATGGGCAAGAACTTTAAAGACAACCCCCCAAAAACAGCAGCTGCCAACTGTTTTCCAGCTTCAGCCAGTTTCACACCCGGGTTGATGTCTGCTGTATCCACAACATTTAACTGCACTGTTGGATGGATATTATCGGAATCACATTTTGCAGTGCTACCAGTAGCAGTACCAGTATTAGTAGTAGTACTAGTACCGGCAGAGGTCCCTCTTTGAACTTCAAATGGTGATGATGCTAGAAACCCGATGTAGATCTCCCTCCCGTTTGCCTGATGTGCAGAAGGCTGTAGTTTTGAGTTCTTCTGAAGAAACTTGGCAGCTGCATTTGTCATCTGACTCTCAGTCACAAGATTTCCAGTCAGATGCTGCCACCACTGGCACAGATGTTCAATTTTCATAGGTCTTCCCTTCCTTTTTTTTTTAAAGTTCAGCAGATCTTTCAGAAGTCCATAACTTGATGGTCGGTGAGATATCACATGCTCATCTGATGAAGATAATATATCCTGGTGGCGTAAACCTTTTAAAAACTCCCCCAATTCTTCTACATCCAGTGGTTGTGATAAAGTGCTTTTGTCACTTTCACTCTTGCTGCAAGGAAGGTCTGCAGATCTGGGAACTTCTTGGCTCTGTTTTGTTCTGGATGACATAGAAACCAGCTGATATCATAATTTTGAAAAGGCTATGTCGGGAAACAGTCTTTCCTGAAGAAAATGAGCTGTCTCATCAAATGTTTTGCCACCCACATCTCTCAGTTGAAGCATCTGCATCTGCAGCTTATGTGTTAATTCAAATTCAGGGAGATTGGGACGTCGCCCTCTTCCATCGGCCAGGAATACAGCCTTGAGCTTCTGGTACTGTGCATCCTCCGTGTCTGTCACATAAAATAAATGTTTATCATCTAATTCACCATTTACAATAAGTGTGTGTGGTGTGTGTTTTTCATTCTAAATTCTGTTTTGCTCTTAAGTGTTTTCTTCTTTTTATTTATTTTATACTTTTTTTTGAGGGGGGGGGGGGGGGGTTGATGGGTTGCTTTTTGGTTTGTTTTTTATGGCAAGAAGAAAAAAAATATATATTGTAAGCTTGCTTGGACATTTACCATCAATAAAGATCATTTTGACTTGACATGTGGTGTGACATGTATGTATGGTTTTCTTAAGAAACTTTAAAACAAAAGGAAGGAGGATTTGAAGCATAAAATAAAATAGAATTAATAATAAAAATAAAATTCATTATCAATCATTAGAGGACAATACCACAATATGAGCAGATCACAAACAGTAAAATTCCATATCAGGTTTGGTTTATTTTCTTTTTTCATCATTATTATTATTAGTGTTTTTTGTTACCACATAAAGAATGTGACAAATCTGGTGGTTTTTTTTTAAAGTACAATAATTTGAATAAGCCTCTAATTCGTCCTCCCTCCCAGTTGAGATCTTTTCCTCCACTTCTGAGTACTATTCTGTATACTTTTACAACAATCTTTACGCTACGAACGATTAAATTCTTTAGTAAACTTGTTCCTCGACATTCACCTATTGCTTTGACTTTGAGCTTTAGTTTATAAATACTATCGCCATTGAGCTGGAAACTGCCCCGTGGCATTACCCACCTCGGGCAAAAACGATCTCAGTATGACAATTGTCCGACGTCCTTCAGCTTTGAAAAAAATGTCTTATATGCATAGAGTCTTAATGTTTACCTAACACGTGCATAAGTTACTGAAAACAATCCCGAAACTGAGAAAATTGCAATTAATAATGATCAACTGGAGCTTCGCTTCATCACTTCCGGTCACGCTTTCCTAGTGCTTGGTCGACAGTGTTATTCATTGAATTCTAATCTTGTTCATTCAGTCAAATAAAAGTATCAATTGTAAATCTTTCCTCAATCACTAATCTAAAGAATCTGTGAGTAAAAAAGCAACCAACTTACCGATTTTGCCGCCAATATCATGTGAAAGTGGTCGCCGTCTGAACTCGCGATCGTCGAAAGTGCTGGATCCCTGATGACGCATAGGTAAATTTTGAAAGTTTTCACCTGCTTGTTTTGATTGGCTTGCTTGTGAACGACAGAGCTTGAATACATTAACCTACTTTTCCAATCGAAAGAGAATTGATTGTAGATCATTTTGATATGTGACAGATAGCCCTTCCCAGCGATGAATTTCGTTTTATTGACAAAAATTTGGCACTGAACACAAACTTTTGGATCCTGCATTTTCACATTAAGATTATAAATCTTCTGGTTCATATATTTGAAATCCTCGTGTTTTGCTGAAGAAGCTGATACTAAATATAGCTGTGTACGACCTCTGTACCCCACAAGCACGGCCGAGAAAGCCCGATGATTGAATTGGGAGATTCGACGTAATCTTGCCAAATCCGGGAAAACGGTGAATGACGTTGTCATTCTTTTTAATTCGCTTATTAAGTACAGACACCGAACACATAAACAGATACACTCATTGAAAAGATGAAAGAATGAACTTTATTTCTGTGTGAACTTGACATCAGTCTGTGCTCTGATGCCTGAGTACGGAGCTGTGGAAAATGACGAAATTCACACTTTTTGGCAGTTGATTGCAGGCTAGGCTGGGGGCTGCCGCTACCTACTTGAAGGGACAGGGTAGTCTGTTGTATGGTTTAGACCCAGGTTTGAGGAAAACGTGGTGCATACAGTGTTTAGGCCACCGAACTGTAAAGGTACGGCCCTGTTTAGGGTTGGGGAAGGCAAGCAACAAAGATAGGGGAGACAACTTTGGCCAACAGGCAGTCAGTTATTATCCTCGATCTTTCATTTCTCCATCTTGCCCAGTTTGTGAATCTGCTCCTTTGAGCCTTGTGCTCCAGTGCATACCTCAGGCGTACTCTCGGCCTTCAAAGTTCTGGATTATAGCTTCCTGAACTTGGTCAAGAGACTCCAGACCCCATCCACAGACACTCACAGGCTAAAAATATACGACTGCTTTGCAGATGAACTGCACTCGACAAGTAATGGACATCAGCTGATACATTACCCCATACTCTAGAACTCCAAACTTGAGCTGTCTTGATACAGATGCTTGAACCCAGCCCAGATGCCACTTCCTACACACAGCCATGCCTCAGGCAAGTTCTTGGGGATTATCTCTGTTGCGTTTGACACACTTTTGCCTAGAGAACTGACAGCAGAGGATCACCTGTTGCTACCATATACAGAGCTCACAATTTTCTGGTTTTTCTTGGAAATCCAAGAGAATCCACAGGCAGCTTTGGAGAAAAGTGCTTTCAGAGAAAATTTTTAACCTTTTCACGACACTGCCTCACTGTAGCTACTATTCCCTGAGTACACTGTAGGCAGGAAGCAGATATGCCCTGGGGACACCCTATTTTGGTACATTTTTATTTTTCCTGAGTAGGCTGTAAAAGCTGGCTTATTGATGTTAGAACAACTTTTTAGATCACTCTTTCATTTCCCTAGTGCGGCGAGAATATATTCTGTAAAGATTCATTTAGTTAGTGTTTTGTTCTTTTGAAAATGTCAGCGTAAGCCACAAAGTCAAAAACCCCAGACAGCCACAGGAGATTCATAAAAAATTGTTATTTTCAGCATATGATGGCCAAAAATGCAGGAAAAAGGACATAAAAGACAATATTTCAACATTTTAGAACATAATGGTAACAAAGTGTAACGTAGCAGTTACATAATTAGCTATATCAAATGTACAAATAGTGTGGATGTACTATTTCAGTCATTTCACATAAGTACATAGCTTCTTCTAAAGCAATGGTTTGTTCATCCATATGATAACAGAATAGCAACTAAAAAAGTAAATGATAAAGTGCACATAATTAGGAATTTTAGAAAACCCAAAATGAAAAACAGACAAGTGAACACAAAACAAACAAGTAAATTAATATGAACATGTAATAGCAATGCCGTGCGAACCGAAACGCGACATCAAATTTGTGGTACAAAAAACTGGGGCCGGCCGCAAATTGGGGGGGTCTTCGGTTCAATCAAGTATTACTGTCTCTTTAATCGGTGTTTCATTCTTATTTTTTGTCTTATGTGAATTAGAAATGAATAAAGATTTGAATGATTGCCTTTTTATATACTTAGAGCGAAAATAGAATTAGTTATTTGATGAGAAAGTCGAAAATCCGCGTTTCGAGCGCACTCGCGGCGACGGTATGCGTTCAGAATCGAAGTTTGTTCGGGGTGCTTCACTATTTCGGTCGGTACGGCTATATTTGTGAACCAATCACATTTAATTTTGCAGCCAATGAGAATTAATGTAACAGAATGATATATCCCGACGAGAGCTATGTGTGCTAGTTTCGAACCGAGATCGACGCTTCCAAAGTTTTGCTTTTTTTCATCGGAAAAGTTTGCAAGTAAGTCGCCATTTTTGGAACTTCTCGTCGGTGGGATTCGATTTTACATGCTTTTTTCTATATGCATGTGTAATATGAAATCAATTTGATGTAAAATACGGCCGTACGGCAACTTTTTATACAAGGATCTATACCAGATCAGTAGCAAAACAACGTTGCAATGTGCCGACGCCATAGGCCTACTGCGCGGAACAGAACAGTGTGCAAGTTTCAGCTCGGCAAGTTTCGCGTTGTCAGACAAAAGACTAGCAACCAACAGATCAAGTTCTGTTTTATCTGTAACATTGTATTTTTCAAGAAAAGGACAACTGCGTTTGAACTCGATTCGGAGTTGTCAGCCGAAGCTAGGTTCGCCGAGCCATTGAAAATGGGTTTGCCCAGAGGGGTGCGCATACCTACCTCCCCAACTCTCTCTCTCTCTCTCTCTCTCTCTCTCTCTCTCTCTCTCTCTCTCTCTCTCTCTCTCTCTCTCTCTCTCTCTCAAATAAATGAATGAATGAATAAATAGGTCTCTAAATAATTTTTTTTTTTCAATCAACAAACAATTCTGTGCAAGTCATTGTACTTTCCTTGACATGAACTCTCTCTCTCTCTCTCTCTCTCTCTCTCTCTCTCTCTCTCTCTCTCTCTCTCAAGATGAATAAATAAGTAAATAGGCCCCAATACATTCATATCCAAGTCATTGTTAACAGGCATGATGCTCTCTCTCTCTCTGAGACAACACACACACACTAACACACAGAGATTTAGAATGTCACAAAACAAAATCTTCTGTCATTGTTATAATATTCTTTATTTAGGTTTTGCAACTGAATAGAAGGCTATGACTATGAGTTGTATTATTTGTAAAGTAGGCCATCCATTAGCTTACAAGTTACATAGTTTGTTTCAATTTGTTGTCAGTATCTGAAAAGGATAGGCCTATTGTCATCAGGTTGTTTTAAAGGGAAGATTGCATCTTATTTAGTAGTAGCCTACTGTTATTGATTTGTATTAAAGGGCAAGATTACACTGGAAATACTTAGCAGGATTGCTCAGCTTTGGTGGATTTTTACAAGTAACATGCTAAAAATCAAAGTCGCGAGTTTGGCCTTAATGTTAAAGTAATATTGATGTGAAGACTGTGCATCATGGTTTCCTTTCCTTTCCAATCTCTCAATGAATAGTATATATTATGCAGAGATCTATATTTGTGCATCATGGTTCCTCCTTCATCTCCAATATATTATTATGCAGAGATTCTAATTCTTATGCAGAAGTTAAGTGACCTGTTCCTGAATGGCGAGTGGTCCCATATCCTTCCTAAAATTTTCTTTGGACTCTGGCTGTGCTAAATGTTTGGGGACTTGACTCATCCACAGTCTACTGAATTTTTTTTCTTCTAAACACTGATGTGGGGGAGATGCTGGGGGCAACGAGAGATAGAGATGGCTGGAAGTCCGTGGTCGCCAACGCCATGCGGCAGGGCACCTGATGATGATGATGATGACTGATGTATAAAATCAAAATCAAATGTAATGTACAAAAATCTTGTCTGTGATGTTTTCCTCTGTGTGTATGTGTGTGTGCATGTGTATGTGTGTGTGTTTAGTTTTTAGAAGAATTTTGATCGGATGATATTTTTGGATAGACTGCAGCATAAAAGCATGCAGTAATTTTTAATATTTCAATTATTGAGGTGATTCCAGAAGTCATTGATTCTCAGATTTCCTTTTATATGTACAGAAACTGATGCAATATTACAAATTATAAGATACTGAAGTAGCGAGTCATGACGTTTTTGGTTTGATTTGCAGTAATAAGACACTTGAACGATGAGCAAAATGATTTTATATCTATCTCATGAAATGATTATATATCCTTGTTTTGTTTCTAGCTTCATTTTTGTCTGTTATTAATACAATATGGGCAATTATTAATGAAAAACTGATAAAACATGCCAAATATCACATGTTTCCTGTAATAAGACAAAAATGGCTTGTCGCAGAGTTATTATAATGGTTTAATTCAATTGGCATACAAAAATACATCAACGATCAAAATTTCATGACATTTGATCCTGTCTGTCTCTCACAATTACAAAATGAATGTCATTTCCAGCAAAATCAGCATTCCATGCCATTTGATGGGTTTGTTCTGTGACAGCTGTCCCACATATCTCTTCTTTGTCCCACTAAAACATGGTACCAAAATTTAAGAAATTTTTTACGCTTCAAATTGGAATATCTCGTGAACTATTGGTCCAATTGGAAAAATTTAAACTGCTTTTTACTCAGAACAACAATATCTTCAAAACAATATACATCTTTTAACTTAAAACCCAATTTCAATTTTTTGTGCGGCATTGCTACATGTAAACAAACACAGACTCAGGCAGACTGAAAAGATCAATGTGGAAGGGAAGAAAAAATATGGAAAGTATACACCAATCTTTGAATTTGATGATGAAGACATAGCCTTGATGATGATGTGATGAATTAGTACAGGTTCATGAAAAAAAACAATTTTGTCAAAATCACCTTAGCACAAATACACTGAAAAAGCCACAACCACTACACCTGAAACACTTAAAAAGCCACAACTACTACACTTGATACACTGATAAAACCACAACCACTGCACTTGATACACTGAAAAAGCCACACTAACAACTTATATTCACTTCTGCTACTTCGGCGGCCATGAAAGTTGTCCTATTAGCCATGTTTACACAGCAGAGTGAACGACGCGGGTAACATGAAGAGATAAAGAGTTGGGTTGGTTGCTTTCAACACAAATTAAACAATGAAATTGCCCCTGTTAAGCTGACAACTGGCATCGTATGATGTAGTAGAGTTTCTTTGTGTAGTTTTGACACGTTTTGAGGGATTTTACGGCGACGTACCGACGCATTTAATTTTAGAACAGGCGTCGCCAACATTCTTGTGACTATCCACAGCGACTTTTTGGCCCTCGCGAGCGGGCTTGCGATGTGTCCTTACGGCATAGGCAGGCGTCGCCACTATTCTCCACGTTATGTTGCGAAAAGGTTAAAGAATCGATTGATATTTTTTTCATCTGCGAAACAGTCGGCTGTTTGTCTCTCTTTTTCTCTTTGCTGTACCATGTGTGGCATTTATTTGATCCGTTTGCTCAGACTCGATCTTCATAAAGTTTAAAAGGTCTCTGTAGATGGAATGAGAGATTTGGAGGAGAGATTGTGATTTTAAAAAAAGATTTTGTTTTCCAACCTAGTTGAATTTAAAAAAAGTGCTGTTGCTTAGGGGCCTCCCCCATTTGGGAGTTGCCCGTAAATTCCAGACCTCTGCCACCAGTCTAGTGCCCCCCCCCCCCCCCCAAAAAAAAAGCATTTTCATGCCTGATAATTGCTGTACATGTGTACAAACAAAACAAAAACATTATATTTGTGTGGTTTATTCTTTTCAGCGTCTGTAGCACCAGCTATCAACCCACAGACAGGCCAGCCCGACTACAGCGCAGCGTGGGCTGAATACTACCGCCAGCAGGGCATGTACCACCAAGCTAACATGATCCTGCAGCAGGCCCAAGCCAATGCTGCTGCTGCTGTTGCAGCTCAGCCACAACAGCAGCAGGCACCTTGAGTTGCTGCCGTGGTTTCTTCGATCTGCACCAATCTTCCAAACAGGTATGGGGATATGGTATAGCCTATCGTGTGGAGGCTGGTTTGTTGTGAAGGTGGGGTCTGTAGGTTTCCGGTTTTCCTTGAAAATTATTTTGTGTTGTCTGTATAGATGGACAAAGTAAAAGCTGTTTAGAATCTGTTAACTGAAATTAGATAAAACTCTTGAAAATATTGATTTTTTACATTAGACTTCCTACAATACAATCAGAATAGATCCAAAACATTATCAGCATGCACTGTCATTTCTTCTTCTGAAAATAAAAGTTTAAAAAAAGGGGGTGGTGGTGGTTTGAGATAGTGCAATCCCCCATGCCCCACAGATACATGCACACGCACTCACAAACACACACACACGCGCATGCGCACACACACATTTCACACCCCCTTCTTTGTAAAGAAATAATTGGGAAAACTGTGTCATTATTTGTTTGTTTTTCCAAAGAAAAGGGGAGATCGTTAGAATGGCTCAACTATCTTGTTTTTCATTTTCTTTGAAAATTGGTTTCTAGTCTTAGTATCAATTGTATTTAAAAAATTTTTTAAAAAAGATTATGAAATATCAACATTGACTTAGAAAACGTATAAACTTGTGATAATACTGATCAGTTGGATTACTCAAAATCATTGCTTGTGTTTGTGTGTGTGTGTGTGTGTTCGTTCGTTGCTTGATTTAACGTCTTTTCACTATAAGTGATATTAGACGGATGTGTGTGTGTGTTTCTACCATCTGTGTGTGTGTGTTTCTGCCTTATGTGCGTGTCTACATGTACACGTGCGACCGTACTATGCTGTAATTTTGCTGACAGTTCCATTGTTGTTTCAGAGTTTGGCGACCTGACCTCCTCACCTGGCTTATGGACTTGGTGATGCCATTACAACGTTGTGTGTTCAGTGTTTGGTGTCAGACGAGTGGTATTGGTCATTTAGCGCTAACTCCGGGTTTCTTTTATCCCTTCTGTCCCTTTGCCTTTGGTTGTTGCTTTTTCTGTTTCTCTCTGTGTATGCCTTTGCAACAATAGTGCTATTCAATATATTGGTCGTATTCCTTTCAGTTTTACCGTCAGTATTGACTAAGCCAACAGGCTTCCTGTCCTTTTCGTTTTTTGTTTTTTTTAAACACTAAGAATGTTGTTTAATCTTTATCAAATAGTTCATGTCAGGTGTTTGTGTAAAGGTAATTCATGAATATATTTTTGTTTTTGAATAATGGAAGTTGGAAAAAACACACTTAATTGCGTGTGTGTTTTGGTTTGGTTTTGTTGTTTTGTTTTTTAAAATAATATTTTATTTATTGGCTTACTGTTTACCCACTGTTATGTCAGAAATTGTGGTCATCGGCATTACACTGCAAATGGTGTGTCTGCATCTTTGTATATATGATAAATATTTCTGTGCCCTATTCCACATCGTCCCCCTTTGCCCCTGTCTTTTCTGGCTTGTATTTCTTTCTGATATTTAATATAATTGTTTTTAAAAAATGCTATGTGGCAGTTGTCTTGCGTCAATCCCCAACTTTCCTCTGTTGCGTTTGTTTTGCTGGATAATTTTAGTATGGAGCACTATTTTTGTTTTGTTTTTTGTTTTTGGGGTTTTTTTTGCCGTTGTTGCTGGAGTGTTAACTCTCCTGTTTTTTATTTGAATGTTGAAGTTGTAGCCGTTAGAAGACTACTCTTGTAACCATTGTCCACTTTGGCCGTTAGTTAGCTCCACATTCCAGCACTTGGAGAGTGAATTTAGTGTTGTTTGGTTTAATTATAATTATCGAATTGTGTCCATGTACAGGTGTGTTTACATGGGTGCCTAGTTTTTTTTTCTTTTTGTGTTTTTTCATGGGTGTAGGAGCTTCTTATTTTGTGCAGCAGGTGACTAGATGTTTTTGTGACTATGTAGTTCTGATGGACGGCTACCCTTGATGCCAGAGCACGATTGATATGCATGGGGGCACAGAGGGTCTGCAAGTCAAATTGCGCTCCCAGTTTGAGTGTGGACCCACTGATGAGAGAGCGAATAACGGTGTGTCTGAGAGAGAGCGTGTGTACATGTGTGTGCATGGGAGACAGTTCAGTATATTATTACGAAAATTTCATCTGAAAAATTGCTTCATATCAAATAGATTTGGGTGGGGTCTGAACCATGATTATTATTCTCTCTCTCTCTCTCTCTCTCTTGTTTCTTTCTCTCCTGCCTTCATTCTTTATCATAGACAGTGGAAGTGATATATTTTTTGCTTGGATGTCATGTGAATATTTTTTTCTTTTTCATTTTTTCCCTTTGTAACATGATCATGATCAATGCACTTTTTTTTTAATTGCAGCATATTTTGAAACCAAATGTTTTAATTCATGAGATGTACTGAGTGATTTTACTGACATTTTTTTTCTCTCTTACATGATAAAACAGAGGTGTAAATACCCAGCTATTTACAGTTATTCTGAAGCATCCATGTTTTACTAGAGTGGAGAAGCATCCATTGGGAAAAGATGATAAAAATGATGTGCTTTTACGGGACTAATGATAATAATGTATGTGACTTTGCATTGCTGCCCTGTTACTTCACCATCTCTGTTCTGTATAAACCATGTTATGACCCTGTTGACATGAAACGGCTACCATGTTTGCTATACTAGTTGTGTTAAAAAATATATATATATTACAAAAAAGAAAAGGAAAAAGTCAAGGATTTGGATCATGCTTCTGATGGTACTGTTTCTCTTCCGTTTCTCTCCGTCTCACTCTTTTCACTCTTTTATCTGTTGTTTTACGAAGATGTGGAACAAACTAGAATGTATGTTTTTATGGCGTTCAGCAAATCAGGGTGTTGTATCCCCTCAGGAATAGGTTGGTTTCTTTGTCGATCTTGTTCCTTTTTTGTGTTAGATGAAGATTTGGATATGATATTGTGTTATTATGTACAAGTGATGTCATGCTCCTGTTTTGATCTTTTTTTGGGTTGTTGTTGCATACCATATATGTCTTAGAGTGTTATGCAGTTTGTTTACTTCTCTGTCAAGACATAAACAAGTATTTGATGAAGTTGCATAAAACGATGTGTTCTCAAACTGTTCTTTAATGTTTATCTTTGTATTCAGGCAGTTGAATACCATTTTTTTTTCTTTTTTGACCGAGAGATCTTGATATTAGTTCTTTTGATTTTGATTCCACCTCAGTCTTGCCAGGCGATTTGATTTGCTCACGTGAACAACATATTAACGCCAGAAAGTCATTCCAGCATTGTATGTACGTTTGAAATTATGTTGATTTTCTTTTTATTTCGTGTCATTTTCTTTAGTGTGCTGGGTATGTCCAGCAATTTGCATCCGTTGAAACGAAACTTGGTAAAGAAATGATCTCGCTTGACAATACATACTTATCATTTGAGGAAATAATAAATAATGAAAAAAAAGGAAAAGAAAACATGCACACAAACACACATGAAAACAGAAGAAGATGTGCTTTTTGACTGTAACTTGTTGTGTACATAACGTATTTGAATTTTTAACGAAGAAGACAATGATTTATATGATATAACGTAGTGCCTCTTTTTATCCTGTTATTTGATCATCACGTAGGCATTGCTTCCAAATGTTCAAAGATTATCAGTGATAACCTGTCGTTTTTATGAAGATTAATCATAGTCATATTTAGATTATTGCTATCATGGTGAAATAGTACAATTATATTGGTGCCATTATATTTTAATGCCGAGAAGCGTATTTGCAACTGAATCAAATAGAGTGTAAATAGATTTTTTTTTTCCCCAACTGAAGAAAAAAATATGGAGTACTGTGTTACAATTATGAATTTTATTGGTTACTATGACAATTGCCTGTGTAACGATGAAAGATTGAAATTGCCCAGTTCTATTCACTGCCTCAAGTTCTATTTCATCCAAAGAAACAGTATGATAATCGCAATTGCATTTTTCTTGCTTAACGTTGATATAACTGTTCTAAATTGGATGTCTCTATGACCTTGCGTATTGCTGCTGCTTTTGAAGTGATGATTGTGTCTTTTTCATGCTATGTACTTACACACCAGATGCAATACTCTTCATTTGGATGTTTATATAGTAGTATGATTTGGGTTTTTCTTAATTTATTGTCAGCAATTGTTGGATAATCTTGCCTTTGTTGTCCACACATTCTTTGTTGAGTCCTGACGGGTTGTGTTCATGGTGGGAAAAGCGGAGTGTACAACTTTGTGGGGTGATGCAGAGAATGTCACAAATATTGTGTTATGACACTTGTTATACACTATGTGAGGCCCTTTCAAAACATGCTTTTTTTAATTTTTTTTAATCGCTTTTCTCCTCTCATGTTTGAGCTCCTTGTTGAATGTGCTATTTCTTTGTTTGTTTGTACTTTTTGTTTTAAGTTGGTTGGTTGATTGTTTCTTTGTGCCGTCGAGTTGTACACACATGCATTGATAGTCAGCATTGTTGGTGTGATAGTACACCCTTGACGGGCAGAGCGGTATAGAGGAGTAGCCCCTCACACCTCTCCGCCCTTTCATTTCAGTTTCATGGGTTTTTCAACTCGGCTGTGATACCTCTTGCTCTTTGCCTGTAGGCGGAGCCACTTCAACCCAACGGGGGCGCAATGCACAATTACCATACATAAATTATGATAATGATGATGACGTTGATGATATACAATGACTTGCATTCATTGGATTTGGATTGCTTGCACATGTATCATGTGAAAACTGGTAGATAACAGATGTTTTTTTTTTTCTCTGTGAACTAAGCCAGAACGACAGTGACTTATGAATAAGAACATGATTTTAGCATTATTACTATTACTATTATTATTTATGCTGTTAATGAAATGATCCTGTATTTGAAGATGTTTTCTTTTTATTTGGAAGTAAGTATGTACAGTGTAGTCAATGATGAAGCATAGCATGAGTGGATTGTGTGAGAGAGTATGTGTGAGCGAGCGAGTGACTTTGGTGCTGGCTGGTAACATGTGACCCAATTGTTTAATTGGGTCAGCAAGAACTGTGACAGTTGAATATCGGGCCAAGGGACTTTGCCCCGAGTGTTCACTGGGTGATAGCAGCAGAACATCAGAAACTTTTTAAAAAATCACACGTTTTCTTTTTTCTCTTGGTTTAATATTGTCCTTTGTCAGTGAATTTTGTATGTGGAATATCCCTTGTATTTCAATGTGTGCACAAGTGTTACTATCATTATTGGCTAATCAACATTGTATTTTCCTGTTGAGAGCTTATTATTTAGCATTAACTTTGACTGGAAGAGATGTCTTTTGCTTTGTACTGATGTACTGGTGTATTTTTAGCTGACATGGTTGCATTGTTTTGTGTGTGGTTTTAATTATGACTTTTTCCTATTATATACGGAGGCTTTGTCAGCAAAAATGTGTTTTCCAATTAACAAGACTTGGTCAGTGTTGATTTGATATTTTTTGGTTTCTCACGCTGTTAACCTATTATTGTCTGGTATGTCATGTAAAGTATTTGTATCTTTGGTTTTTGAATTGGCAAAATGTAAGAAATGCAGAACAATAAATTGGTTCAATATTGAAATGTGGGACTTGCGCTTACATTTGTTTCGTACAGTAGTTGTGAATGTGTGCATGCATGAGTACATTATATTTCTCGTTCATGTGATTTATATATGTGCTGTTTTTTCTCTTGCCCAAGTTAATGTGTTTGTATGGGGTTGGGATTGATTTATTTTCAGGCCACAATCATGCTTAAATTGTCTAGATGTCTGGTGGGGGCTAAAACAGTATGGCTTGGTCATCGCTGTGTGATGGTGTTGACTTTATTATAGATTGTTAGTAAGGCTTGATTGTTTTACTGTATCCATTTTAAAAGAGAGAGGGAGCTGCATATCAACGAGCCGAGAACCTGTGTGGGGACAGGTGAAAAGATACATATACAAAGTTTGTATGTGTGCAAAGATATGAAGGGTGTGAATGGATCTTGGTAACAGACTTGGAAATTGTTAAACTGTTTGAAGGGAAATGTGAATACACAAGGAACACGAGTCATTTGAAAGGTCAGCATAACTCAGAATGTAAAAGCCCCCTTTTGAGCATGATGTCTTTTGCTGAATAATAATCATTCAGAGCTGGGTCCCTGAGGACTATATTACATTGATGTAGTGCCAGCAGGCTCCTTGCCAGGCCTGATTTGTGTGGTTAGACACCATGGGGCCCCACGACCTGCACTCCTTGCGTCCTGGACTTAGCTCAATCATTCATTTTAACTTCATGCACAACTTGGCTGTAGGGAAATGATGTGTGCGGAAGCAATTCTAGGTAACTTAGGCATGTTTTTTTTACATGTTTTAGTTCCTTAGTTACGTTTAAATTTGTATTCAGGTAGTTTGTAAATCTCTTGTGTGAGAAATTGAATGGAGTGGTCAACACCAGGGGCATCTCATTAGATAATGTGCGCAAGTACACTGATATATGTACTTTATACTACCGTCCAGATGTGGTCTACTCAGTTGGCTGGACTTTAAATAGAAATAACAGTTGAAAAGGAACAATCAAGTGATGATAAAATGCAACTATCCCAAGTTAGGGCCTCTGAAGCTTAATTTAACCAAAGATAATGCTTTCAATCCCTGACATGCAGGATTCATGCCATACTAGCACAAACAGGTAAAAAACATACAACGCACAAAATCCGTACTCTGCCAGCTAAGCATGCACACATGCCAGTACCACATAGCTGGGAAGCTGGCAGTCACGTGAGCTTCTCTCTGCTGTTGAATGTAATGGCAGGCTACTGTTGTCCCAACCGTTTTTTTTACCTTGGTGTTGTGGATCATATTGTGTGGATTGTCATGTCTTGCCGACAGCTCTCCTCAAGCAGTGCATCTCGCAGTTCATGATTTTGTGTTCAAAAGGCTTGGTCACTACCATCACCATAACAAACACCCACCACCATGTATATCAATCAGTAAATAATCCTGGGCTATGTCACCTCGGGTGTGTGCTGACGTTAAAACAATTTGAAATAAATTAAACACGCACACACATTCTATATCCATATATATATATATGCATACATACATACATACATACATATATACATGCATACATATACATACATACAGAGAAGAGTTGAACAAGTGAACGGTGGAGGTAACCAAGAACTGGTGATTTTTCGCAATATGACTTGACAAAGTTTGGAAAGAAGAGCAGAAAATTGAAATTAACCTAAAGGAGAGAGTACACACAGGTCCAGATTCAATTGTTGACGGACAATTAGGACCTTACATTGCCTTAGGACTAAATGATCACGTCAGATTGCCTTAGGACTGAATGATCACGTCAGATTGCCTTAGGACTAAATGATCACGTCCGATTGCCTTAGGACTGAATGATCACGTCAGATTGCCTTAGGACTAAATGATCACGTCCGATTGCCTTAGGACTGAATGATCACGTCAGATTGCCTTAGGACTGAATGATCACGTCAGATTGCCTTAGGACTGAATGATCACGTCAGATTGCCTTAGGACTGAATGATCACGTCAGATTGCCTTAGGACTGAATGATCACGTCAGATTGCCTTAGGACTGAATGATCACGTCAGATTGCCTTAGGTCTGAATGATCACGTCAGATTGCCTTAGGACTGAATGATCACGTCAGATTGCCTTAGGACTGAATGATCACGTCACATTGCTTAGGTCTGAATGATCACGTCAGATTGCCTTAGGACTGAATGATCACGTCAGATTGCCTTAGGACTGAATGATCACGTCAGATTGCCTTAGGACTAAATGATCACGTCAGATTGCCTTAGGACTGAATGATCACGTCAGATTGCCTTAGGACTGAATGATCACGTCAGATTGCCTTAGGACTAAATGATCACGTCAGATTGCCTTAGGTCTGAATGATCACGTCAGACTGCATTAGGTCTGAACGATCACGTCAGATTTGCCTTAGGTCTGAACGATCACATGAAATTGCCTTAGGTCTGAATGATCACGTCAGACTGCATTAGGTCTGAACGATCACGTCAGATTTGCCTTAGGTCTGAACGATCACATGAAATTGCCTTAGGTCTGAATGATCACGTCAGATTGCTTTAGGTCTGAACGATCACGTCAGATTTGCCTTAGGTCTGAACGATCACATGAAATTGCCTTAGGTCTGAATGATCACGTCAGATTGCTTTAGGTCTGAACGATCACGTCAGATTTGCCTTAGGTCTGAACGATCACATGAAATTGCCTTAGGTCTGAATGATCACGTCAGATTGCTTTAGGTCTGAACGATCACATGAATTGCCTTAGGTCTGAACGATCACATGAAATTGCCTTAGGTCTGAATGATCACGTCAGATTGCTTTAGGTCTGAACGATCACATGAAATTGCCTTAGGTCTGAACGATCACATCAGATTGCTTTAGGTCTGAACGATCACATGAAATTGCCTTAGGTCTGAACGATCACATGAAATTGCCTTAGGTCTGAACGATCACATGAAATTGCCTTAGGTCTGAACGATCACAAGAAATTGCCTTAGGTCTGAATGATCACGTCAGATTGCTTTAGGTCTGAACGATCACATAAATTGCCTTAGGTCTGAACGATCACATCAGATTTGCCTTAGGTCTGAACGATCACATGAAATTGCCTTAGGTCTGAATGATCACGTCAGATTGCCTTAGGACTGAATGAAAGCTGGAGAGAAAGAGAACACCAGATAGACTCAGGGAAAAAACATTGAACAGACTTGCAGGGTAGCTGAAGACAGAGTGTGGGAGATGTACTTGCAACGGCAAGGGATAGATTCGTATGGAGGGCCACGATCACCAACACCGTGCAGCAGGGCACATGACAATGATGATGATGATATATACATATATACATCTATCTATCTGTAGTGTATGTTTATCTATCTACACACACACACACACACACACGCACACGCACACACATATGTATATATATATATATATATATATATATATATATATATATATATATATATATACATACATACATTACATATACATATATATATATATGTATGTATATAAAAGGCCCATTGATTAATTCACAACCGAATAATGGAAGTACATGACAACTAGTCTAAAAGAAAATAATTTCAATTGTCAACTACATGGATACAGAAATCATCCCAGCATCACATGTAATTCTCCTAAAAGAATCTGATTTCACTTTTGCAGAAACCACAAAACCACAACGACCACAGAATGCATGCTTTGAATTTGTCATTGAAAATACTAGCGTGTATACATGCGATGGGTGTGTTCGGAGTGTATTCTGAGTTATTAATTAACAAGAGCTTGGGGAACAAAGAAGGCTAAATTAAAGGCTAAATTAAAAGAATATCATGATGGAATGAAATGTCTACGAAGCCACACACGCACACACACACACACACACACACACACACACACACACACACACACACACACACCACACACACACACACACACACACACACACACACACACACACACACACACACACACACACACACACACACACACTCACTCACTCACTCACTCACTGAACAAAAGAAGAAGAAAAGTAAAAAACAACACCGAAACATACACACGTATGTGTGTGTTCGTGCAACATGATGATGACTTTTAAAAAAAAAATTTTTACGAGCTATTCTATCTCCGTTCGGTAATATATGCTACTGTTGATACTTTAATTAAAAAAAATCATTAACTTAAAATATAAAACCGATTTTTAATGCAGGTGACCCAGACAGACTGCACAGGACGGATTTATTTGTTATGAAATGTAACACACAGAAGTCTGATACACATTAAGTTGTCTCAAACGGGAGACAACATTTACCGGCCCATAAAAATTATGCGAGTTATCCGCCCGATACTGTCGTCTGCTTGGCACCCCAAACCAGTGAAAAACACTGGGTAAACTGATCTAAATCCGACCGATTTAGGCACAAGGTACAGATTTTGTGGTGTGTCTTCAGAAATATTTCGCAGAAGACTAGCTAGAACGGCTTGATGCCTATAACAGACTATGTTGATTGATCACTGACCTTAACGAAGTTATAACGCGTACCAGTCTTACAATATGCTAAGAACAAAGTATGATCTAAATTCCGACCAGGTGGATGTAAAATCCGACTAGGGTGTGATCTAAACCTCGACCAGCACGAATACGGTCAAAACAATGCACATTATTTGATTAACAAATGATCTATCAATAAAAAAAACAAAAAAACAACAACAAAAAAACAGTTTCTGCTGGAACAATGTATATGCCTTGATGATTTTCATCGTGTTTTCCCAACTACTGCATCCGCAAACGATCGACATCTTTCCCTGTTGCATGCTTTTTAGAAAGGCAGCATGGTCAGTGCTCCAGTGCATGAAGTAGGTCTATGTAGATCTAAGGATTTATTTATTATGAAATATAACGCACAGAAGTCTGATACATCTCTCACACTCACGCACACGTGTGCGCTCGCGAGCGACTGAGAGATAGACAGAGGAAGCTAGAGAGAGCAAAAATGAAAGAAAGAAAAAAGAGAGAGAGGAAAAGAAAGACAGAGGAAGAAAGACATTGGGAGACAGTCGAGAATTAGATCATCCAGGTATTCAAGCCTGATGTAAAGTCCGACCGACCAAAACCCTCCATTTCATGATAGGAACTGATGTAATTTAATAACGTCCCAAACCTAAAAATAGCTTCTGCAACTCATGTTATGCATTAGGCATGTGATCTTGTAAACAGCGAATTAGCTCTCTATCGACAGTATCGGTTTGTTGTGACAAGGGGTCAGCGAGCGATCACGTGAAAAGTCCCTATGGTACGCATGGCGCCCGGAAGCAGGCGGGTTGGTGTGGTCGCGCTGTATCATAATTTTCAAAATATTTTTACTTTTATTTGCAAATTTCAGAAATTTTGTTATGCCCTAAAATGAAACCAGTTTCTTCCACCTATTTTCAGTAACAGGAGTGACTGAACTTTCGGTTTTGTGAGGCAAGCCCGGATGTCGGCCGGATTTGACATCACCCCAAAATCGGTCGGTTTCAAATCAGTTTACCCTGTTTTTCCATGTCTGGTTACTACTAAAAAACTGACTTGAAAAAATTAAGCTGTTCATTGACGGTGTGAAAAGTAGAAACACTGCAAGGTTGAATAATGATATATCTGGAAAAGAATCTACATTGGTCACCTTGTCACATTTTCAGTTGGCCCATACAATGAGATTTCTGTTCCAGTTTCCACGGTCTCGTGGAGGGAGTCTCGGGAGTCTCGTGGAGGGAGTGAAAAGCATTAGAAGACCTGGGGAAAAAAACTTAATTCTTAGTTCCAATTCAGGTTATGTGACTGGCCAAACGCATCAAAAAGCGCACAAACGATAGATTTAGATCTAATTATTGTGACTTATGGGTAACCAGCCGAATTTTTCTTTTTTACAAGTGAATTACGCGTTGCAGCATGTAGATCTATTTTTCAAACATCTTCACACTGTAAGCAAAAACACTACCAGAGCAAGATGGAGGCAGCCGAGATGTGGTTTCTCAGAAGAATGTTGAGAGTTCTATAGACAGCAAAGAAAACAAACGAGACAGTCTTGATGGAGGCAGACACAAGTAGATCACTCATAAGGAAGATTAGGAAAAGACAGGCAACATTTATAGGCCATTTTATGAGGAAGGGGGATTTGGAGCACCTGGTCACAACGGGAAAGCTGGAGGGAAAGAGAGCGCCAGGTAGACCTAGGGAGAGAATGCTGGACGGACTTGCAGAGTGGCTGGGGATGAGGAGGGTGGGGAAGATGCTGGGGGCAACGAGAGATAGAGATGGTTGGAAGTCCATGGTCGCCAACGCCATGCGGCAGGGCACCTGATGATGATGATGATTCATCTCAATTGACCTCTCTATGATAGTTCTTGGATGTATATGGCATTAATAGTTCCTTTCCCTTCCACAAATCCACACTGTTCTTCTGCTATTTCTCTTTTGATTCTATTCCTTGTCCTCATCATGATTATTCTTAACAGGATTTTTGTTACATGACTCATCAAACTGATTGTGCGATGGAGTTCGCATTCTATAGCCCCTGTCTTCTTTGGAAGTGCAATGAAAATTGATTTTGACATATCTTTGGGGATTTTTCCAGTGTCATAATTTCATTTAGGAGGACTTATATTTTCTATGTCAAATTCCTCCAGGGCTTCAATCATCTCTGGGTAGAAAGAAACTCTAGGGAGAGCTAGACAACAGAAGGTCTTCAGAGAAGTAACCCCCTTTAGACAAGTGTTTCGGCCCTGAATTCCTTACACTCTCGGGGGGCCGGGCCACATCCAGGTCATGACTCCTGGATGCCCTTCTGCTGTTGTCTATTTTTTTTTTTTTTTTTTTTTTTTTTTCCCACGCCGGGGATCGAACCTGGGCGATTCTGCGCTTCAGAACTGCGGTACGCGGTTTTACCAATGTGCTAACGGGGCACACATCATCTGTAGGGAATTTAATCCTTATGAAGTTCACTTTTTTGGTTCCTCCTTGCCCAGATCCAGCTTGAGCTCCTTTCTGCTGCCTCTGCCATCGCTTTAAGGGCTCTAGTCCTCTTCTTCCCAGAAATGGCGAGTTGTTTCATGAGATCATAAGCGGAGGTGCCCACAAACCCTCTTGCCCCGACCTCTATGGCGAAGATTTTGACCCGCAGACCTGCTTTCTTCAGGGTGCTGGCAAGACCGGCGTATTTTTCGGTCTTGTAGATATGTGCTTCTTCCATTCTGCTTTCGTATGGCACAGTGAGTTCTATCAGAATCACTTGTTTCGAGGAGTCAGAGTGGAGAGCGATGTCTGGTCTCATGCCTGTCTTGCTGATGACATCTGGGTAATTTCTCCACTCTGGGAGGTCTGCTGTACACTCCCAGTCGACTGCTCCATCCAGAAGACCCTTTGGCAATGTGCTGGTTGTCATAGCCCTTTCGGGCCAGACCTGTTTCCCTCCTGCTTTGTAGAACGTTGTCATAGCAATTGGTGCGTTTGGGGTCATGGTTTTTTCGCTAACCACATCTGTGATCACTTTCAGAACTTGGTTGTGCCTCCATGTATACCTTCCTTGGGCTAGCGCTACTTTGCAAGAGCTTAGGACATGTTCCACTGTTTGTTTCTTCTGACAGAGCGGACATGCTGGGTCGTCTGCTTTCCCCCATTTCACTAAGTTTGCATTCGAGGGGAGCAGGTCATATACAGATCTGAGGAGGAAGCTTATCCTTAGAGGAGCCATGTGCCACATATCGTTCCAGCTGAGACTTCTTTGGAGTGCACTGTCCCATGTTGTCCATTGCCCCTGTTGACCTTGCTGGACTGCCTTCTGCACTCTTTTGACATCTTCTTCTTCCTTCAACTCCTGTATGATCATGTCTCTTTTTTCCTTCCCTTTGGCTTTGGACCACCACTGCATTTTTGTTGCTCCCAGTCCCTGTCTGTTGGTTTGCGTGTGTCCAATTATTTCTTTGATGCTGAGGTTTCTCTTGGCATTGTTTACAGCCTCTTGGACTTTCCACTTTCTGCCAGTTCTCAGCTTTGGATGAACTGCTCTCACGATATTGTCCTCCGATTCCTCCAGCATGCTCAACAGTCTTGCTTTTCCAACTTTGTATTCCTCCACTATGGATTTCAGAGGTAGCTTCAGCATTGCTTGACGACAGTAGAATGCAACATCAGTGAGACCAGGTGGGACACCGAGCCATTTTCTTGTGTATTTGTTGATTTTGGCTTCCATTGCTTCGACTGTGCTGGTGCAAATGTCATAGATTAGCAGTGGCCACAGCAGCTTTGGTATCAGCATGAACTGTAGACACCAGACTTTGTATTTGCCTGGCAGTCCGCAGTTATCTATTTTCTTCAGGCCTTCTTCTGCTGTTTGCTTGGTTTCACATCCCCTTTGTGTGTCTTTCAGGGAGTCATCATACCATCTTCCGAGACTTTTTACTGGCTCTTCTGTGACAGTGGGGATGGCTTGGTTGGCTACCATGAATTTGACTGAATCTGCCACTTTTCCTTTTCGCAGTGAGAGACTTCGGGATTTCTTAGGTTTGAACCTCATTTTTGAAGAGGCCACCAGCTCATCCAGCTGCTTTAAGATTTGGTGTGTCTCTTCCTCATCCGTGGACAAGACTGTTGTGTCATCCATGAAAGCTTTCAGAGGAGGCATCTGGTATCCATCTCCCAGATTCACTGGACCTGAACTCTTCATTGCAGCTTTCAAGATGACTTCCATTGCCAACACGAACAGTATGGGAGAGATTGCACAGCCCATTGCAATGCCCACCTCTAGGTCTATCCAGTCCGTGGTGTATTCTTTGGTAGAGAACCGCATTGAGAACCCTTGGAAATACTTCCTCAGCATTGTTCGGATGTTTTCTGGGATGTGATACATTTCAAGAGCCAGCTGGATCATATCGTGTGGAACTGATCCATATGCATTCGCCAGATCAAGCCAAACTACGTCAATGTCTCTTCTTCTGTTCTTGCTTTTTGGATGGCATCCCAAATCAACGTGGCATGTTCCAAGCATCCAGGCATTCCTGGTATGCCTCCCTTTTGGACTGACATATCCAGATACTTGTTTTCAGTCAGGTATTTTGTCAATCTTGCTGCCATAACAGAGAAGAAGATTTTCCCCTCGACGTTCAGAAGTGATATTGGCCTGAACTGATTGATGCTGCTGGAGTTCTGCTCCTTCGGAATGTACACTCCTTCAGCTCTCATCCATTGGTCGTTGATCTTCTGGTTCCTCCATGCTGATCGAATCATCTTGTGGAGCCACTCGAGCACTTTTGGGCATTTCTTGTAGAGCAGGTATGGTATTCCGTTTGGTCCAGGTGCTGACTTGGCTCTGGCTTTCTTTACTACGTTCTTCACTTCATCCAGTGTTGGTGGTTTGTTATTGAATTTTCCTTCTGGCGCTGCAGGCCAAACCAGATTTTGGATTTCAAGTGGTGCCTCGCGCTGAGAATCGGAATATGTTTCCCTGAGATGCTGCTCTAGGTTTTCCTTGCCCACTGTGAGAGTCCCTGATTTGGGTTGTTCAAACAGCTTTCTTGCAAAGTCAAAGGGATCTTTGAAGAAACGATCTTGAGTCTTCTTCTTTTTGCTCTTTCTTCGCCTTGCTGATTCCACTTTGCTGAGAGCATTGTGTTTGGCCTTCAGATCTTTCCAGAGTTCCAGGAGCCCTTGCTTCTCGAATTCTGAGGCAGTTTTCATTCGCTTTTTAAGCTTCCTTTTTCCCTCCGGA
The DNA here is from genome assembly GCA_030674185.1 of Monoplex corrugatus. Lineage (NCBI taxonomy): Eukaryota > Metazoa > Mollusca > Gastropoda > Littorinimorpha > Ranellidae > Monoplex > Monoplex corrugatus. The sequence continues at coordinate 53,199,045 of JAPXFY010000026.1, forward strand.
TGCTCTCCATCTGTTGCTGTCTTCTGGATTTCTGGGGAGGCGTTTTTGTCTTTGGCTGCTTCACTCCATAAGTGTCCCTGCAGATAGAGTATATGATGTCTCCGTATGTGTCAAGTTTGTGTTCCAGCGTACTGTTCCCTATTAGCGCATTCAGCTTAAGGACAAGTTCCTCATCTAATTTCTCCCATTGTTCTTTTGCACCGGCAGGCGGCAAATTGAGTTTTCCACGTTTGGCGTTAAGAGCTTGTGCAAAATCCGCATCAGAACCGTCAGCGTGGATGTCCTTGGCACTATGGTTTAATTCCTGGCCTTGGTCATCCAACGTCTCACCTGCTATCGCAGTGCGCTGCTGCTGGTTCGTATGTGTCTTCAAACAGCCCATTTTTGTCCTGTGGATCTTCATGCCGCGTTTGGTGGTGAATCTCCTTCCACACACACACGGAAATTCCAACTGGTCATCAATCATGGTAGTAATGTTGTCTAGTCCTGGGGCTTTTCCTGGTTTCATCTTTTTCGGTGCTGCTCTGACTTCATCTTTCATTATGGGTGATCCTTCAAATTTCATTTTTATAATGTGTTCTTTGTTTCTGTCATCCTGAAAAATGTGATGATAGTGATGATGTTTAAAATCACCGTACTTTAAAAGACGAAATTTTATTATCATTAAGAAAGTTGAAATGTGGAAAAGCAGCAGGACCAGATTGTAATTGGGGAGGTCTTGAAAAATAGAGGAGACGAGGTGGTGAATTTCCTAGTTGAATATTTCAATGCTTTTATTCAGTACTGGTCAATATCCTGATAACTGGATGGAATCCATCATTCTTCTTTTATTTAAAAAGGGAAATGCCGGTGATCCTAATAACTACAGAGACATTTCTTTGAGTAACATCAGCAGCAAACTGTACAGCTCTGTTATCAATTCAAGGTTACAGGAAAGGCTTGACTACAACAATATCACAGGCGAATACCAGACTGGTTTTAAAAAGAGTTATTCAACAATTGATCACATGTTCACGTTACTGGTAATTATGCAGAATGATATATAGATGTATCAAAAGCTTCTGTGAAAACACGAGTGCGATGTGTACACAGTTTACTAGTTGGATTACTTGTACAATTGGAGCGAAACAAGATGATGTGTGTAGTCCCATTCTTTTTTGTTTGTTTATAAATGAACTTGCTCTCGAAATGATTAATAATGGTAGACACGGCGCAAACCTGAGTAATGAATTGCTCGAATTATGTATCCTGTTGTTTGCTGATGACATTGTTTTATTATCAGAGACTGCAGTTGGTTTACAGACACAACTAAACAGTCTCTATAGGGTAGCTTGCAAATTACAACCTAAAGTAAACATGGACAAGAGTAATGTAATGGTCTTTGGGAAAGGTGGATTTTTAGCGAATACTGAGAAATGGTTCTATAACAATGCAAGGGTGGCTATTGTAAACTCATATTGGTATTTAGGAATAGTGTTCTCAACAAGACTTAGTTTTAACTTTGCATGTCAAGATTTAGCAAGTAGATCAAAACAAGCTGCCTTCAGTATTCTAAGTCAACCGAATAAACTAAATAGTAATTCGTTAAAATTAGTTTTGAAATTGTTTGATACTTAAATTCAAGCAATTTTATTGTATGGTTCAGAAATATGGGGTATAGAGAAAGCGGCTTTAGTGATTGAAAGTGTTCAGTTGTTTATGTTGAAAAAATACTTAGGGGTCAACATTAGAACACCAAACGATTTCATTTATGGTTAGTTGGCTAGTTTTCCCTTAACCATAAACTCAAGTGTTTGTTGTGTTCGATACTGGCTAAAACTAACGAAAATGAGTGAAGAGAGATTGCTTTATAAGGCATATAAAATGCTGTCAAAATTAGCCAACAGAGGAAAAATAAATTGGGCCTCAAAAGACCGTGATATATTAAATACGTATGGTTTTTCATACATCTGGGAAAATCAAGGTGTGGGTTGCATAAAGTCTTTTATAAAAACTTTCAAACAAAGATTAGTTGATTGCAGACGGCAAAATTGGAATTATCATATCAATACTAGTGACGGTTTTGCACAATATAGAAAGTTTAAACAATTACATGAGGTAAAAGTATACTTGTTGGTCTTTAACAGATTTTATTAGATATGTGTTCACAAGATTTAGGTTCGGTATGTCTGATTTATCAGTGCATAGCTTAAGATATAAAAGACATGATAAAGAGGCAATGAAATGCCCATTATGTAAAAGTGTTACTGAGAATGAAAATCACTTTATTCTATGTTGTCCAGCCCTTGAGGATATGAAATGCCCATTATGTAAAAGTGTTACTGAGAATGAAAATCACTTTATTCTATGTTTTCCAGCCCTTGAGGATCTGAGACGCCTGCTGATTCAGCCAAAGTACGTACTACTCTAAACCAAATGATTTCAGATTAACAATGCTCATGGCTTCAAAAACTAAGCGTGCAATTAGAAATTTGGCAACATACGCCAATACGGCTTTTGATAGAAAAGTTTGCCTTATCATGAAGTTAAATTCTTGTGATGTCTGTCTGTTAAACCTATTTATGTGTTCCTATTGTATTAATGAAGTTTGACTGTGAGTCCTGTATTGTAATGATTTCAAAACATTAGAAGTATGCATTATCCAAGAACGACTGTGTATTATATTTGCATAATGTTTATAATGTGTTCAGACCCCCCATTACTGAATAAATTTCTGGTTCTGATTCTGATTCTGACCTTTAGATTTCACGTCACGTATCGGACAGGGGCCAGATACGTAACGTACCGACTACGTATCGCACTTTCTTGCACGATTTTATCGATACGTACCGCTTCGATACGGACGTAACTACGTATGGAAGTCAAGTTATACGTGCTCTCGTCTGTATCTTGTTTGGGACTGCATATCTCAAGTTTCAAGGTAAGTAATATTTTGGTTGTGTTTTGTAACCCTTTTTCTACCTTGTTATGTAGGCTGTCTTATGTCATTGAGTTTTATACATTTCATGTACGATATGTCACTGAGATTCACACATTTTATGTACGAGTCGACCAAACGCACCAAGTATCAGCAAACAAAAGCCCAGCTGCTGGGAAGAACGTATCACCAACTGACCTAAGTATAATTTCGAACGAGACTTCAGCTCGTAGGCCGCTTCAACTGCAATTTAGCTATGAAAAGCTATTTTGTGGATGCAAAGCATTATAAATGTCATGAGTTACGTAATTTCTTAGTGTTTTTGATTCGTTGATACATTTTCGAATGAAAAATGTATAATGGATGCAGCGTATAAAGAGATCTAACGCCAAGCGCTCATTTAGATCTGAGTGGCACTAGCCTAGCAGTTCACTGTCTGGTCTCTCATCAAGGCCATATAGGCCTACCAGGGTATTTGTGAAGCTGTTGGGGAGCAAGAGTGGACTGTGTTTGCACAGTTGGCAGAAACTATAGTGATAATGAAGATTATGTTATTTATTTGTTTGTTTATTTATTTATTTATTTATTATTATTATTATTATTATCATAATGAATAAATATGTAAACAGGTAAAAAGACAAATGAAATAAGTTTCTTCCTGTTTTTCAGATCTAAGTGTTCCCCATGCCAACTCAAGAAAACACACAGCCCAGCTGCATGCTGGTGTACAACCATTGAATACCAGCAAGATTAAATACAAACAGAAGAAGAAAACAAAAAGACTGATTTTTATCTTTATGATTTTTACCTTCAAAAAGATTAATGTGAAGAGAGCAGATATAGAAGCCCAGAAGCTGGAAGATGCAAACAATCCCCTGAGCATTGAAGCACAGTAAAGAGGTGAGCAAGCAACACAGCTATTATGGTAGAGTTGGAAGAAAAGAAGAACAAAAAGAGAGGAAACACATGATGGCGCAACAGAACGAAGAGAGAAAATATGATGGATAGGGACAACAAATTATACAATACAATACTCCTATAACATCCACATAGGAAAATTAAAATGTGCATACACTGGACTCAAACCACACGTAGATTGTTCTCACATCTACTCAAAAACACAATCACAACCCGAAGACAGAACATATAAGAATAAACAAGCCCCAACAGTTCACAGCAACCACAAAATAATGTCTGTAATCTTGGCATATGCCATAAATCTGCACATGACATGCTCCCAACCCCAACCCTGTGTTCTACCTCCCCCTTTCCCATTTTCCATGCACACACACACATACACACACACACACACACACACACGTACAGAGGAAACACACCATTATGAAGTCACAAAATGACAGGTGCCGTAATCAAGCAGGTAATGTTAGACTTCTAATAAGAACGTCTAGGTTTGGTCCTTTGTGGGTACCTCCCGCCTGGTGAAAATGGGTGGAGAATTTGTTAAGTTCTCTTGTCAGCATGTGTGCAGACCTGCCAGTGTCTGAAACCTCTTCCTGTGCAAGCTCATGCAGAAAATCAAATATGCACGATAAAGATCTTGTAAGTCATATTTTGTGTGTTTGGTGGTGGTGTGTCAGGATGGGCCAGAGTATTGGACGTTCATGTTCTATCTACGGCGGGACGACAGAGGCAAGCTTCGATCTTCGTTTATGTACTTTAGCAACCGTTGACTGTCATTGCGCATGCGTGTTATATACATTAGGCAACACAGAGTTGTTTCCCTTGTCGGAAAGGCCTTATGGAAACACGAAAACTTGGCACAAGCAAGCGTGACTACCAAATCAGAGTATGCAGACTGTGCACCAATATACTGCCTGCACAGTGTGGACAAAACTGCGCATACACACATCTGAGAAAATCTGAATGCTATAGAAAGATAACAGTTTTTTTGTTCTAACACACACACACACACACACACACACACACACACACACACACACACACACACACACACACACACACACACACACACACACACACACACACACACACACACACAGAGAGAGCAGATCTGTGCCACTAAAAAATTAAGCAAAGATCGGGGAAAGGGAAAGTCCTCATGATTGTTTTGTACACATTACCTTATCTATTTATTTATTTATTTATTTTACTGATTAGTCATCATTTTTATGATAGAAAAACAAAAACAAAACCTACATGTCTCAGAATATTTGTAATCTTTCATAATAGTATTCAGAATTTATTTTGTCACAATAAAAGGATTCACATGCCCGTATAGTGAATATTTTCGTCACAAGGAAAGTGTGTTGCATGTGCATGACTTGTACGTGCGTGTATGTGTGTACAAAAAGACTGAGTTATTAAGTATGGCGCAGAGTGTGTACTTAATTAATTTAATTACAATCTGACTTCATAAACAATTCCAGTTCTTCCTTGTCAGCATTAAATAAAAGTACAGGAAGTATATATCCGTAATTAAAAATTTTAGCCATGATTTACTGACACAGATGAAGAAGCATGCCGCACGCGCGCGCGTGCACGCACGCACACACAACACACACACACACACACACACACACACACACACACACACACACACACACACACACACACACACACACACACACACACACACATCAGTAGGGTTCATTTCCTATGATGTCATCATATTGAAGCGACCAAGTTGCTGGGAAAGGTAAAAAGTAACTGCTATTTTCCTTTAAAAATCCGAGTATAACAGCTTAGTTCGTCGTCACATTAGTAGTATCAATGAAAAACAGACAGCTACATTGTATATGTTTATGATATCACACGTCGTAAAGTACAGGAAAGGCTTTGGTTACATCCCTTGCTTTGGAGGCGTCGGGGACATAGATCTGTTTCATGTGAAATCTAAACCCAAATCGTTTTCACGTACGGGACACCTACGTATCGCAATACGTATACGTGCTACGTAACATGAAATCTAAAGTGCTCTAATATTGAGTTGACTTTCTGTTATTTTAAATTTTAATCTCCTTTAACGAAATATGTTGCGTTGTGATGACTTTTGTTTTCATCATGTAGCATGCACATGTACATCGATCTTTCGTTGTAAAAGTGAGAAAGCTAATTGAATTTAGCGTTCTGGTCTGTTAATTTTAATAAATGAACTACAGACTACTAACAAATGTACTATCAGTTGCACTGGGATTCCCAGATTATGTTTTTGACGGGGAATAGTCATTCTGTAAACATGTTTTAGGTTTTTGTCACGATGTAGGAAATAACACACCGACTCTTAGGTTTATTTCATATGTTCATATTTTATATGGCTTTAATTATCAAAGAAAATAGAAATAAGAGGTTAAAACTGTATTGATTGGGTTAGGTTTCCTTTACCATGCTAGTATACTGGAAAAAAACGTCTTTTAATGTGCTTTTTGTTCATAGCTTACTTTTTGAAAACTATTTTAAGGCAGAGAAACAAGAACACAAATCTTCAATTTACATACTTTTTAAAACTTATTTCAGTTGTACGCATAGATCAATTAGGTTTTACTTTTTGTTTCATCTCCATCAGGGCTGTTTACAAATTTAATTTTTGTTTGTACATTTTGTATGCCAATTTTCCTATTGGATTATTCTTTGAATGTAGGCTTAATTTATAATTCTTTTATTTTTTCAGGTATCATGCTTCGTTCACCCTTGCTGACACCAGAAGAAGAAATGCTGAGCGTAGCCGAAAGTGTTGTGAAAAGATTAAGGAAGACCCAGTCTTGTGCGAACTACAAAAGCAGAAAGATATTAAACGAAACCGCTCGAATCGTCGAAAGAAACGCTCAGAAGAACACAAACCTGAGGCCTTTTGAATCGGGAAAGAGTAAGAAAATGTCGATAAGTAAATGGTATATTTGGTGACTATATTTACTTCACAAAGTATACTACATTGCACTGCATTAGGGGCCTAAGGAAAAAAACACACAAATAGAATAAATTTACTTCAAGACTTAAAATATGAAGGAAGTGTGTGTACAAATGTGAACGTTTGTGAACTAAAACAGTAATTAAGCCTACGTCATTATCTCATTGATTAGTGATTTATGATTATCATTTCATTAGTGTTATAATTGTTAGCTCATTGATGACAATACATATTGCATAATATTTTCTTGCAAGAAACGGGGTACCCTGGGATAGTTGGAGAAACTGACTCATGACTGTAATGGAGAGCATTTTTTGGTGGCGTATGTCTCATGGAACAGGAGGCGTAGATGTCTGTGTCTCTGCTACCAAAATGTGTTAGCAAAAATTTTCCCAGCTGTTTGTGAGTGGATCTCTACCATATTTTGTCAGAGGTATAGACCGTTAAAAAGTCGCGAATGCATTAGTTTGCGCCAACGCATAAGTTTGGAGGACAAGTGTCAAATTCAAGGTCATACAAGTCAAAAAACGAGTCTAAAATCGGAACCAGAAAAAAAAAAGAAAAAAGGAAAACACGAAAAAAGAATAAGAACGCGCATTTACCGCGTATTAAATACGCGTTCTTATTCTTTTTACGCGTATTAAATACGCGTTCTTATTCTTTTTTTCGTGTTTTTTTCCCTGGTTTCTGAACGCGGGCAGTCACACATGTTTCAGATTTCGTGTCTAAAATCGACCCTTCTCAAGGACGAAGGAGGGGTCGTAATTTCTCATAAACTTCAAGCAATATCTAACATCTGTTTTGCACTGTTGTGACAGTCTATGTATGTCCTCATGCACGTCACGTTTTATTCTGTATTGGCTTCCTCAAGTCACAGTGACTGATGTGCCATACGTTTACACTGTGTGAAAAAAATGTTAAAAATTGAAGGAAACGACTTTCTATATAAGCTTAAGAACAAAAGTTCTCTGTAATCATATCTAATTTTCTTTTTCAGTACGTATCTATTGATGTGCCACCCCCATAGGGATGCCTGGGGCTCTTTCAGTATAAATGGTATCCACACCTTCTGGAAATTTTGTGCTAGAAATTTCCTCTTTTCTGTCACTCTCTTTGTTCTCTGTAATTATATCTGATTTTCTTCTTCAGTACGTATCTGTTGATGTGCCACCCCGTGGGGATGCCTGGGGCTCTTTCAGTATAAAAGGTATCCACACCTGGAAATTCTGTGCTAAAAAGTTCCTCTTTTCCGTCACTCTGTTTCTTTTTTCCTCCTTTGCTTTCTGTCTTTTTTTGCTACCATTTTCTGCCTTGCTGGTCCATTTACCTGTATGTGTTCGATGAAGTCTTACATATTTTTCCTTAGGATTGATAACTGGGTACATATATTAAGTTCATTTTTGGCTCTAGGGAAATGAGGTATGCAGAAGCAGTTTTAGGTAACTTAGGCCCGTTTTTTTTTTATATATGTTTTAGTGTCCTTAGTTATATTTAAAGTTGTATTCAGGTATGATTTTTTAAATCCCCTGTGCGATAAATTGGACAGGGTGGTCAACGCCGGGGACATCTCCTTGAATTATGTGCGCGAATGCATTGACATGTATAATTTTTTCTTTTTTTCTCTCTTCCTGTTGAAGTATTGTGTAAGTTTTGAAACGGTTATAGCCCTGATATGGCTCTACACAGTCGGCTGGGCTATGAAAAAAATAACAATAACAGTATTGATGTGCCACGAAAGAGAGTATCACAATAGTATACAAAAGCACGGTTTTGAATATCTGCTTCCAACAGAAACTGAACTTCAATGGACTGATAAATGATACTTAAGAGACAATTTAAGGATAACGACCTCAGCACTTTTTTTCTTATATACGCATCGAAAAGTGTTTTTTTTTCGAATTTTTAATGAAGGTATTCTATGCTCGAGAAAAATATTTTTTTGTTCAACCTGGAACCAGCCGACTAGCGTGTTACGGAAGAAATAATGAAATAATCATGAGTATAAGTATGGCGACTGTCTTTGGCATCTTTGATCTTCATTTCGAAGCGAAGAAGACGACTCACATACCGGTAAATGTTGTTTTGATGATTTATTACACCAACTGAAATGGTGCTGAGATCCTGGAACTGTTCTCTATGAAAGATTCACATTATTTAAGCAACAGTGTTTTTCTATTTTATCTGATCTACGCATACTATTCACGTTTATGTGACCGTAGATCTAAGTTTATTTTGTCTGTAGATATGATTATTTATTTATTACATCTTCATTGAAATCTTGTTACAAATGGCAGGCTTTCTACTCTATCAAAAACTTCATTCTCATGCAACCGTTGGTGTCGGAGGGTGGGATCGGGAAACATGGATCGAAATTTGTTTTTGATATTCATCTGTCTCTCACTCTGTCTGTCTGTCTGTCCGTCCGTCTCCCGCTGTCTGTCTGTCTGTCTCTCTGTTTCTATCTCTCTATCTCTGTCTGTCTCTCTGTTTCTTTCTTTCTATCTCTGTCTCTGTCTGTCTCTCTCACTCTATCTCTTATGCGTACTTACGTTCTCTCTCTCTCTCTCTCTCACTCACTCACTCACTCACTCTGTTATGCCTACTTGCTCTCTCTCTGTTTCTCTGTCTGTCTCTGTCAGTCTCTCTTATGCCCACTCGCTGTCTCTCTTTAGCCCTGATATGGCTCTAGTAGTCGGCTGGGCTATAAGCGATATGAACTTGAACTTGCTCTCTCTCGGTCTCTGTCTTTTTCTCTCCTGGTCGCTTTCTCTCTGTGTGTTTGTGTCTGTCTCTGTCTCTCTCTCTCTTATGTCCACTTGCTGTCTCTTTCTCTCTGTGTTTGTCTTTGTCTGTCTGTCTGTCTGCCTGCCTGTCTATCTGTCTGTCTGTCTGTCTCTGTCTCTCTCTCTGTCTCTCTGTCTGTCTGTCTGTCTGTCTGTCTGTCTCTCTCTCTGTCTCTCTCTGTGCGAGCTTGCGCTTACTTGCTTTTGCATTTGCTTGCTGAAGAATGTATAAGCCTTTAGGTGTTCTCGTTCAGTAAACTAAAACCAGGAACACAAACAATTGAAACGTGACCACATCAACAAATATTCGCCGGACTGTCTAGGGGTCTCATAGTAACACCCATGTGTGAATGAGAAGACGCAGTCGACATGACATCAAACGTTTTGTACGTCAGGTTTTCTGCAGTACGTATAGAATAGATCCAAAACATGGACTAGTCACGTTTGTACAATAACGTATTTAAGGAGTTTGAATAGTACAGCTCTCTGCACACACTACTCTGTTGAAGTGTTTCGAATCTGCCTCAGTGAAACGGAGAGAGCTAGCGTCACAGGGTCCTGATAGTGTTAAACATTTACGGTTAATCTTGTCCTTCTCTGTAAATCATTATACTGATCTGATACAGCAGTAACTATAGCTACCATACCTAGATTAATAGTATAACTTGGTCAACATTTCGAGTTTGAGGTTTAGCCACCTAGTTTGGCAGTCAACACCTTCCAGCCTTATAAAAAGAGTGTATGCTGAGGGTGATAAAGATCGTTTAGGCAAGTTCAGTCAAACCCCGATGTGCTCTGTTTCACTCTTGTGTGCAGACTGAGCACGCCCATCTCTGAGCCTTGAGGCGAAACGACCCCACCTTCACTCAGCTCGCTGTTGCTTACACTGTGCAAATGGGTGTAGGACAGAGGGACAGTATTAGCGTGTGTTGTGTGTGTGTGTGTGTGTGTGTGTGTGTGTGTGTGTGTGTGTGTGTGTGTGTGTGTGTGTGTGTGTGTGTGTGGTGTGTGTGTGTGTGTGTGTGTGTGTGTGTGCAAAAATTAAAAAATTGAAAAAGAAGTTTGTGTGTGTGTGGTGTTTGTCTCTCTCATTTCACACAAACTCACACACACACACACATCACACGAACAGGCACACACACACACACACACACACACACACACACACACACACACACACACACACACACACACACACACACACACAGCAGACACACACACACATGCACACACACACACACATGCACGCACACACAAACAAACACACATACACATAAACACACAGCGACAAACAACAAAAGTGATTGTATGGATTCTGGAGACAAACTATCTCTAGCTGTCAAGTGAATTGACTGTTGGTGTCACAGATCACTCACACGTGTAAGATACAAACATCCTGATGAGCATAATGTCAGTTGTCTTTTATGTCAGACTTTCACTGAAGATGAGGCACATGTTATTTCATGTTGCCATCAAGATATCATAAAAATGAAAGTGTGTTTCACCTTTTTTTTCGTCCAGAAATGAAGAAGATATCAAGAAGCTAGCAATGTTTCTATACAAATGTCTAAAGAGACTTGGAGAGATTGCATCACAAACATAAGGCATATATGAT
>JAPXFY010000026.1:53222745-53265245 GCA_030674185.1 Monoplex corrugatus
TTCGGGTAGATCCTCAACATGGCGACCACTTTGAGCTCGTAGTGGGGTGGTTTCGCCTCAAGGTTCACAGACGGGCGTGCGCAGTCAATATATGTGATGTCTGTGGTCTTAGCCAGTATGTGGAAGGAGTTAAACGGGTAGGCTGACATATTTGTGCATGGAAATACGGGTGGAGTGTGTGTTGCTGCGGACTAAACTTTTCCGCTGGTTAAGGTATTGTTTTGAATTGTTTGGTTCACGTTGTGTTGGGAATTTCGTATGTGTTTCTGCTTGCATTTGACATTGTTCTTCGTTCGTTTGGTTTGAGTTTTGTCTATTTCTCTATCTCTGTCTCTGTCTCGGTCTGTCTCTCTCTGTCTCTGTCTGTCTGTCTCTGTCTCTCTCTCTCTCGTGTATGTGTGTGTGTGTTGTATGTTTGTGTATGTGGGCATGAGTGTGTATGTAAATGCGCGTGTGCGTGTGTGTCTTTGGTGTGTGTGTGTGTGTGTGTGTGTGTGTGTGTGTGTGCGTGTGTGTGTTGGTCAGGCTTTGTGTGTGTGATTAATTCTGTCTGTCCCTCAGTCCGTCTGTGTCGTCAAGATAACATTTCCACAATGTTTCTTGGGACTTGGTCAAAAATATCTCTCGATGTACTTAACACACACGATACAGGCACACACCCATTTACTCTCCTCCCCCCCCCCCAACTACACACACACACACACACACAGACATATAAACCTTGATGTTAGCATTATTTTTTTGGCACTGGTAACTTTTATCGGCCTTTTTATCTCTCTTTCTGTCTCTCCATCAACATGCTTGCATACTTAGGTGATTTTTGTGCATATGGTCTTTTTATGTCTAGTAGTCTGAAATACCATTTGAAACCGGCGGTAAACTTAACAAGCTTTTCGACATGTTCAATTCAATTCAGTTCAACAACCACTAATTGTCAAATTAATGTTACTGCGTGTTTATAGATACCACTCTCCTCTTGCCATCCCAGGCAACAGGTCTGACTAGTTCTACATAGAACGAAACGCCTCACCTGCTTTGGAAATAGAGGATCTTCCTATTGAGGGACCTAAATACCGACACAGCGCTCTGCTGGGGTCCTTTGGACTCATAACCTAACCAGATCTACTGCATTGTTGCCCCACCATCTTACGTCTTTGTTTTCTTCTTCTTCTTCTTCTTTGTTGTCTTCCTCAAAAGTTTCTGTTTGTTTTGTATTTTAGATCAAACGGTTTATTCTGTCCAGCAAAAGATCTATTTTGTCTTCTTGTTCTTGGTGTTCCCACTCCCTCCCCCCCCCCCTTTTTTTTTTTTACTTATGCAAGGGCGACAACTCTTCTTTCCTTTTTTTTTTATTTTTAGGTTATGACACTCTGTGTACATTTGTCTGTAGTCAGTCCTTGGCTGTCGTTCTCTTTTTATGGTAATGTTATTGACTCAACGTGTTCACATTTCCCATACGATGCTTCTCAGCAAGTTGACGTTTTCAACACCGCGTTGATAAGCGATGTACGCTCTCGTTTACTGACATCTTCACAAGTTTGCCACCCTCACCGCCCTTTGTACTGTCAATATGTAAGGCAGCAAAAAACAACCTGCATTTTTTCTGTTGCCCTCCCCCTCCGCTTCACGCACTGACACCCATCCCACAGCCATGCCCTCCGTCCTCACCCACACTGACTTTTTTTCCTTTTCTTATGCGTGCACGTACATGTCTGTGTTGCTAATTGTGTTGGCTTTGCGGTTGTTTTGTTTTAGTATTTGATTTCTAACGAGTGTTGAACCAGTGTGAAATGCATGCACTATTTTTCGTCGAGGGATCAAAGTAGAAAATGCATGCTTATCTGGTCCCCTCATGCATATTTTTCTCTGATTGTAAACACAAATTTATCTCCTTTCCCCACTCTTTGATTTCCTGTCTGTCTGTCTGTCTGCATGTCTCTTTCGGGTCATACTGAATCAAAATGTAGTTAAGCATGTAAATCAAACAGGTCTCTTTTCTGTGACTCTAATGGAATCGATTAAAAATAAAGGTTGTCCCTTAATGGCGAGGTCGTTGAGGAGCGGTTTGGTAAAGGCCTCTTCTTGGGGCCAGCATGAGGGCGGTGGCCATCTTTTCTCCTAGATTCTTTACCTTACCCAACCCAGAACTTGTTCAGGTGTCCTTTCCTAGAACTTTGGTGGACTGGACCCACACGCACATTTATTTTTAATCGAGCTAGACTCGATTCCGTGCAGTTAGGAAAGCGTTATCTGTGCTCTACTCCACATGTACACCACTCAGTGTTTGCCAGTCCCTAAGCCTTTGATAGCTGGGTATAGCGTTGCTTTAGAGCACACACCATAGTTGTAATCCTCTTTTGTTTGCTGGACGTATCATACAATTATGTCTTGCCATCTCCTGTTATTGAGTTTCATTGTCCATTTATGGTAGAACAAATATGTCCTTTTGCAAAGTCCAAAACAAGTGTGACTGCCCGCGTTCAAGCAAACAGGAACCACACAAAAACAAAACAAAAAAAGAAAAAAAAGAAAGAAAAAAAACCACGAAAGAAGAATAAGAACGCGTATTTAATACAACAATGCGTTCTTATTCTTCTTTTGTGTTTTCCTGGTTCATGTCCTTTTGCTTCAAGGCAGATGACTGCCTCTGTCTGTCTGTCTGTCTGTCTGTCTCTCTCTCTCTAACTGTTTTATGAATGTTGGTGTGTTGTGTGTGTGTTTGTGTGCGTGTGTCTGTGTGTGTGTGTTTGTGTATGTATGTGTGTGTGTTCTTTGTGTGTGTGTTGTTCGTGTGTGTGTGTTTGTGTGTGTGCGTATGTGTGTGTTTGTGTGTGTGTTTTTTTGTTCGTGTATTTGTGTGTGTATATATATATATATATGTGTGTGTGTGTGTGTTGTGTGTGTGTGTGTGTATAAGTGTGTGTGTGTGTGTGTGTGTGTGTGTGTGTGTGTATGTGTGTGTGTGTGTGTTGTGTATGTGTGTGTGTGTGTGTATGTGTGTGTGTGTGTGTGTGTGTGTGTGTGTGTGTGTGTATGTGTGTGTGTATGTGTGTGTGTGTGTGTGGTGTGTGTGTGTTGTAGTTATGATACTTATTAATTTCTTTGTATGTCAATCTCTCTTCAAAAGAAAAGGAATAACAAATATTTTACATCGACCAGAGGTGGGAGTGTGTGTGTGTGTGTGTGTGTGTGTGTGTGTGTGTGTGTGTGGTGGTCTTTGATTTAATGTCTATTCACTAAAGTGATTTTAGACAACAACAAAAAAAAAAAAAAAAAAAAAAAGGGGGGGGGGGTGATAAGAGGAGGAGTGAAGAGAATATTTGAAAATTGTCAATTTTGAACTTGAGAAAAGATGATCCAGAAAACAACTGTTTTGAAGAGGGGAAGGTAAAACTAACAAATAATGTTACCATAATTAACGATTTAAACAAACAAACTAACAAACAAAATTGATAAATATCTGGAAGAAACGAAGAAAAAAAATAAAACTAATAATTGACTAACCATAACAGTGAACAAGTGAAATAACATTTTAAAGGTAATTCGCTATAGGACTTTTTGACAGGCTAACAAAAAATTCATACAGTAATGATGATGAGGCCAATATATCAGAAACTGTACTCATAGATAGTGTTGGAATATGTCGTTTTACCTTAACGCAAGAAAGAATATGACTATGTTTATCTTCTTTCCACACAGACATACTATGTTCTTGGTGTATTTTGTTTTGAATGCATCAAGTTTCCATCTATACATAAGGGATTGTATAATTCTGCTGGCATGAAGCTGCTTAAGTATTTTGCTAACTTCAAAGTTCATGTGACATTTATCATACTTTTTCTGTTTTAATTGGAACTGCTTCCAGACGTAGTTGTCTACTAAAGTGTAATTCTCGTTCAACGAGAAAGAAAGCTGGATATTGTTTGAATCTGGTGAGTTATTAGCTCCCCGTTTGGCAGCCCTGTCAACTTTATCATTATAACGAAAAGAACTATGAGAAGGTATCCAGCAGAAAGTAATATCAGTGCCTCTTAAAGATAATTTATGAATCAAGTGACTAATTTCCAGAATCATTTCTTATCTTGTTTGTAATTTTGATAATTCAAGAGCCTGAAGTACTGATTTTGAATCAACGCAAAAAAGTGTTTGAAAAATTGTCCTAGGAAGACTTATCATAAAGTTTAAAGCCATTAATATTGCAAAGAGTTCAGCTGTAAAGACAGATTTATCAAGTCCTATGTAGAAAGATTTTTCAATTTTGAGAGCAGGTATTAAAAACGCTGAGCCTGCTTTTCTTTCAATTACTGATCCATCAGTGTAAATTTTCAAATGATCGGAATATAAGTCGTCTATATGACATTTAACCTGACTTGCCAGTAAGTTTATATTGTCTCCTTTTTTTAAATTAGTGTGGTGTACGTCAAATTGTGCTCTTTGGAGTTCCCAACTGGGTACTGGCGAAAAGGAAGGTCTTATAGATACAGGATCTACGTGTAGATCAATTTCTGAGCCTTTCATGACGTCAGATGTGTATGTTGCAAGAGTGACCTGTGAAGATATTGATTTAGCTCTTTTTGGAAAGTCGGTATCTGATCTCAGTTTAATTTCTGTTTCAGAGATGTTTTCTACGGTGGTGTGTCTTAACAAAAATTTAGTAGAAGCGACTTTCCTTTGCTCATCAAGTGGCAACAGTTTGATTTCATTATATGTGCGAAGACAGGAAGCATGCATTGGAAAACCCAGTGCAAGTTTGAAACCTTTACAATCTATGCTCTGCAGTTTTTTCAGTAAGTGTTTCGGTGCACTGAAGAAGATTTCTTGGGCATAGGTTAATTTAGATCTAACAAGCGATTTACAAAGATGAACAAGTGTTGATGAATCTTGACCCCATGCCTGTTTGCGAACTATTTTTAAGAAATTTAAACTTTTTTGAGCTTTGGTTAATAAGTATTCAATATGCTGATTCCAAGATAATTTTGCCGTAAGAAAAACTCCTAAGAATTTAATTGACTCATTAAACTGAAGAAGAGTATCTCCCAGTTTGAAAGTGGGAATATTGACTGGGTGTGTATGTGGTGTGTGTGTGTGTGTGTGTGTGTGTGTGTGTGTGTGTGTGTGTGTGTGTGTGTGTGTGTGTGTGTGTGTGTGTGTGTGTGTGAAAGAGAGAGAGAGAGAGAGTTTGTGTGTGTGTGTATGTGTTTGACAAGAATGCGTCTGCAAACACACACGTACACACACACACGTACACACACACACACACACACACACACACACACACACACACACACACACACACACACACACACACACACACACACACACACACACGTGCGCGCGCGAAGGATTGAGGATAAACTGGTCATACTATAAAAGACGACATCCCAGTTATGTTGTTGTCGTTTTCTCGTTAGATTAACCCTAACGTTTAAGGCGCAGGGGAGTGAGGTGGTTGAGACCTCAACCTTTCTGCGTGCTTAGTACTATGAAAGCAGTGCTCACTTCTTCTTCCTTAACGCTTTACTTTCCACAACTTTGAATGGTACTCATTCATAGTTGGAGTCGTACACACACACGCGCGCGTACACACAAACACACACACACACACACACACCACACACACACACACGCACAAACATACACATACAGACAGACAAACAGACACACACACAACGCACACATACACACACTTTTTCCAAGTCAGGGTCGGACTCATGCAGCCAGTTGGTCAGGAGCCAGTGTTATTGAGGTGGTGTCCGTCTTCTCTCCCTTTCCGCTTTACCTTTTCCAACCCTGAATCAGACAAAGCACTTATTTAGAGGCAGGCGAATGACAGGCTACAAACAGCAACTTGTTCTACATGTCAAGCACGATACAGTCAGACCGGAAGACAGCCAATCGCCAGCCAGGTGTTGTCTTCTGTGTCGTATAATAGCCCAAATGACACAACAACATTCGTGTACAAGTTAATGGAGAAACAGCTTGCACCACACTCTCTCACTAGGAGTCGCCATACTGGAGTTCCGGACAGCTACATGTAGGTTACATAAGCTTGTTTTATCCATCTCACCAGGATTAATGGACCAGGCTGTGATTTCACAGCGGGCTGTTCCGGGCGTTGATAGCCCAGCACCCCAGGAACGGATCAGAGCCAACATAATTCTATATATTGTGTTCGAGTTGTTAACACAAGTAAAGAATTGGACGTGTACAAGGAAGCCATGTTGTCTACACACACTTGTTTTCAACTTTCCAGTACATCACCTTTTTCTTTTCGGGCCGTACGTAGTAGCTGTCCACTGTTCCATGGCTTGTACTTAAATGTGTGCACTACACAACTGCCTGTTAGCAGTAGAGGCCATAACCAGTAGCCATTGGTTGTGGAAAAACTCCAACTGTGGTGGGGATGGATGGATGTGTGTGTGTGTGTGTGTGTGTGTGTGTGTGTTTTGTGTGTGTGCGCGCGCGCGCGCGCGCGCGTGTGTGTGAAAGTGGGGGTGGGGGTGGGAGACTAAGTAGTCTGAAGATTAGTATATTTCAGATGTAATTCACCGTGAGACTGTCTTTATAACCTGGCCAAGAAGTGTTGTTTAATCTCGTTATCAAACAGTGCTGTTGGCCTATGTTTGTTTGTATCGCTAGTTAAAAGTTTTATTCTGTGTGTTCTCTTTGACTTTTGTCCTTTATGTAAGTCTTGTAATCCCACCCCCTCTGTGTGTTCTCTTTGACTTTTGTCCTTTATGTAAGTCTTGTAATCCCACCCCCTCTGTGTGTTGTCTTTGACTTTTGTCCTTTATGTAAGTCTTGTAATCCCACCCCCTCTGTGTGTTGTCTTTGACTTTTGTCCTTTATGTAAGTCTTGTAATCCCACCCCCTCTGTGTGTTGTCTTTGACTTTTGTCCTTTATGTAAGTCTTGTAATCCCACCCCCTCTGTGTGTTGTCTTTGACTTTTGTCCTTTATGTAAGTCTTGTAATCCCACCCCCTCTGTGTGTTGTCTTTGACTTTTGTCCTTTATGTAAGTCTTGTAATCCCACCCCCTCTGTGTGTTGTCTTTGACTTTTGTCCTTTATGTAAGTCTTGTAATCCCACCCCCTCTTGGGTGTTGTCTTTTGACTTTTGTCCTTTATGTAAGTCTTGTAATCCCACCCCCTCTGTTGTTGTCTTTGACTTTTGTCCTTTATGTAAGTCTTGTAATCCCACCCCCTCTGTGTGTTGTCTTTGACTTTTGTCCTTTATGTTAAGTCTTGTAATCCCACCCCCTCTGTGTGTCTCTTGACTTTTGTCCTTTATGTAAGTCTTGTAATCCCACCCCCTCTGTGTGTTGTCTTTGACTTTTGTCCTTTATGTAAGTCTTGTAATCCCACCCCCTCTGTGTGTTGTCTTTGACTTTTGTCCTTTATGTAAGTCTTGTAATCCCACCCCCTCTGTGTGTTGTCTTTGACTTTTGTCCTTTATGTAAGTCTTGTAATCCCACCCCCTCTGTGTGTTGTCTTTGACTTTTGTCCTTTATGTAAGTCTTGTAATCCCACCCCCTCTGGCATATGAAATCAACAAAAATAAACATTTTCCTGAACCTTGGTGGAAACAGTTTAAAATAGACTCCACATGTTCTTGACAAACTAAAATAACAACAGTAAAGACGGCGACGACCATCTTGACGACGACGACAACATAACAAAACAACAACAACAGCTTGCATTTTGCACACAGTTTATTATTCAAATAACTTTTATATCATTGATTAAGAAGGTGGGACGAATTGTTTCAGTTCATGACAACAATAAGTTCTGCAAGCAAGGAGATTGTATCCTGCAATAGAGAGACTACCTAGAACAGAAGATACCGCAGGTTCAATTATTTTCTCCCCTGTGCGGATGTTCTTTCAGTATAAATAGTATCCCCACCATCTGGAAATTCTGTGCTAGAAATGTCATCTTTTCTGTCACTCTCTTTACTTCTGCCTTGTTCCTTTGCTTTCTGTCATTTCTTCCTATCATTTTCTGCCTTGCTGGTCCATTCACCTGTATGTGTTTGATAAAGTCTTACGTACTTTTTCTTAGGATTGATAACTGAGTACATGTATTAATTTAATTTTTGGCTCTTGGGAGGTGAGATGTGCAGAAGCAATTTTAGGTAACTTATGCCCGTTATCATGTATGTTTGGTGTCTTTAGATATGCTTAGATTTGTATTCAGGTATGTTTTTTTAAATCCCCTGTGCGATAAATTGGACGGAGTGGTCAACGCCGGAGGCATGTCCTTAGATTATGTGGGCAAATGCATTGATATGTGTTCTTAATATTCTTTTCTTTTCTTTTCTTTTTACGTTTTATTTTTGACGAAGTATGTCTGTGTATTGTCGATAAATTGACGTGAGACAGTTCAGAAACAGCAACTACTTTTGCCATTTTTTTGACACTCTCTGAAGGCTTGTGTCACAGCAAATGGAAACGAAGTAGGCCTGTTGTCTATCTGTAGAGATATGTTTATGGCCACTCCTGGAAAAGCCAGGTGATTATCGATGGGAACTAGACCTACAAATGTTACTTGAATTTAAGTTTTGCTATCGATAGATTCATTAGCTTCTGTGAGCTTAATAGATTACGTATCGATGTATGGTATTAAACGAGTTATTTTGAAGTGTATATGTCAGGGTACATGGTTGTGTTAGTAGAATTAAAACGAACCTAGTCATCAGTACAATACTAGGTTTCGGTAGGGATAATACACACACGCACTCACGCACACACGCGCGCGCGCACACACACACACACACACACACACACACACTGGGTGTTGAACTGGGGTGCCACCATACTGTTATCACTGTTATGTGTGAAAGGTATTATAGTATACATATGGAATAGATTATACAATTCCAATAGATGCTTTGAAGAAAATGTAAGGTGTACGGAGAAACTGATTTTTGTGGGGGAAAAACCCCATGAAGATTTGCTTATATAACATTTGAAGCTCGGCGAGAGGACATATTTAGAGGAATTTTAAGAGTTAGTGACTGAAGTTTATACACAGTTTTAAATCCGTCGGGAATGCGACTTGTATTCTAGAGGCTGAGCGAAGGAGACGTTTGTATGCATTCACTAAGTTAGAGGATTCGTTCTGTCTCTTTATCAAAGGATGGGGATTTTTCTGATCTCCCAGCTCAACATGTGTACAAATCTGTTGCTTAACCCCCTTCATGTTGTACGCAGGTGGAACATCAATTAATACATGAAAGATCCTGTCAGAAACATAGAAACACCAAGCATGCACGTGACTATTGAAGATAAGAGTATGCAGACTGCGCAGCGATATATGGCCTACATAGTGTGGGCAAAATTACTCCATATACACACTAGAGAAAAATTGGAACGCTAAAATATTTCTTTGTAAGATACCCCCTCCAAGCAGTATATTTGTCTGGCCGTTTTGAGGCACTAGCCTACAGTAGTTTGACAGGACCTTCATAGCCGGCAAGGCTAACACCGAATTGAAGCACGTTGAAGGGAAATGTTTGCACATGTCAGTGAAACAGCCTGCTCTGGCCTGTTTGTTGACCTGAGCAAGGTTCTTATAGAAGCTAAACCATGCGTAACGTCCTTCGTTCTGGGTCGTTGGTTAATTTGGGGGACTTGCCAAGCTACACCTATTATGTCGCCAGAACAGGACATTCCGTGTGAAATGTGGGTCGCTGTACTGGGAAGGGCATGTTGCCATAGCACAGCGCCACCCATGTTTAATTTTCTTCTTCACCTTGCCTTTTATTTTATTTTTTTTAAAGATATCAACCTGGAGGGATGTCTGCATTTCTGTGAACAAAGTGTTTCAGTTAATTTTTCTCAGGCGTTTGTAGATAGTTTTTTTCCCCCATTCAATTCAATTCATAGTGAAAGAAAACCTAACTACAATACATTTTCGTTCGTGTTCTATGAAATGCATACTTGCCAATACTTCTGAATTGTTTGTACATTTCTTGTAAGTTGTATGGGGTAACGTCAGTGATAATTTGTGCATTTCTTGTAAGTTGTATGGGGTAACGTCAGTGATAATTTGTGCATTTCTTGTAAGTTGTATGGGGTAACGTCAGTGATAATTTGTGCATTTCTTGTAAGTTGTATGGGGTAACGTCAGTGATAATTTGTGCATTTCTTGTAAGTTGTATGGGGTAACGTCAGTGATAATTTGTACATTTCTTGTAAGTTGTATGGGGTACAAACGTCAGTGATAATTTGTGCATTTCTCGTATGGGCACAAACATGAGTGATCATAGAGAAATTACTCGATATCATCTAAACCACTGCCAAATCGATCAGTGTCAGTTGATCTATAACGGTTTGGCCTCAGTGACAATGATGTAATGAGACCTTGGCACTTCGAGTGAATGAACTGGAGTAGTAATATTGCATCGGAGAGCCGAAATGATCGGCATGGATAGGACTAGATTTTTTTTATTTTTTTTATTTTTTATTTTTTTGTCAACCGTTTTGAATCAAATTTGAATCGTTGGAAAGCGCTTGCGCTGGGGTAAAAATCTATATAAAAAAAGTGAAACTCAATGTCAATATTACGCAAAATGGGTTAAATTAGCGGAAAAGGTGAGTGAGTTGTTGCACTGACAGCCGAACAAATTCTCTCTCTCTCTCTCTCTCTCTCTCTCTCTCTCTCTCTCTCTCTCTCTCTCTCTCTCTCTCTCTCTCTCTCTCTCTCTGTGTCTCTCTGTCTTCTCTCTGTCTCTGTCTCTCTGTTTCTGTCTGTCCTCTATCTCTCTCTCTCTCTGTCTGTCGGTCTGTCTCTATCTCTCTGTCTCTGTATGTGTGTATGTATGTATATATTATGTATGCATGCATGTATGTATGTATGTATGTATGTATGTATGTATACATGTATGTATGTATGTATGTATGTATGTATGTATACATGTATGTATGTATGTATGTATGTATGTATACATGTATGTATGTGTATACGTAAGTATGTATGTATCATTACTTTTGTATGTATGTATGTATGTACGTATGTATGTATGTATGTATATGTATGTCTCTCTCTCTCTCTCGCTGTGTGTGTGTGTGTGTATGTGTGTGTGTATGTGTGTGTGTGTGTGTGTGTGTGTGTGTGTGTGTGTGTGTGTGTGTGTGTGTGTGTGTATAGGGAACGGGTTGTATGATCTTTTTACCTTTTGTGTTTCTCCTTACCCTCCCCCACCACATGATAGACCTACCCCCTTCCCCTTCTTTGTTGTTCTTTTTGTTGTCTTTGTTCCCTCCCCTCCTCCCCCACCATCATAGACCTACCCCGTTCCCCTTCTTTGTTGTTCTGTTTGTTGTCTTTGTTCCCTCCCCTCCTCCCCCACCATCATAGACCTACCCCCTTCCCCTATTTTGTTGTTCTGTTTGTTGTCTTTGTCCCCCTGCCCTCCTCCCCCACCACCATAGATAATGCCCCCTTCCCCTATTTTGTTGTTCTGTTTGGTGTCTTTGTCGCCTGCCCTCCTCCCCCACCACCATAGATAATGCCCCCTTCCCCTATTTTGTTGTTCTGTTTGTTGTCTTTGTCGCCTCCCCTCCTCCCCCACCACCATAGATAATGCCCCCCTTCCCCTATTTTGTTGTTCTGTTTGTTGTCTTTGTCGCCTGCCCTCCTCCCCCACCACCATAGATAATGCCCCCTTTCCCCTTCTTTGTTGTTCTGTTTGTTGTCTTTGTCGCCTCCCCTCCTCCCCCACCACCATAGATAATGCCCCCTTTCCCCTTCTTTGTTGTTCTGTTTGTTGTCTTTGTCGCCTCCCCTCCTCCCCCACCACCATAGATAATGCCCCCTTTCCCCTTCTTTGTTGTTCTGTTTGTGTCTTTGTCCCCTCCCCTCCTCCCCCACCACCATAGATAATGCCCCCTTCCCCTTCTTTGTTGTTCTGTTTGGTGTCTTTGTCCCCTCCCCTCCTCCCCCACCACCATAGATAATGCCCCCTTTCCCCTTCTTTGTTGTTCTGTTTGGTGTCTTTGTTCCCTCCCCTCCTCCCCCACCACCATAGATAATGCCCCCTTTCCCCTTCTTTGTTGTTCTGTTTGGTGTCTTTGTCCCCTCCCCTCCTCCCCCACCACCATAGATAATGCCCCCTTTCCCCTTCTTTGTTTTTCTGTTTGGTGTCTTTGTTCCCTCCTCCACCACCATAGATAATGCCCCCTTCCCCTATTTTGTTGTTCTGTTTGTTGTCTTTGTCGCCTCCCCTCCTCCCCCACCACCATAGATAATGCCCCCTTCCCCTTCTTTGTTGTTCTGTTTGGTGTCTTTGTTCCCTCCCCTCCTCCCCCACCACCATAGATAATGCCCCCTTTCCCCTTCTTTGTTGTTCTGTTTCTTGTCTTTGTTCCCTCCCCCCCACCACCATAGATAATGCCCCCTTTCCCCTTCTTTGTTGTTCTGTTTTCTTGTCTTTGTTCCCTCCCCCCCACCACCACCATAGATAATGTCCCCTTTCCCCTTCTTTGTTCTGTTTCTTGTCTTTGTCCCCTCCCCCCCACCACCACCATAGATAATGCCCCCTTTCCCCTTCTTTGTTCTGTTTCTTGTCTTTGTCCCCTCCCCCCACCACCACCATAGATAATGCCCCCTTTCCCCTTCTTTGTTCTGTTTCTTGTCTTTGTCCCTCCCCCCCACCACCACCATAGATAATGCCCCTTTCCCCTTCTTTGTTCTGTTTCTTGTCTTTGTCCCTCCCCCCACCACCACCATAGATAATGCCCCCTTTCCCCTTCTTTGTTCTGTTTCTTGTCTTTGTCCCCTCCCCCCCCACCACCACCATAGATAATGCCCCTTTCCCCTTCTTTGTTCTGTTTCTTGTCTTTGTCCCCTCCCCCCCACCACCACCATAGATAATGCCCCCTTTCCCCTTCTTTGTTCTGTTTCTTGTCTTTGTCTCCTCCCCCCCACCACCACCATAGATAATGCCCCCTTTCCCCTTCTTTGTTCTGTTTCTTGTCTTTGTCCCCTCCCCCCCACCACCACCATAGATAATGTCCCCTTTCCCCTTCTTTGTTCTGTTTCTTGTCTTTGTCCCCTCCCCCCCCACCACCACCATAGATATGCCCCCTTTCCCCTTCTTTGTTCTGTTTCTTGTCTTTGTCCCTCCCCCCCCACCACCACCATAGATAATGCCCCTTTCCCCTTCTTTGTTCTGTTTCTTGTCTTTGTCCCCCCCCCCCACCACCACCATAGATAATGCCCCCTTTCCCCTTCTTTGTTCTGTTTCTTGTCTTTGTCCCCTCCCCCCCCCCACCACCATAGATAATGCCCCCTTTCCCCTTCTTTGTTCTGTTTCTTGTCTTTGTCTCCTCCCCCCACCACCATAGATAATGCCCCCTTTCCCTTCTTTGTTCTGTTTCTTGTCTTTGTCTCCTCCCCCCACCACCACCATAGATAATGCCCCCTTTCCCCTTCTTTGTTCTGTTTCTTGTCTTTGTCCCCTCCCCCCACCACCACCATAGATAATGCCCCCTTTCCCCTTCTTTGTTCTGTTTCTTGTCTTTGTCTCCTCCCTCCCACCACCACCATAGATAATGCCCCCTTTCCCCTTCTTTGTTCTGTTTCTTGTCTTTGTCCCCTCCCCCCCCACCACCACCATAGATAATGCCCCCTTTCCCCTTCTTTGTTCTGTTTCTTGTCTTTGTCTCCTCCCCCCACCACCATAGATAATGCCCCCTTTCCCCTTTGTTCTGTTTCTTGTCTTTGTCCCCTCCCCCCCCCCCCCCCCCCCCCACCACCATAGATACTTACTTTACTTTACTTTTTACTTTTTTCTTCCGCTTGTACCGGTGGGCGTCGCGGGGAGATACAGTCGTCTGTCAGCAGCAAGGCGGGTGGCCTGGAGAAGGGACATCTCGTGAGCTCTGAAGGTGTCTGCCACGGAGTCGCTCCATCGTCGTCTTGGTCTTCCTCTGGCTCTCCAGCCAGAGTATCTGGTGTTGTACGCCCGAAGAGCTGGATGGTTTAGGGGCATACGTGTGAGGTGTCCGAACCACTTGATCCTCATATGTTCGATGTGTTGTAGGATTGGTGTTGCTCCTACCATGTCTCGTATCACCTCATTTCTGATCTTGTCCCGCCTTGTCTTGTTTACTGCTTTCCTCAGGCATTTCATTTCACAGGTGACCAGTTTTCTCTCGAGGACTTTAGTTAGGGATCATGTCTGGCACTGGTATGTCAGCGTTGGTAGAAAAATGGCGTTGATGAGATTCGCCTTAGTGCTGGTGGGAATGCTGGGGTGTTTCAGGAGAGGGGCAAGTTGGTAGCTGACTGCGTTGGCTTTCTGGCATCTGGTCTCGATTTCTCTGTCTAGTTTGCCATTTTCAGTGAAGATGCTGCCCAGGTATTTAAATTCACTGGCTTGCTTCAACTGGGTTCCGTTGATGTTGATATCCAGTTTGTTTGGTCTCTTACTGACAGTCATGACCTCGGTCTTGCTGACGCTGATCTTCATGCCGTATGTCTCGCAGCTTTCATTGAGCTGGTCTGTGTGCTCCTGTAGCTGTATCTTGTCATTGTTCACATTGCCTGGTCGTCCGCAAACATGAGTTCATTGAGTGCCTCAGGGTCTGGGTTTGCCTCCTTCGTAATCTGATCCATATAGATTACGAAGAGAAGAGGGGAGAAATTACAGCCCTGCCTTACTCCCGATGTCACTGGGAACCAGTCAGATGTTTCACTGGCGGTGCGGACTGCACTCCTGCTGTTGGCGTAGATGGCCCGAATGTTGTCTAGCAGCTGGCCCTTGATGTCGTACTGCTCGAGGACCTTCCATAGCTTGTCTCTGTTGACTCGATCAAAGGCCTTTTCTTGATCAACGAATACAAGATGGAGATCTCGGTCATATTCGATCGCCCTCTCGCACAGTTGTCGGAGTGCAAAGATTGCATCGGTGCACCCTCTTCCTTTTCTGAAGCCAAATTGGGCGTCACTGAGGAGATGTTCTGTTTTCGCTCGAGTGCGCTGCTCCAGGATCTTTGCGTACATTTTCCCTACATGGCTGAGTAGTGATATGCCTCTGTAGGTATTGCAGTCTTTCTTGCTGCCCTTCTTCTTCCATATTGGCACCACTATTGCATTTTGCCAGTCTTCTGGTACTTTTCTCTCCTCCCAAGCTTTCTGAAAGATGGTGGTGAACCACTGAATTCCGGTTTCACCGCACCACCATAGATAATGCCCCCTTTCCCCTTCTTTGTTGTTCTGTTTCTTGTCTTTGTTCCCTCCCCCCACCACCACCATAGATAATGCCCCTTTCCCCTTCTTTGTTGTTCTGTTTCTTGTCTTTGTTCCCTCCCCCCACCACCACCATAGATAATGCCCCCTTTCCCCTTCTTTGTTCTGTTTCTTGTCTTTGTTCCCTTCCCCCACCACCACCATAGATAATGCCCCCTTTCCCTTTCTTTGTTGTTCTGTTTCTTGTCTTTGTTCCCTCCCCCCACCACCACCATAGATAATGCCCCCTTTCCCCTTCTTTGTTGTTCTGTTTCTTGTCTTTGTTCCCTCCCCCCACCACCACCATAGATAATGTCCCCTTTCCCCTTCTTTGTTGTTCTGTTTCTTGTCTTTGTTCCCTCCCCCCACCACCACCATAGATAATGCCCCCTTTCCCCTTCTTTGTTCTGTTTCTTGTCTTTGTTCCCTCCCCCCACCACCACCATAGATAATGCCCCCTTTCCCCTTCTTTGTTGTTCTGTTTCTTGTCTTTGTTCCCTCCCCCCACCACCACCATAGATAATGCCCCCTTTCCCCTTCTTTGTTGTTCTGTTTCTTGTCTTTGTTCCCTCCCCCCACCACCACCATAGATAATGCCCCCTTTCCCCTTCTTTGTTGTTCTGTTTCTTGTCTTTGTTCCCTCCCCCCACCACCACCATAGATAATGTCCCCTTTCCCCTTCTTTGTTGTTCTGTTTCTTGTCTTTGTTCCCTCCCCCCACCACCACCATAGATAATGTCCCCTTTCCCCTTCTTTGTTGTTCTGTTTCTTGTCTTTGTTCCCTCCCCCCACCACCACCATAGATAATGCCCCCTTTCCCCTTCTTTGTTCTGTTTCTTGTCTTTGTTCCCTCCCCCCACCACCACCATAGATAATGCCCCCTTTCCCCTTCTTTGTTCTGTTTCTTGTCTTTGTCCCCTCCCCTCAATGTCTGTCTTGTTAACTGACGACCACTGTACCCTCCTGTTGCTGTTTAAAACTTTTCACCATTCTTTTCTCCTGTTTCTCTCGGGTATGTGCAAGAAGCTGGTGGATAGGGTGAGGGAGTCAAAGGGGTAAGTTTTTACTTTGCTAGCATGCTTGACAATGCAGGATGCTGGTGGACAGGGTGCGGGAGTCAAAGGGTTAACCAGGTTTTCCGCAAGTCTTCATGCATGCCTTCAGCTGTGCTTATCGCCATTTCTGTTTGTCAAAGGTCAGTTGGCTTTCGTTGTGCCGGAAAAGTCCCCAAAAAAACAATAATAAAAACAACAATTACAATATCTGCTCGCCACGCCTCATTTCACAAGACCCCAAAAGTGCTTCATAAAAGCACGAGGGGGAAAGACAGACACTCGTAAAGCAAATACATGTCAACGCCTACTGTTATGATGAAAACAGACCAACTGTAATCAGACAGTGGCAAAGAAGCAATCAAGATGAATTGTAATCAATGTGCCGATTGACCAAGGAAAAAAAAAAAAAAAAAGAAAAAAAAAAGCCGAAAAATAAACTCCCTAATTAAATGAATACAAATATACACAATCACGTCCACACAGACACGCACACTCACAATCACGTACAACACAACACACACACACACACACACACCACACACACACACACACACACACACACACACACACACACACACACACACACACACACACACACACACACACACATCACAACACGTACACACATACACACACACACACACATCACAATCACGTACACACGGACACACACACACACACACAATCACGTACACACACAGGCACACAGACACACACACATCTGCTGACACATACACTCCCATTCATCCACATAATCACAATTACAATTCAAAAAGATGAGAATTCGGACCAGGTTTGAATGAAGTGATTGAAGCGAAATGTCTGTTCTGGACAGGATGTTAGTATTCATACCAGATTTGAATGAAGTGGTTGAAGCAGAATGTAGACAAGATGTTAGTTGCATACTGTTGAACTTGGTAAGCCAGTCTATGTGACCAAAATCGTTTATTTTGAAAGGTGGAACACAAAAAAGTCTTGAATCAGAAGAGGGGCAAAAGTGGTGTATAAATGTTGAGAATGCCAGAGAATTACTGAGAGTCTGTTTCAGAGACAGACGCAAAGCATAATACGACAATTTGTAACTGATTCTAGATTGAGCGAGAAGCCAGTGTAATGACGTGAGAAGAAAGGAGATACGGATGATTTGAAAACGAGTCGAGCAGCGATATTTTTTGGATCTTCCTGGAACCTGTGAAAGGGATATTTTAGAAGAGAGACGAGAGTGCATTGGAATAGTCCAGTCAAGATAAAACACTAACGAAAAAGTACTTAAATGGCAGCAGTGGGATGTTAATGGCGAATAGCAATGATTTTCCTTAGCTCTGGATAGGCTACTGTACAAGTATTGGAAGTTGTGCTGTTTATAGGACAATACCTGATCGAACGTGACACTAGGGTTACGTACATGTGGTCAAAATGGATTGTCAGTGCCATCAATAGACATGGCAGATAGAAGAGATGGCCATTGTTGGAGCTTCGATGGAATGATAAGCATTGCTAGTGAACTCGCTGTCAACAAAAACGTATAGAGCTAGCTTTCATGTTACAGAGAATGAGAGGCAGTGACGCTAGATACTAGTGTAGGATAGAAAACGAAAAGTACAGGTCAAGAATTTAGCCTTGAAGGACGCCATAGTTTAAGATGTTTTTAGCAAAATAGAAGTGATTAATTGAAATTTGTGAACGCGCTCGCCGAGATAACGTTTAAACCATGAAAGCACAATGTCACAGATTGCATATGACTCAAGCCGAGAAAGAAAAGTATCATTGTCTATTGTATCAAAAACAACTGACAAGTCAAAGACATAAAATCAACATGTTAACATTGTCAAGAGCTGCAAAGAGATCATTGAAGACCCTAACAAAAACTGTTTCAGTGTAGTGACAAGGTGAAAAGTCAAAATGCTCCGTATTTTTTCAAAGAACACGAGATGTTTCTACAGCAGTTTTGATAAGTTTAGTATGCCCACATTAAAACTAAATGCCCCCTCTTTCCGACTGATCTAGCCAGATTTGTTTAATGCCACCAAATGTTCCAGAATAGTTTAATTAAATATATGAGTACCCAGCAACTGTATTCACCGACCGATCGGCCCGAACTTTTCATGTCTAAGGGCAAGAGACGTGATCTCGGCATTTTTTACGGGTATAGCACTGTAAAACTCTGTCCCCAACTGACCAGCCTGAAGATCTTCTTGTTCAAGTACACCATATATATCTTAGTGCCGTTTTTTGTTTGTATGTACCTATCTGGATGTGTATAAATGTGTATATATTTTTTGTTTGTATGTACCTATCTGGATGTGTATAAATGTGTATATGTTTTTTGTTTGTATGTACCTATCTAGATGTGTATAAATGTGTATATGTTTTTTGTTTGTATGTACCTATCTGGATGGTATAAATGTGTATATGTTTTTTGTTTGTATGTACCTATCTGGATGTGTATAAATGTGTATATGTTTTTTGTTTGTATGTACCTATCTGGATGTGTATAAATTATAGTTTTTGTTGTATGTATATCTGTTGTTTTGTATTGTTTTTGGGGTGAGGGGTGGGGGTGGGGGTGGGGGTTGTTTTTAGTATTTCAGAACTTTGAAGTAATTTTCGTGGACACAAGATCTGAGATACCCTGGATGTGTCCAGATTTGTTGAAAAAAAAAATTTTTTTTCAGGGAGATCTTTTTCCCCATCAACTTCTGTAGCTCATCTTCTTCTAATTGTTATGACCCAGCAGTAGCTAGAAATCGCCATCTCTGTCTCAAGCAGTTAGGCAAACTGAGGTTGGTCCAGTCTTTGATATTTTCCACCCAGCTGTTTCGTTGTTAATCACAACGATGACCTCATTCAGGGCATCCTGAATTATAGGTTTGGTTATGGCATGTTACGCGAACAAAGCGCTAGGGTTTACCTCGTTTCACAACAATATGGAAAATAATGCGAGCTTGTAAGGGTAGCCTGTGAAACAGTATGGTGTGACGAAAGCCACCCATGCATTACGTATCACATCGAGTATGCTATCAAAACCCACAAGTGTAACAAAACGTGCCACCGCGCACGTTCCGGCGAGCAGGTTCCATTGATTTCCAGCAGCTATGCTACCCACTCCTCCCCTCTCACTCTGTCTCTCTCTCTCTCTCTCTGTTTCTCTGTCTCTCTATCTGTGTGTGTGTGTGTGTGTGTGTGTGTGTGTGTGTGTGTGTGTGTGTGTGTGTGTGTGTGTGTGTGTGTGTGTGTGTGTGTGTGTGTGTGAGACATGCACCAATCTCTGTCTCTATGTTTCTCTCTACCCCCCTCCTTTCTCACGCACGTACATTCACAGGAGAAAGCTCCATGTGAGGAACAGCCAGGACACATACCACCAGAAGTACAAAAATGGCCAATACTTCCCACCAGATACTACACAGTGCATGGAAGACTGGCCTCAGGCCCATGACATTGGACGTGAAGAATACAAAAACAGTAGAGATCCACGGCCCGTAAATACACACCCGGCAAGGCTCAACTATGGACATTATAACAGAGACCACCCCACCAACCATTACGACGATTTCGTTCAGGAAATGGTCACGAACCGAAGGAAGAAGAGACAAAACACCAGGATCTCCCTTACTGACAACGAACACCAATATCAACGTCCCAGGGACGTGTCAGAGAGGAGAGGACATTCCCATACAAACCCTACCTATAACAGAGACATCGAAAGTCACAGAAGTTGGAAGAGCCCGTTTCGTTACGGTTCCAACCAAGATAACGCCACACCTGTTGTTCCTGGAGACTTTTCTTATAGTGAAGTGACACAGAAGGGATGTCAGCGAGAACCGGTCATTACAGGACACAGGAGAGTGGTGTTCCTTAAAGACAGTGACAACAGACGACTCACTATTAATACAGGCAGACACCGACAAAATGATACCAACAGTTACCGCCAAGAAGGCATTGCCGTCACCCATGAAAATGTTTCACGACGAGCACGAGTCAATACCCAAATGACCCACGTTAAAGATGTTGGCAGAAAAATAACCAGAGAGGAGCGCGCACATGATCATACTGATAGAGACAGTGATGACAATAACGGTAGTGTTTCGTACCCGGACGATAATCATGGCGAGAAAGACGATAATAAAATCGATGTGACTGATGATGACTTATCAGTTGTCACAGACGAGGTTCAGGGACAGAAGATAGTAGAAAAAGACATTACTGAAATTGAAGCACCAAATGGTATTACAGATGTAAGAGACGATGTTAGTGTCTCACAAAGTGATGCGCAAAATGATAGTGACCTTGATGATGTTAGTCGTGAAGACACTGACAAAACAATGACACAAGTCAGAACAGCACTTAGGGCTGACACAGACAGAGAGTCAGATGGACACATTGACGAGTCCACTAGGCACACGCAAGCAGCACCTGTAGAATCCCAGCAGGATTCTGCAGAGAAAGAACAGGACAGTGGTTCATGTTCACCGAAGCAGCAGCGGCCAAAACGTACTGCCCCTCCTAAAAAGAGAAGCAGACAGATGCGCAGTACAACAGACAGGTCAGGCAGTCAGACCAGTATTCTGGACTCTATGAAAAGAACAGCTGCTGATAGCTCAAAAGGCGATAAAAGTATGAAATGTAAGTCCAAAGCTAGCTCTAGTGGTGCCTCGGGCACTGATAAATAGGACATCGGCCGGGCCACTACAGCAAGTAGTAAAAACAAAAGAATAAGTTCTTTACCAGGAGCCCAAAATGTGGACGGATCCCAAATGAGATCGTGTCCATCAGTGGTGAATTTACATATTCATAATGTTAATAATCCACAGATTAAATTTCTCACTTATAATGTGAATGGATTATTACCGAAACTGGATGATGAGGATTTCATTAATTTCATTTCGCAGCATGATTTCATTTGTCTCACTGAGACCTTTATAGCGAATGATTTTGATTCATCTTTGTTTCAAGAGTTTGTTGTATTTACACTAAAAGCAAAGAAACTATCTCATCAAGGAAGGTATTCCGGTGGAATAATAGTTATGGTAAGAAAGACTTTAAAATCGTTTGTTAAACGAATTGAGGTTGGAAACGAAAATGCTATTATTGTTGAAATCAACAAAGATTTGTTTTCAACAAATAAACCTATAATGTTTGTATGTACATATATTCCCCCTCATGATTCCACATATTGGAATAATCAGCATGATGGGTTTGGTATGGAAGTGTTGGAACAATGTTTGTTAGATTTACAAGTTTCGCACGACGACTTTTATGTTTTGCTGACTGGTGATTTAAATGCAAGAACAGCTGATGGTAACTACTGTTCATTTGGATATGACAGTGGTAGTGTTTTAACTGACCTTTCGGTATACAGTGATTTTTTGAGACAGTCTCATGATTGCCGCACAAATGTTTTTAATAATAATAATAATAATAAAGAGCATTTATATAGCGCCTAATCTGATGAAAACAAGAGCCCTAAGCGCTTACAGGTATCACGCAGACACAACCAAACACACACACACACACACACACACACACCACACACACACACACACACACACACACACACACACACACACACACGCACACACACACCAGCCGACATTCAAGGCTCAAAAGACAACAAGGGGGGATTTGGGGAAGTTAGGTGGTAGAGTCTTTATAAGTATCATGAGAGGGACTGGAAGAGATGGGTTTTCAGAGAGGACTTGAAAGAAGTGAGAGTCGCAGAGTGGCGAACAGAGACAGGGAGCTGATTCCAGATTACAGGGGCCTGATAGGAAAAGGAGCGTTGACCATAGGTTTTAGTGCGACAGGATGGTATGCGGAAGGTACGAGTATCAGCCGAGGAACGAAGTTGACGAGAGGGGGTGTACAGATGGAGGAGGTCAGAGATGTAAGGGGGTGCAAGACCGTTGAGAGACTTAAAACATAACAAAGCAATCTTGTAGCGAATTCTCTTTTCAACAGGTAACCAGTGAAGAGATTTGAGAAGAGGAGTGACATGAGAGGAACGAGATTTTCTGAAGATGAGCCTAGCAGCATTGTTTTGAACTTTTTGAAGCTTTTGAATGAGAGAGAAAGGACAGCCCGAGAGGAGGGAGTTGCAGTAGTCGAGACGAGAGAGAACAAAGGCACAGAGGAGAGTTTTGGTGGCTTCGACAGAGAGGATATTGCGAATAGAAGAAATTCTGCGTATCTCAAGATAGCATAATCTGCAAACATTCTGGACGTGTTTTTCAAAGGACAGGGTGTTATCAAGAGTGACTCCAAGATTGCGGACAGTGGAAGATAGTGGAATGTCAGATCCAAGCAGAGAGACAGACAGAGGAAGGGAAGAACACTTAGCCAATGTGGTGGGAGAGATAAGGCTAAGTTCAGTTTTAATGGGGTTGAGTTGAAGTTTGTTTACAGTCATCCAGGAGTGAACATCAGAAATGCAGCCTTGGGTTTGTCTGATTATAGAGGGCAGTTGTGGGAGGGAACCAGAAGTATAGAGTTGGTTGTCATCAGAAAAGCTATGATGGGACATAGAGTGAAGTCGCATAATTTTAGAGAGGGGTTGTGTGTACAGCACAAATAGGATAGGACCTAAAACAGAGCCTTGGGGCACACCAAACTGGAGGGTAGCGGGTGCAGAGGATGAACAACAGACAGAGACTGTTTGAGTGCGATTGGAGAGGTAGGACTGGAACCAAGACAGAGCGATGTCAGAGATACCGAACACTTTATGGAGACGTGTGAGCATGATAGAATGGTCGATGGTGTCGAATGCAG
Source organism: Monoplex corrugatus (assembly GCA_030674185.1). Lineage (NCBI taxonomy): Eukaryota > Metazoa > Mollusca > Gastropoda > Littorinimorpha > Ranellidae > Monoplex > Monoplex corrugatus. The sequence continues at coordinate 53,245,798 of JAPXFY010000026.1, forward strand.
CCGAGAGATCAAGGAGAGATAGAAGAGAGATTTGATTTTGATCAAGAGCAGTCAGAATATCATTTGCAATTTTTACAAGAGCAGTTTCAGGGCTGTGTCCAGTGCGATAAGCCGACTGATAAGGGTAAGAGAGGTTGTTGGCGGTGATATGATCAGAGATCTGTGCGAGAACAATTTTTTCAAGGACTTTGGATAAGAAAAGTAGGTTTTTGGAAACCAACTGCTCGAGCTATGCAGTATGTTTGACTGTATCATTTTAAATGGTCTGTGTAAACTGGACTTTGATGGTAGTTTATACATACATTGGGGTTTCAGGGTCGAGTGTAGTTGACTATTTCATCGTATCATGTGATCTGTTTTCATCAATTAAAATTGCTGCATTAGATGTTGACAGTCTCACAGATCATTTACCGGTTATAATGAAAGTGGAGCGAAAGTTTGAAACAGGAATAAAAGCGGAGGGAAAAGTATCAAAAAATAACATCACACAAAAGTTCATATGGCAAGAAAATAAGAAAGACGATTATACAAACAAATTACAAAGTGAGCACATTCAGAGAAGACTTACATTGGCTTCGGATACTCTAGACACTAATGTAGATAAGGCTTTAACCATATTTGTTGAATGTCTCAAAGAAGCTGGTGCTTGTATGTACCGTAAGAAATGTACAGAGAAGAGAAAAAGATCTGATTGGTTTGATGGTGAATGTGAGAAAGCAAAAGCAGAAAGCAGAAAAACTCTCAAACACTACAGAAAAACAAAAGATGAGGATGATAGAGTTGTGTATTGTGAAGCACGGAAGAAGTATAAAAAATTATTAAAGAATAAAAAACAGCAGTTTAATAAACAAAAAGCAGAATGCTTAGCCAGAAATATTTCAAATTCATCGCAGTTTTGGACTGAGTTAAGAAATATAGGGTATGGTACCAAAAACAAACTTACTAACAATATAAGTATTGATGAATGGTTCAGTCATTTTAAAAACGTATTTCAAGATAACAGATCAACAAATGATGAGCGCTGCATTGTCGAAGTAGATTTAAATGAATTAACAGAACACCCATTAAATTCTAAGATAACTATAGAAGAAGTCAGAGAATCCATCAGAAAATTGAGGATAGGTAAAGCAAGTGGAATGGACGGTGTTACAGCCGAGATGTTAAAAAATGGTAACACAAATGTCCATAATTTTTTTTTGAAGCTGTTTAACACTTTATTCGACCGAGGAATTTATCCTCAAGACTGGTCAAAAGCTATTATCATACCAATACTTAAGAAAGGAGATCCTGATAAAGTGGACAATTACAGGGGTGTGTCGTTATTAAGCATTGTTTCAAAATGTTACACATCAATACTGAATACTAGATTGTATGCTTGGTTAGAAAACAATAATTTAATATCAGAAAGTCAGGCAGGTTTTAGGAAAAAAATATTCTACAGTGGATCAAATTTTCAGTCTGTACGCTATGGTTCAGAAAACTATGTGCAAGAAAGGTAGAAAACTATATGTTGCTTTTGTAGACTTTAAGAAAGCCTTTGATTCGGTTCAGCATGACAAACTCGTAAAGTGTATTCAAAATCAAGGAGTAAAAGGGAAGTTTTTGGTTTCGCTAAAAGCAATGTATGAATCATTATGCTCATGTATTCGGGCAAACCGGGAATTATCTGAAATATTCGATAACCCCATAGGCGTGAGACAAGGATGTGTCTTAAGCCCTACTTTATTTTCGGTATTAATAAATCAATTAGCCAATTGTATGGATGAAAAGGGGCGACATGGCATCCAGTTGATGCCAGGTTCAATGGAAATATTCATTCTTCTTTTTGCAGATGATGTAGCCCTTCTGTCAACAACACCAAATGGTTTGCAAAACCAGTTAAGAGTCTTGCAGACATACTGTGCCAGCATGAAACTGGAAGTTAATCTTGAAAAAACTAAGGTTATGGTTTTCAGAAGAGGGGGCTTCTTAGGACGACATGAACAATGGTTTTACAAAGGGACAACATTGGAAGTAGTTAGTAAATATTGTTATCTGGGGTTCAGTTTCACGACAATGATTAGCACCAAGGCCGGCACAGAACATTTGGTGACAAAAGGTAAAAAAGCAACTTTGCTATTAAACAGGACTTTTCAAAAATATAAAGACATGACTATAGAAACTTTCTTCAAGTTGTTTGATGCAAAAATTCAACCTATTTTGTTGTATTCTTCTGAGATATGGGGACTTAACAGACTCGAGCATATAGAGAAAGTACATTTGGTATCGTGCAAAAGACTGTTGGGTGTTCCAGTCAGGACACCTAACAAGATGGTATATGGGGATTTGGGAAGATATCCTCTTTATGTCAACTCCTCAACTACCTGTCTTAGATATTGGTTTAAATTACTGGAAATGAATCCAAATAGGTTACCTTATAAGGCTTACCAAATGTTAGTGGAACTTGACAGGGCTGGGAAAGAATGCTGGGCTTCAAAAATAAGGGAAATTTTGTGTGAAACGGATTTAATATCGTGTGGCTGCAACAAGGTGTTGGTGATGTAAAAGCCTTTTTGCGTGTATTTAAACGGAGACTTGTAGACTTATATATTCAAGAATGGTCTGGGTCACTCAGAGACAGAGATAGGTATGAAAGCTACAGATCATTTAAGACTATCTTTGAAAAAGAGAAGTACATTGACTCTATTGATATATACTGTTTCAGAGTTGCCCTTTCACAAACAAGGTTGAACGTTTTACCACTAAACAATAATATAAATAGATACAGTGAATCTGATCAAGAAAAGGTGTGTCCATTTTGCAGGACAGAATCTGAAAACGAAGAACACTTATTATTTAGATGTTCCACTTACGCTGATCTCAGGGCGAAATTTTTAAAGGATTTAGTCAGCATGCCTATGTGCATACTGCTCCAATCAACAAATAGCCACCGAAGCCACAGCGTATCCAGATACGTTTTCCACGCCATGAATAGGAGAAAAAAATTGTTAAAAGGAGAAGAAAAGTAAATAGTTATGTAGATACTAGCACTAGAATTTCAGACAATAATTAATTTCAATTGTAAAGAAAAAAAAAAAGTTTATTTGAATATGAAAGGGGTGCTCATATAGAGACACATGTGCATATGTGCCTGTGTATTCACATTGACGTTGGTGTACTTATGTGCATATACAGGTGATAGTATCTACATTATGTATATGTGTGGGTACATATGTATATATATCTATGTATGTATATATGTATGAGTGATTATGTATGTGTGCGTGTATATAGATGTGTATGTGTGTATGTGCGTTTATACATAACCTTCAATTCAGTCTATGGCCTGAACCATTGCTGACCGCCGAAGATTGAGTTATCTCTGAACTAAAAGATGCACGAAGTGCTAAATGTGCGTTGAATGATCATTTGGTATTGTCTCAATGTCAATTGTTTTGGTAAATGAGTGACTGATCTGCGATTAGTCTGATTAATGGATTGGCATTATGAATGTCTGTTTTTGCCAATTAACCGACTGTTTTGGGGTCGAATTGCTCTTATGTCATATATTTCTTGTTTCACTTCATTGTACATTAATTCCATTGATTGGTTTAGATTCACTGGTGAATAAATTGATAAACTGAACGCATGATTAGCTGACAACGGAATGATTATATGATTTGTTAATTGATGGCGATGGGTGGCTCACCGACTGATCGATTTATAGATTGATGGTTTTAGCTATTGATCGATCAGTGATTGAATTATGGAATGTATGGATGATTGATTCGCGTTATTTGAAGTAACGATTGCAAATTGATATATTGAACTCAGTTAAATTCTAGGTTATCTGGTCGATTAAGTCACTGGATGACTGATTAACTGGTTAAATGATTGATCGATTGATTGATTGAGAGAGGGAGTGATTACGTTAAGTGATTGTTACTGAAGTGATATCGATTGTACAGTTGGATGATGCATCTGACCCAGTCAATTGAAAGCTGATTTGTCAGTTGAATCACGGGCTGAATGGCGGATTATTTGATTGATCAACTGGTAAATCAGTTGATTGATTGGTTAATTGATTGGTTTGATTGATTGGTTAATTGATTGTTTGATTGATTAGTTGTTTGGTTGATCGATTGATGGATTGAGTGTTTATGTCAAGTACCTGTGGTTGAATATATTGATCAACTGTATGATCTCGAAGGGTGCAAGAAATGTCAGATCTGTGCACTAATTGAATGGTTTGTTTGTCTGATAGCCAGTTATTGTAAAATTGACAATTGGACGAATGATATAGATGCGGTTAATGACAAATATTCTTAGCTGGCCAGTTAAGGAATATGGACTAGAATACAAATGAAAGGACCACTGTAAATGCAAAGATGAATGTATCCCAGCTTATGTGACGGTAAACGATAGAAGGGGACAATGTGACAGAGTTCACTGCAGTTTGATAGTATAACTTGTATGAATGTATAAGAAAACCTGATCTCCTCCCCTCCCCTTTCCCATGCATGTATTGTGGCCTAAGGCCGATGTACAATAAACATTTTCTGAGTTCTGAGTTCTGAGTTCCTTTCTCACGCACCCTAGATCGTCTCTATTTTCGTCGCTTGTTGCTCAGGTAGGATATCCATCGAGCTAGCCAGTCAATCAGCCAAAGAAGGACGCATGAACCCCCCCCCCCCCCACACACACACAGACACAGATACAGACACACACACACACACTCACACGCACACACATACATTCTGAGAGAGAGAGAGAGGGTAGGGAATTCTCATATTTCTTGAAAAGCACTTGCCCCATCTGATCACGGCCTTCGCCACATACATGGCCAGACACAAAGAGCTGTGAATATCATCTGACGTCACACATCTGGTCAGTTCGCTTTGTTAGAAGCTCCATGTTTAAACAGTGTGTGCTTACCATGTGTTGATACAGACAAGCGAGCGCTATGGAAAACTTAAATTCCCTGCGCCAACTTTGAACCAACATCTCAATCCCAACTTTTCTGACTTCAGTGCGAAGTTTAAAGGGAAAGTGGACATATGTGTGTGTGTGTGTGTGTGTGTGTGTGTGTGTGTGTGTGTGTGTGTGTGTATGTATGTGATGTGTGTGTGTGTGTGTGTGTGTGTGTGTGTGTGTGTGTGTGTGTGTGTGTGTGTGTGTGTGTGTGTGAGCGTTTGCGCATTTATTGTGTTTGTGTGTGTATGTGTTTGTATGTGTGAGTGTACATATGTGTTTTTTGTGAGTGTGTGAATATCTGTCTGTATGTGCAAAGCATTTGAGCGCATGAGTTTATAATAAGATCGGAGTCTGTGACGAGACCGGACGGTAGTGTTTTGACAGTAGAGAGACCCAGACCAAAGCTGAGTGAAGATGCCTATCCATCCATATTTCCAAACTGCCCATCCTATTTGTCAGAAGAGCCACCAGCCAAACGGAAAACTGACGATAGACGTGCTGAAGTACAACAAAGAGACGAGCAAGCATTCAATGACTGAATAAATGCTGACAAGATTGCAGACTTTTCTGACTTCAGTGCGAAGTTTAAAGGGAAAGTGGACAGTAAATTGTGGATGTATAGGTTGTACAGCACTACCAACACTACCAGTGGTGAGAACACATGACAGTCCTTACGCTTGAGTTTCTACAGGATGATTGATTGTTCAGGAACCACAGCACCTACTTGCTGTCATCAGTGCCAGTTTTCACTGACATGCATGTGGAAATGTTTACCGAAAGAGTTGGTACATATCACATTTCATGGTTATTGCTACATAACACATACTAGGCCTATATATATATATGTAAACAATGTTGGTCGTGTGTGTGTGTGTGTGTGTGTGTGTGTGTGTGTGTGTGTGTGTGTGTGTGTGTGTGTGTGTGTGTGTGTGTTTGTGGGTGATTTGTATGTGCATGTGTGTGCACTCACGTGAGCGTGTGTGTGTTCATTCATGTATGTATGTATGTGTGTGTGTGTGTGTGTGTGTGTGTGTGTGTGTGTGTGTGTGTGTGTGTGTGTGTGGGGTGTGTGTGTGTGTGTGTGTTTGAATATGAGTGTAGATAGTCATTGTCAGACAGTCAATGTTAGATAGTCAGTGTTGAATGTGTTTTGGTGGTTGTGGTGGTAGTTGTGGTGATGAAAGTGTATGTGACTCTCTGTGTGTGTGTGTGTGTGTGTGTGTGTGTGTGTGTGTGTGTGTATGTATGTAGTGTGTGTGTGTGTGTGTGTGTGTGTGTGTGTGTGTGTGTGTGTGTGTGTGTGTGTGTGTGTGTGTGTGAGCGTTTGCGCATTTATTGTGTTTGTGTGTGTATGTGTTTGTATGTGTGAGTGTACATATGTGTTTTTGTGAGTGTGTGAATATCTGTCTGTTGTCTGTGTGATTGTGTGTGTGTGTGATTGTGGTGGGTGGGTATTGTGTGTGTGTGTGTGTGTGTGTGTGTGTGTGTGTGTGTGTGTGTGTGTGTGTGTGTGTGTGTGTGTTGTGTGTGTGAGCGCGCGCGCGCTCGAGATTATGGTGTGTGTATGTGTGTGTTGAGTGTGTAAGATTGATGGGTGTGTGTTTGTGTATGTGTGTGTGCGTACGCACGCATGTTTGTGTATGTGAATGTGTGCATCAGGGGGTGTGTGTGTGTGTGTGTGTGTGTGTGTGTGTGTGTGTGTGTGTGTGTGTGTGTGTGTGTGTGTGTGTGTGTGTGTGTGTGTGTGTGTGTGTTTCCCGCTGTATGTAAAAATTTTACAAGTTCTGTTACTTTCTTTTGTAGGACGGGTACCCAACAGCTCAGTGTAGTATATTTTTGGTCAGACTCCGGTTCTTACATTTTGGTCACAGTTTGACACTTTGCTTTCTCATTTCTCCACTGGCAGCATGGACAGCACTGGCACTAGGCAACAGGTGCAGCTCTTCATTGATGCTTTGCAGGACTTGTGCTTACATGGGCAGACTGAAGATGCTGATGAGGAGAAGGATTCTCTACCAAAAGAAAAACTTCAGTTTTTAGTAGAACAGCTGAATAAAGGTAAATAGGTATTCTTGTGAAACCCTGCATGCTTTGAGCATTTCAGGTTTTTGCATCAGCTTCTCAAACATATCCATGCTGAGAAACACCCTCCTGACTCTTCCCCATAGTTCATATCTCAAGAAACTTGCTTCTGCATTTAACACAGGCAGTGGCTTGAGACTTTCAAGCATCCACGAAGAGTACCTAAAGCTAAAATGCCAGTGTATGACTGAAGGAGAAAGACATGTAATTCTTATGTCAGATGAAATCCATCTTGCCCACAATATGTCATACATGTACACAGCAGGCAAACTGGAAGGTACAGCTTACAATTGTTCTGTAGGTGTGAGTGAAGCCAGCATGGCTCAAGTGTTTATGATATCCTCACTGTTATCTAAATGCAAGGATGTTGGACCATTGTACCTGTCAAAAACATCAATGCCAGAAAGTTGCACGACATGGTAATGAAAGTTCTGGAAATGCTCCATAACACTGGGTATATAGTGACATGTGTCATCTCGGACAACAACAGAATAAACAGGAATGCATTCACCTCAATGGGTAGGGGGACACTTCAGCGTTCGATTGAAAGTCTGTCTTTTTTCTCTTTGACACTGTTCATTTATTTAATTGTATTAGGAACAACTGGCGTGCCCAGAACAATACAGAGAAAACTTTTTTTGTTTCCTCCATCACACAGCTGTGAAGAATCAACTTTGAAGGCATCATTTTCTCACTTACAGAAACTATTCTGAAGAGAAAGCTTCCACCTTTAAACTTGCCCCTGCTTTAATTCAAAAATGTTTGTGTCCTACATCCACTGAAAAACAAAATGTCAAATTGATGCCAGAAATCTTTGACCGAAGAAACATTACCGCAGTGGTGTATTTCGTGAAAAAATGGCAAGACAGATACAAGAGGAACCAGGGCAGTTCTGAACACAAATGTCAAATTGTGGGAAATTCTAAATGTTAAACATCCCTTCAAGAGCATTAGACTGAGAAAGGAAGGCTGCAGAAGCATCGCATCTCCTTCTGATGAAAACATGCAGTTCATAGCTAAAATTATAAAATGACTTCATGACTGGCAGAAACTGAACCTGACACGAAGAGAAGGGACCTTCTCCACTAAAACAATGACAGCCCTGATACACACTCTGCCAATATTCATTGAATTGACCAACTGTCTTCTGCAAGAAAAACAGTTGAGATATGTTTTGCTTGGCAAGTTTCAGACTGACAACCTGGAATTCAGATTCAGCCAGTACAGACAAATGACTGGGTGTAACTTCCATGTTTCAGTGCAGCAGCTACAAGAAGGAGAGAAAACTCAAACTGATGAGTGTTTAAAAATGATCTCAGCTTCCAACGGTGTGCTCAGTCTTAAAGACATCTTGGAATCACTGGAAGAAGCGAGAAGTCATCTGTTTTGATCCTCTGGTGAAGACATTCAGAAATTTACTACATGTTTTGAAGGGATGCGAACTTAACAGTGAGCAGTTAAAGGCATTGGTGTTTGTCTCTGGCTATTGGTTTCAAAGGTTGTGCGCCAAACAGACTGTGAAAATTGTCAGAGTCATCTTAGAGTAGACTGTAAACTACAGGTAGAGGCTACAGAGGACTGTTACACCTACCTGTCAGCACTGGACACGGGAGGATTGACCTGGCCTACAGATTATGCTGTTGGAATTGTAACCCAGTATTCAAGATCTTCCTGCTGTTGATACAGGTATGTAGTGTTGAACAGGAACAGGAAGTTTTAACATGCAATAGCCAGAGAACACTTATCATGAATCTGACCATGCAGCGGCTCTCAGACCTGGGCATGACCCCCAAAAATATGAGAACTGTGGAGTTAATGATGATGAAATGGCTGCCAAATGCTGCCAACCAGCGGTGAACATTTTTTTAACAATATTGCAAAACGTTCACAGACAAGGCATCTGCAGCAAGTGATGCTAGAAAAGTTAAGACATTCACGAAAACAGTTTGATTGCTTTCTTCTAGCAAGCTCATGGTAGGTGATTTATTATTTTAACCTGTTTGTGTCCCTGTATCATTTACCGCCTTCACTGTCTCTGTCTGTCAGTCAGTCTGTCCGTCTCTGTCTGTCTCTTTCTCTCTCTCAGCCTGTCTGTCTGTCTGTCTGTATCTCTCTCTGTCTAGTTCTCAATGTTTTTTCTATCTTTGTGTGTGTATGTCCGTCAGTGTGAAGAGTGATTTCGGTAATTGCCGTTTTTGTTTGTGTGCTTCACAACTGACTACCGTTTTGTACTTTTATTGTTTCTGGTTTCGTCACTGTCAACTATAATTTTTTTCAAAGAAGACAATAAATGTGAACATTCAGTTCATAGATTTCGTGGACGTGAAGTTTACAAAATTACGTTTGCTTAATTAAAACGCCGGCGAGGTATGTAGATCAGATAACGAAATGAGGCCATTCGTCACACGCATGCAGCGCGTCTTATATTCCAGTATACGCGTTGCACTGAGGCAAAAGAAAAGGAAAGAGCACACGCGAGTAATATGTGTGTGAGCGAGTCAGAAACGTAGAGGAGCTGCAGAGACAGACGGTGAGCACGGGGTAAGTCGGTACAGAAAACTATGATGGTGGACATCCATGCAGGTTAGTGTCCTTGCTTACTCCATGGCTTTCTTTTTCCTTTATCTGTTGCACTGATCGATTGACTCGTATTTCATAATCGTTATCATGATCATTGTCCCTCTTATTATTGTTAAGAAAGAAACAAAGCAGTCCAAGAACATTTAAACAACGAAGATCAGTGGTGTCAAGAAACGGATCGGCAATCAACCGCACCAAAGCACGGATACTGTTCTACACCCTTGACGACAAAGCAGCGAATGAAAAAATGTCGAATGTCGATCAGTTTCGCTCAAAGGAACCAATATGGAGTGAACAAACAACTAACGCTACCTTGGCATCAGTTTGATAGAATGCTAACCTTCAGAAAACATGTGGAAACCACTACACTCGAATGTAAAAAAAGCCTTTCAATCCTGAAAGCAATGGCAGCTAAAGGCATTGAACAACGTCAACTCTTTCAACTATACCAAGCTGCAATACTGAGTGTCATCGATTATGGACTGGGCCTCACTACGTTGTCACAGACAAACCTGCTAAAACTAGAAAGAATACAAAACGAAGCAATGAGAGTGATTTTCGGAGCCACAAAAGACACCCACGGAGACTATGCGATGCCTGCTTGACCTTCCTTCAATACAGTCGAGACACAAAATAGAACAAGTAAAGGCATATTTCATGGCACTGGAGAACCCAGAAAACCCACCCCACTGGATGGTCGGAACAGCAAAAGGCAACAGACTCCAACGTGGAAAATCGGATGGGACAGACACAAGACTCCATTCAGCATGTGTGTCAACTGACAAAACTCAAAGGAACAAAAGAATGGGGAAAAAAAACATCAAAACCATTTCAAAAATCTGTGCAAAACTGTCATACCCCAAAATCTAGGGCGACACTGTCGCGAATGACCAGAAGGGAAAACGGATGCAGAAATTCAGCTTCTCATGGAGCAACATAAGTTGCAACCACAAAGATGTGATCATATACACGGATGGCTCAGTCACCAATAACAAATCTGGATGGGACTTCACTGTCAAACAGAATGGAAACACCAAACATGAAGAAAACACTACATTCATTTATGATATCACAACCTCCAGTCTTACAATGGAAATTGAAGCAGTCGCACATGCACTACAATGGCTAACCTCACTGGATGATATCATGAAATAAAGCCAAGCCTTTACCCTGACTGACTCAATGACTCTACTTCAAAAAGTGCAAAATGGAGTAGGGATCCCAGAATGGTACAAAGCAATGAACAGTGTCGACCTACAAAATATCACGTGGATCTACTGTCCTGGACACGCTGGTGTTAAGGGAAATGAACGGGCCGATAAACTTGCAGGCAATGCCACTACAACAAAAATGCTCCATCTGGGAAAGTCTGAGATCCTTAGACGGTTTAAATCGTACCTTCGCGAACAAAATATGAGTCATCATACCATCGAACGTCTTACCCAAGATATAGGAAATGGCCGGAAATCTACTCATTATCATCATCATCATCATGTGCCTTGCCGCATGGCGTTGGCGATGATGGCCCTCCCTACGAATCAATCCCTTGTCGCTGCAAGTACACCCTTCACCCTCACTGTCCTCAGCCACCCTGCAAGTCCGTCCAATATTTTCTCCCTGGGTCTACCTTGTGTTCTCTCCCCCCAGCTTTCCTGTTGTGAACAGGTGCTCTAATTCCCCTTTCCTCATAAAATGTCCTATAAATGTTGCTTGTCTTTTCCTAATTTTCTTTATCAATAATTTTCTTGTGGCTGCCTCCATCAAGGCTGTCTCGTTTGTTTTCTTTGCTGTCCATGGAACTCTCAACTTTCTTCTTAGAAACCACATTTCGGTTGCCTCAGGGAAATCTACTATGAAAAGAAAAACAAGAGCTATCATTATTCGGAAGAACATTGGTATTGATCATCTAAAAAGTAACACTGTGCAGACTCTTACAGCGTGGAATGGGAAGTGTTTGGGCTTTTCCTGAAACAGAGATAAAGGAAGAGTGAAGAAAAGGAAAATACGACTGGAGAACAAGCAAGTTTGCCAAACACGTCCGAGTGTGTGTTTGTGGGCTGATTGTTCATTATTGTTCAATGTGTTTGTAAGTTTGTCATGATATGGATTTGTGTGTTTCCTCTTTGTTGTTGTTGTTGGTGTTGTTGCTGTTGTTGTTATTGCTGTTGTTGTTGGTCATCATGCAGTGTGGATATGGGTGTGCATGTACGAATGTATGTGGGTATGTCTGTGTGCGGGCATGTGGGTACATACATGTATATTCTGTTATTTGTTATTTTCATTTCTTACCTGTTTATTTATCTGCATACTCCTTTATTTTTCATTTACTTAATCACCTATTCACGTATACACTTATTTCTTACTTACTGACTGACTGACTGACTGACTGACTGACTTAGTTCCGTCCTTATTCACCCACTTACTTACATACCTATTTCCTCTTTTCTTTCATCAAAAGTGAACGGCAGACTGGCGACGCCATGATTAAGAAAATATTGTCATCACCTAGTTGGTAGACAGCCGAGGCTTTGTGCATTGACAGGGTGGGGAGGGGGGGGGGTTCTTTCTGTCATTAGAGACGAGTCTATACAGAATAGCTAGTTATGTTGTGATTCAGACCCTTAATTATTCATTTTTTAATTATAGATATGTTCGTTTTTTAAGATAAAATACACAGATATACATGTCATTTACATGCAACCAAGATTATTCCAATGACAGGCTGATACAATACCAGTATGAAATACGGACCAGGTAAAACATAGGCTAGGTAGGGCCTCAGAACCTGGCCAGCTCATGGGTATACGTGCAGGCTTAAGGCATGTGCCATGATTACTATACACGTGGCACCTGTGAAGTTGGGCATATGGAATTCGTTCCGAGCGCGGATACGTCGTCTTGAGAAACTGAAACTGAAATTTATTATTACCGTTGCTATCCTCCTCCTTCTCCTCCTCATCATCACCACCACCATCACCACCACCATTATCATAATATTTAACAAATGTCACCGTGGTGCAGTGGTTAAGCACAACGGATTACTGACTGGAAGGCTGTGGGTTCGGTTACAACAGCCTTCTACCCAGAGTTGAGCGTACTGTGTGGGTTTATTGGGAACACTGGTACTACGCGGTCGAGTGTTTTTTTTTCAAAAAAGACTTCAGTTGCATGCAGGTACATGGAGAATCTTGGTTTTTTTCAGTGGTGCACATGTCCTTTGTTAACCTATTTGTTCTTCTTTTTCTTTTTTGAAACGCATTTTCCACTGCCTTTTCACATACTACATTTGTTACATACATTTGACAACACAATCAGTCCTACAATATAAATCAGTATGTGAATGGACAATTCTGATATCCCCCCCCCCTCTGTCTCTCTCTGTCTCTCTCTCTCTCTTGTACCTCTCTCTGTCTCCTCTCTCTCCCTCTTCCTTTCCACCCTCTCCTTCTCACTTTCTGTGACGGACAATTTCAGTTTTTTTTAAGTCACCGTCTTTTCCTTCCTGTCGAGCAGACTTCCCCACAATCACCCATCCTTCTCCAGTTTGATCCACTTGACGGATGCACCACTGACCAACACCGCAGGTGTCTTTATCTCTCTAGCCTGATTGACGCCAGGATATGTTAAGATGATAAACACAGAGGACAGCCCTGCCACGCGGTATCATTCGTAAGTAGAACTCCGTAGCATCATGATTATCATCTCTGTTATCATAATCATCATAGCATTGTAAAAGTTGTCCCGGCTACTGTAACTAACAAAGCAGCACAGTAGGAAATGGGGGGAAAATCATGCTGCCTGAAAGAGAGATCAGAATCAGAGTAGAAATTTATTCAGTAAGGCCAAAGCCTCATTTAAAGGGTGTGAACACATTATAAACATTATACAAACACAAATGTAATACATAGCCCGTCTTGGACAATGCATGCTTCAAATAATTACTGTATAGGACCCGCAGCCAGACTTCAGTAACACAATGGGAACATACAAATAGCTTTGACAAACACACATCACAAGAATTTAACTTTATGACAAGGCAAACAAGAATTTAACTTTATGACAAGGCAAACAAGAATTTAACTTTATGACAAGGCAAACAAGAATTTAACTTTATGACAAGGCAAACAAGAATTTAACTTTATGACAAGGCAAACAAGAATTTAACTTTATGACAAGGCAAACAAGAATTTAACTTTATGACAAGGCAAACAAGAATTTAACTTTATGACAAGGCAAACTCTCTTCTCTTAAAAGCTTTATAGACATATGTTGCCAGATTTCTAATTGTACGCTCATTTTTTGAAGCCACGAGCATTATTAATCTGAAATCATTTGATTTATAGTAGAACTTTGGCTGAATTAACAGGCATCTCAGATCCTCAAGGGCCAGACAACATAGAATAAAGAGATTTTCATTTTCAGTATCAGTTTTACATAATGGGCATTTTGCCGAATGAGAGATAAAGACCAGAGTGGGGCGAGAGGGGGGTCATCTATTTTCTCTTGGGCCGGAAGCTGGGCTGGACCTGGTTGGTGCGTGTTGTGTGGCTATGTCCCGGGGTTTGTCGTCTCCCCATCTTGCCATTCGATTTGTAAACACGGTAACTGATGACTGGGTCCGAATGGGTCATGCAACGCATGGACCGTCACCTCCCCCCCCCCCCCCCCACTTGTTTGATGACATGACTACCGAGTGGCGTCAGGAGTTTGGGAGGTTGATTGTCCGCAGAGTGGCGAGGCATTGGTGCTCTGGGTCCCATCAGCATCATCATCATCATCAACATCAACATCATCATCAGATTCACCACTACCGTTATCATTATTGCATTCATAGATGACTGTTGGGATGTCAAACGGCAGCTTAACGTGTTCACGGGGGAATACGAAGCTGGTCCAAAAAATGTTGAAATTTGACGTTTGGTCGTTGGCGGGATTTGTTCATTGACATTATCATCATTGCTAATTTACATATAACACGAGTCCATACATTATCATCATTGCTAATTTACATATAACACGAGTCCATACATTATCATCATTGCTAATTTACATATAACACGAGTCATACATTATCATCATTGCTAATTTACATATAACACGAGTCCATACATTATCATCATTGCTAATTACATATAACATATAACACGAGTCCGTAACATTATCATCATTGCTAATTTACATATAACACGAGTCCATACATTATCATCATTGCTAATTTACATATAACACGAGTCCATACATTATCATCATTGCTAATTTACATATAACACGAGTCCATACATTATCATCATTGCTAATTTACATATAACACGAGTCCATACATTATCATCATTGCTAATTTACATATAACACGAGTCCATACATTATCATCATTGCTAATTTACATATAACACGAGTCCATTGCTAAGGTAAAGTAGTCGGCTCTTCTTTTGTAATCTACCTTGAAAAAAATGTATGTCGACGAGGTGTGTGTGTGTGTGTATGTGTGTGTGAGAGAGACAGACAGAGAGAGAGAAAGAAGAGAGAGAGAGAGAGAGAGAGAGAGAGGAGAGAGAGAGAGAGAGAGAGAGAGAGAGAGAGACAGAGAGACAGAGAGAACTCAGAACTCAGAAAATGTTTATTGTACATCGGCCTTAGGCCACAATACATGCATGGGAAAGGGGAGGGGAGGAGATCAGGTTTTCTTATACATTCATACAAGTTATACTCTCAAACTGCAGTGAACTCTGTCACATTGTCCCCTTCTATCGTTTACCGTCACATAAGCTGGGATACATTCATCTTTGCATTTACAGTGGTCCTTTCATTTGTATTCTAGTCCATATTCCTTAACTGGCCAGCTAAGAATATTTGTCATTAACCGCATCTATATCATTCGTCCAATTGTCAATTTTACAATAACTGGCTATCAGACAAACAAACCATTCAATTAGTGCACAGATCTGACATTTCTTGTACCCTTCGGAGATCATACAGTTGATCAATATATTCAACCACAGGTACTTGACATAAACACTCAATCCATCAATCGATCAACCAAACAACCAATCAATCAAACAGTCAACCAATCAATTAACCAATCAATCAACTGATTTACCAGTTGATCAATCAAATAATCCGCCATTCAGCCCGTGATTCAACTGACAAATCAGCTTTCAATTGACTGGGTCAGATGCATCATCCAACTGTACAATCGATATCACTTCAGTAACAATCACTTAACGTAATCACTCCCTCTCTCAATCAATCAATCGACAATCATTTAAGAGAGAGAGAGAGAGAGAGAGAGAGAGAGAGAGAGAGAGAGAGAGAGAGAGAGAGAGAAAGAGAGAGAGAACAATGACAATGACAATGATGCTGTATTTTCCAGGTATAAAAGTTATTGACTAGAAGCCATTTTCCAAATTTGCCGTTGCTAATCTGTATACATAACATTGTTTTACAGCAAAAAGTCCAGCTGAAGAAAGATACATCATGAACACTAAAATGAAATATATAACTACAATGACTTCAAGAAAATTACGTATTAGCACTTAAAAAAATAATGAAATAGATAGCCAGCTAGCTAGCTAGCTAGCTAAATAAACAAGCAAAGGAATGAATGAATAAGTACATAAATAAAAATAAATAAATAAGTAAATAAATGAATAAGGATGATGGTGATGATGATGATAATAATGATAATAATAATGATGATGATGATATTATTATTACTATAAGAGAGACAGAGAAAGAGATGTGGACAAGGTTTTATTTAGCTTTTAGCTGTATAGATCTTTACGATCTTTTGCACAAAGGTGTGGAAGGGCATGAACCAAGGTTTATGACACGCGAACTAGAAAGAAGTGCCTAAAATTAGCTGTTTTCGAGGAAGGGTGTAAACGGCACTTTCTCAGGAACTTCCGACAATGTTTAAATATTTGTTATCGCTGTTGTGACAATCTACTATTGTCGTCAAGATACGTCAAGGTTAATTGCAACTGAAGGGATTTTAAGGCCTCAGTGATCCTGAGAAATACAACATCTGTATTATCTGCAATACTTTGAATATAAAGAGTTTATCAGAATGGCTTGACCATCGTATTTCCTGTATTTTCTTTGATTTTCCTTCTCTCCTGGTGTCTTTTTGGGTTTCCTGTTGTTGTTGTTGTTGTTGCTGCTGCTGTTGTTGTCTGTTGTCCATGATTTCAAATTTTTTTTAATCAATATTACCAGTATTTTTCGGTCCGTGCATTCACCTACTATATGATGGCTGAAACCAAATGTCTTTTATCATTTCGTCTCTCTCTTTCTCTTTGGTTTCTTTCTTATTAGTTATCTTGCTCCGTGTACCTGCTGGAGCATGGAAGTCAAGCGGATTTCAGGGCCATTACTTGTAATGACCTATACAAGATCTGAAGAGTTCGATCGTAATGTTTGTAAGGACCGAGAAAGGGTTGGCTTCGAAAGTGGCAGTCTGTACAATTATCATTATTGTTATTGTTGTTTAAAGCCCAGCCGGTTGCGTAGAGCCGTATCAGGGCTATAACCGCTTCAAAACATACACGATACAGTTACTTCAACAGGAAAAAAAGAAGGAAGATGCCATTCGCCTACATGATCTACGGGCAAGCCGCTGGCGTTGACCACTCCGTCCAATTTATCGCACAGGGGATTTTAAAAAAACACTCTTGAAATCAAATTTAAGCATACTTAAGGACACCAAAATGTATATGAAAACGGGCATAAATAACCTAAAATTGCTTCCGCATATCTCATCTCCCTACAGCCAAAAATGCACTTAATACCTGTTCCCAATTATCAATCCTAAGAAAATGTACGTAAGACTTTATCGAACACATACAGGTGAATGGGCCAGCAAGGCAGAAAATGACAGGTAAAAATGACAGAAAGCAAAGGAACAAGGCAGAAACAAAGGGGGTGACAGAAAAGAGGAAATTTCTAGCACAGAATTTCCAGAAGGTGGGGATACTATTTATACTGAAAGAACCACCGGCATCCACACGGTAAAGTTCTGTACAGTTGTGTGAGTGGAGCGCATATAGCATTGTCTGAGTGGGATGAACCCTTCCTGAATAAATTCTAAACTTCAAACTTTACGCCATTTGCTTGAGGATAGTGGGAGTTTTCCAGCTGAAGAAATCACTGAGAGCGTTGCTTTGAAAGGTAAATATCGCACAGAACGCGCTAATACAAGTGAGTAGATATGGCGGGACTCTTTCTTTATCCAGAGTTGGATGATGAGTTGGTGGCTTTAAAATGAATAAATCATCAGACTTTTTTTTTGTGTGCCCCCGCCTGTGACGATCACTGCACTCCTGTCTATTCTGCACGCAGAATAAATTGTACACTGGCTTCAGTGAGGGGTAGGTTACACTGCAGTCATCTTTTTATAGAGTGTTGGTTACTCATGACTGGCTCTTTTCTTCTGGTCTTCCATGAACCCGGACCTCCTTCGTATGTGTTTGTGTGATGTACGTGTGAACTTATGTGCATAAGTGTGTGCGCGTGCGTGCGTGCGTTCGAGCGTGTGTGTGTGTGTGTGTGTGTTTGTGTGTGTGTGCGTGTGTGTGCATGTACGTGTGTGAGTGTGTGTGTGTGTGTGTGTGTTTGTGTATCTGTGTAAGTGTCTGTGTATGTGTCTGTGTGTGTGTGTGATATGTCATATAAGAGTACATGCGCCTGTATAATGTACAATGATATTATGAAGACGCTTCTGTGTAGTTGTATAGGTGTGTGTACGCAAGCGCACATGACATTAAAAGTTTCAATGACAGGTAGGAGGGGATGGACAGTGGTCTTTATGAAGAAGCATAGAACCCCTTACCGGCAGTCAACAGAGCCCCAAGCCTAGGGCACGATAATGAAAAGAAAAACATAGCAAAAGAGACATTTGACCTAATTGTTTAAAGATCCAGCCAAAAACAACTTACACATTTTGGTAACAGACAGATCCCCCATCCCCATCCCACCCCCACCCCCACCCCCAACCGAGTAAATGAAATAATCTGCCCTCTACCTCCTCCGCCACCCCGTTTTTTTTAAATATTATTTTTCAGATGGGGATTTCAAAATGTCTGAAGTGGGAAAGAGTAGTTAGAGCTCTCACTCACGAATACCCAAACAGGCGGGGAGAGAAGTTTCGTGTCCTGGTTTAACACTTTGCACCCTATCCAGCAACTGCAAAAACGTAACCCTTTGACTCCCTCACCCTTTTGCAGGAAGCTAGTGGAAAGGGTGAGGGAGTCAAAGGATTAAGTTTTTGCTTTGCTAGCATGGTTGGCAATGGCTGACAATGGTTGACAAAGGGTTAAAGTTAAACACACCGTCCCAACCCACATATTTGCTTAAGTATCACTGGATATTGCACCCCCAGTCCGACACACCTGTACATGTATAGGTGAATATTCCCTCTTAGCCTTCCTTGGCTTAACTGGTTCAGTGTTGAGGAATGTGTGTGTGTGTGTGTGTGTGTGTGTGTGTGTGTGTGTGTGTGTGTGTGCGTGTGTGTGTGTGTGTGTGTGTGTGAGTATGTGTGTTTGTGAGTGAGTGTGTGAGTATGTGTATGTGTGTGTGCGCGCGCGCGCGCGCGCGCGCGTGTGTGTGTGTTTGTGTACGTGTGTGTGTGTTTGTGTGTGTATGTGTGTGTGTATGTAAGAGTGTGCACGTGTGTGCAATTTGGAGTTCGATCAAGAGGGATTTGTCACACCGGGACAATGCGCTCTACCCAAATGTGCGAGTATCTGGAAAACTCATGTTCGCTGGCAAGGGAAGAAACTAGGACGTAGTAAAAGCTACATTGATACCTGTAGACAGATTGTAGCTTCAATATA
>JAPXFY010000026.1:53270245-53275245 GCA_030674185.1 Monoplex corrugatus
TTAAGACGTCAGATTGTTTTCAGTGTCTTTGTCATTTGATATGTAGCACTTTTGTTCTCTTGGCGTTCAAGTTTAGGCCTGCTGCATCTACCCCGTAAAGAATTCTTTTCATGCTGGTAATGTTGTCTGTTAACAGTGCAGTATCATCAACATAGCACAGGTTTGTAAGATTTCTTCCTTCCATCTGCATGCCTTCTATATCAGCATCTCTCATGACTTGCTCCGTGCAGATGTTAAAGAGATACGGTGAGAGGATACAACCTTGTCTAGCTCCCCGGTGGATGTCGAAGAATTCACATTTCTGATTGTTTCATTTAACTGTGGCCTTTTGGTCTTTATGTAATGAGGTAATTAATTCAATGAGATGTCTAGGAAAACCCATTTTGACCATTGTGTTGAACAGGTAGAAATAAATGACGCTGTCAGATGCTTTGCTATAGTATATTAGGGTGACAAAAACTTCTTCTTTTTTTTGTGCCTTAAACATCATCCAGACATATACACCCACATCGAACAGCTCAGATGAAGAAATAGAACAATTCTATAATGACGTACAAACTGGGATAAAATATCGAAAAGAGAAGTTTGCGTAATACTGGGAGACATGAACGCCAAAGTGGGCAAAAGTGAGGACAGAGTGTGGAATAGGACCTTATGGGCTGTGAAAACACAACTAAAGAGGCCATATGTATGGCATCTTTCTGCCAGGCCAATGAATTGGACATCACTAACACCTTGTTTAAACAGTACTACCGTAGACGATATACATGGAAACAATGACAGTAAGAATATAAAAATCAGAAATCGGATAGATTACGTCATGATAGACAAGACATGGAGAACTACTGTCCTACCAAACATGGAGAACTACTGACCTACCAAGACATGGAGAACTACTGACCTACCAAGACATGGAGAACTACTGTCCTACCAAGACATGGAGAACTACTGTCCTACCAAGACATGGAGAACTACTGACCTACCAAAACATGGAGAACTACTGTCCTACCAAACATGGAGAACTACTGTCCTAACCAAAACATGGAGAACTACTGATCCTACCAAAACATGGAAAACGACTGACCTACCAAGACAATGGAGAACTACTGACCTACCAAAACATGGAGAACTACTGTCCTACCAAAACATGGAGAACTACTGTCCTACCAAAACATGGAGAACTACTGTCCTACACCAAAAAAACATGGAGAACTACTGTCCATAACCAAAACATGGAGAACTACTGACCTACCAAGACATGGAAACACTGTCCCACCAAACATGGAGAACACTGACCTACCAAGGCATGGAGAACTACTGTCCTACCAAGACATGGAGAACTACTGACCTACCAAGACATGGAGAACTACTGACCTAAGCTCGAAAACAAAAGCAGGAGGTGATTGTGACAGTGATCACTACCTAATTGAAACAAAAATTCGACTCAAAGTTTACAAGTGACACAAAGTCAAGCCGGCCCCTAAGTTTGATCTAGAGAAATTGAAAAAATCAAGTCACTGCATCTGATTCTCAGATCGAAGTCAGCGATCGTTTCGAGGATTTAATCCAGGACTGGACATTAAACGACAGTATTCAGAAGAAATTTGAGCAGATATGAAAAATACCTACACTGAGGTTGCAGAAGAAAAGTCAGGCAGGAAAAAAAGGATGACCAATTAAGCCCTAGATCTACATCAGCGAGGAAGTTATGGATCTAGCCAAACAGAAAAACCAAGCTTGCAAATCTGGACGAAAAGAAGAACACGCACACACACACACACACACACACACACACACACACACACACACACACACACACACACACACACACACACACACACACACACACAACACACACACACACACCCCACACACACACACACACACACACACCATACACATCATAGAAATTAAGAGCAAAATTAGAAGAGATAAGAAAAATTGGCTGGAGGAAGAATGTGCAAAACTAGATCAGCATAATGAATGCAGAAGATCGAGGGATGTGTTCCAACAGATGAAGTTCAATCCGCTAAATTCCAACCCTGAAATGAGTGCATCAACAGCAAAGAAGGCACCACACTGACTGAACCAGAACATTTTATGAACAGATGGAATGAATATGGAGCATCCTTTTTAGTGACAATGGCCCTCAAGACACTCCATGCCTCGACCTGAACTGTCCTGAATCAGAACCAGATCCACTTTTAAGTGAATATGAAGCAGTCACCATGCAGTTAAAAACAAGAAAATCCTCAGGAATTGATACGGTTCCAGGAGAATTGTTAAAACATGCTGGAAAAGAAGGCCTAAAAGCAATGCACCAACTCTGTTGTAAAATCCGAAATACTCACCAGTGGCCAACAAATTGGAAACTTCAAGAATCTGTGATGCTTCACAAGAGTGGCAATGTGAAAGATTGCAACATCTACAGAACCATTGCCCTACTCATCCATGCCAGTAAGATTTTGGTCATAATTATTCTCAACAGATTAAAGCCCAAGATAGAAGAAGAACTATCTGACTGCCAGGCAGGCACAGGTCCAACAGAGGCACAACTGACATGTTAATTGTGCTAGAAACGCTCATAGAGAAAATAAAAAGCACAGGCTTCACTATCTTGTAATTCTTTCCTGCCTGGCGACATGCGCGTGCTGTTTGTAAATGGATCTGCTTAAGCCACTTGGGAAAAGTCCGTCAACTAATTTCACGTCAAAATCAATATGTACCATTAGCTTAGTAATCAGATGGTGCCAGGCGGTTGCCATGGCTGCACACCTGAATGGCCGAGCTGCTGAGATAACGCATTTTTTAAGCTGGGATTGTTCTTTGTCTGTCTGTCTGTCTGTCCCTATCTCAGTGTCTGTCTGTCTGTGTCATCGGCACGGCAGTCAAGAGGGCAAAAGTCGGGAGTTCTAATAAGAAAGTTCTGGCTTTGGTCTGCTTAAACATATTGCCTGCTGAATGAAGTATGGACAATTTTCCAGTGTCTAGGTCAACAGACCTGCCAATGCCTTAACCCTCTTTCGTGTGAATTCATGCACGTTAAAGATCCTTTAAGTCATGTTAAGTGGCTGGCTCATGCAAACATGAAAACACCAAGCATGCAAGCAACAGCAAGTGTGAAAAATGGCTTTTATTTTCTACCATTGTAGTGGAGCAGATAACTGTGAAAATCGTTCAGTTCTGGAAAGAAGCACCAAAATTGGCACACATACTCCTTGGGGATTGCTCTTTTGATAAAACCCGTTAGCCACCTAAAATTTCAAGATGGCGGCCATTTTTCAAGATAAAATCGCAAAGACTTGTCCTATTTCAATGATCTTGGTGTCGAATCATACATTTTTCACTATGTAGAATCCGAATTTGGAACTATGTACCTACTCACTAGCATCCGTGTACCATAATATCAGTCCCGGAATCATAATTAGGGTAAACAGTGCCCATATCATAGGCACCATCAGTCCGAAATATTATTGGATGTACATGTAGGCAGTACGCCTATACTTGTTTGCCACTTAAAGTCTTGCTGCCTGGGTGAGTACATGTATACTACAACGCTTCTAAACCTCGTATCTGCAGCTGCACAGTGCCGTGCAGGTCAGACCAAAGAAGTAACATAAGCATCGACCGCAGCATTCCGACTTGGATCCACACTTGGTCAGCTGCTGGCAACTCTCTGCAATGGGTGGGAGCTCTGTACAAACGATCTGCCACAGATCTCCTTTCTTGGTCCAGCCCCAGTTGGCAGGAGTCTGCGTTTCTGGTTGACGTACTGTTGACTGACTCCAGATGCAGCCCGCCTGGTAGGCAGCACGCTTCACATGCTGCTTCAGCGCTGATCGGGTTGGAGGAATGGCTTCGTATGGCCTCTGCTTCCGAGCAAACATGTCCAACCTCCCATCATCGACACCTTCAGCTGTGATGGATCTGTCGTACATCATGACCACGAATTTCTCCAAGGTCTCCAGGTCTTCATCATTCATACCGGTGGGTACTGGCTGAGTTTGCTGAAGACACCGGAAGCCTCATCACAAACATCCCAGGTTTGCCAAGCAGACTTCTTCCCTTTGCCACGGAATGCTGAAACGACATCGCAGCCAGTGAAGGCGTGGAATAAGAGCATCCCTTTGCTCTTTTCTGCAAGAGTGCAACACAAGTCATGTACAGGAACCCACCTCAGGTTCTGTCCTTGGCCAAAGGCAGCCTACAACTGCTGCAGACTTAGCTCCTGAGGTGCCTGCAGAACACTGACTGCGATGACGACAACATCTGTGTCACTGGCTTTGACCATGATGACTTTGCTGCCTGCTTCTGTTGCGTGCCTGGCATGCACAAAGATCCGCGTGTCAGCTTCTTCATGACTGCATGGTGCCACCCCAGCCAGATAGTGCCGTTGCTGACAGCATCTTCTTCCTTGGTCACAATGACCACATTTGGTGTGGTCACACGTGCAATCTTATCAGCCAGAAAGTTGAACAGCTCCGCTTTGTTGTCATTTTCTCTCAGGAAGTTTCGCCAGTTTGAGGGAATTTTTCCCTCCCTTGTCACCCTGCGTCTCACCCCGCGTCCTCGCTTTGATCTAGTTTCAGCTTTCAGACTAGATGGCCGGTAGACATCAAACACAATGTCTGTTCTCTTGTACTTGGCAGAGTATGCTTGTATTGTAGGAAGGACATCGAACGTCTTTGAACTCCGTGGGGGCAGACTGTTGATGGTGTCGGCGTCTGGCTCTGCCTCAGGGATTGTAACTTGGCTCTCAAGAATGGTAGTGATGTGGGATTTCTGACAGGTGTGGAGCTTTCCGCTGAGGGCAGCAGGATGTGACTGGTTCTCATGACGGAAGAACTCCTTCAAGTCACACTCTCTGCTCTGGCATGATATAAACAGCTTGGAGAACAGTTGACAAGTCTGCCTTCAGCACTTTTTGAGTTGAAGAGTCAACAGACGCTGGTACCTGTCAGAAAAAGTCAACCCTGTTCTTTTTGATTGGTTCATAGAAG
>JAPXFY010000026.1:53280245-53352745 GCA_030674185.1 Monoplex corrugatus
GCACAACCTTTGAAACACAGTAGCCAGAGACAAACACCAACGCCTTTAACTACTCGGGTGTTCTGGACGGAGCATCAGGGAAGTTTCAGTCTTTTTTCTCCTAATTTTTGTATCTGCTGTTTGTTTGTTTGTAATCTTACGCTTGACAAAGGCCAGTTGGCCGAAAATTTGCGCCTGTCTTGTCTGATTCTATTAAATACGCGTTCTTTTCTTTATTTGTGTGTGTGTTTTTTTTTTATTTGTGATTCCTGTTTGATTGAAACTCAGGCAGCCACACTTGTTTTGGATTACACACAAACACAATAAATGCACACACACACACACACACATACACACATACACACATACACACACACACACACATACACACACACACACATACACACACACACACACACACACACACATACACACCACACACACACATACACACACATACACACACATAGAGTCACATACACTCTTATCACCACAACTACCACCACCACAGAAAATATACACCACAAAAACACATTCAACAGTATCTAACATTGACTGTCTGACAATGACAATCTATACTCACATTCAAACACATAGTGTCACACACACACACACAACACACACACACACACACACACACACACACACACACACACCACACACACACACACACACACACACACAACACACATGATTGAACACACACACACACACTCACATGTGTGAACACACATACACATACACACAAATCCCCACAAACATCACACACACACACACACACACACACACACACACACACACACACACACACACACACACACACACACACACACACACACACACGCCATAAGCACACACAACCAACATTGTTTACATAATTATAGGCCTAGTATGTGTTATGTAGCAAAACGTCGTAACCAAGAAATGTGATATTTACCAACTCTTTCGGTAAAAATTTCCACATGCATGTCAGTGAAAACTGGCACTGATGACAGCAAGGTAGGCGCTGTGGTTCCTGGACAGTCAATCATCCTGTAGAAATTCCAGTATAAAGACTGTCCCGTGTTCTCACCACTAACAGTATTGATAGTGCTGTACAACCTAGACATCCAACAATTTACTGTCCACTTTCCCTTTAACCCTTTGACTCTCGCACACTGTCCACCAACTGCAAAAAACTTAACTGGAAGCTGGTGGATACGGTGAGGGAGTCGAAGGGTTAAGTTTTTGTTTTGCTAGCATGGTTGACAATGAAGGATGCTGTTGGACAGGGTTCGGGAGTCAAGGGGTTAAACTTCGCACTGAAGTCGGAAAAGTCTGCAATCTTGTCAGCATTCATCCAGTCATTGAATGCTTGCTCGTCTCTTTGCTGTACTTTAGCACATCTATCGTCAGGAGTTTTCCGTTTGGCTGGTGGCTCTTCTGACAAATAGGATGGGCAGTTTGGAAATATGGATGGATAGGCATCTTCACTCAGCTTTGGTCTGGATCTCTCTACTGTCAAAAAACACTACCGTCTGGTCTCATCACAGAATCCGATCTGATTATAAACTCTGCGCTGAAATACTTTGCACATACAACTGATTGAGATGTTGGTTCAAAGTTGGCGCAGGGAATTTTAGTTTTCCATAGCTGTCGCTTGTCTGTATCAGTCAAACATGAGAACACAGATATTTTCTCGTGTTTATCATCTCTCTCTCTCTCGCTGTGT
Source organism: Monoplex corrugatus (assembly GCA_030674185.1). Classification (NCBI taxonomy): domain Eukaryota; kingdom Metazoa; phylum Mollusca; class Gastropoda; order Littorinimorpha; family Ranellidae; genus Monoplex; species Monoplex corrugatus. The sequence goes on from JAPXFY010000026.1 coordinate 53,281,936, forward strand.
GTGTGTGTGTGTGTGTGTGTGTGTGTGTGTGTGTGTGTGTGTGTGTGTGTGTGTGTGTGTGTGTGTGTGTGTTGTGTGTGTGTGTGTGTGTGTGTGTGTGTGTATGTGTGTGTGTGTGTGCGTGCGCGAGAAGAGAGAGAGAGAAGGGAACTCGGAATTTCAATGAATATAGGCCAACAGCCCCTTTCATAGGGGGGGGGGGGGACGAGAGAGAGAGTGAGAGAGAAGACTGCGAGAGAGAGAGAGAGAGAAAGAGAGAGAGAGCAAATCCACAATCCACGTCAATGTGTACGAAACACAAAACAGTCAGGAAGCATGGCAGGATGGTGAGTGACGCTCTTAAAAGTAACCTCAGCACTGCCGGCTTATCACACAAACTGACCGCGGGAGTGGCTGGCTGTTGAACTCAACACGGCACAGTAGTAGAGAAAATCGCCAGTTGGCCTTCTTTCTTCCTTTCCTTCTCCCAACCTCTTTATCCACACACACACACACAGTCACTAATCCACCACCTATTGCTTTCCCATCGACGACCTGTGGGAGGTGTCCACATAGGATAATAACCATCCCTGCCACCACTCCCCTCTCCCTACCAACTGGATTTTAGACTTTACACAGTTGAGGACATGTGGCCACTTCTCCCCACCTGCCTCTTGACCAGCCAGACCAGCAGGACTTGTGCGACGTAGTGGCGACGTTCTTTAGTCTTACGTCTCTGCAAAAGCAACAAGTTTGTAAAGAACTCGATCGTTTTACAAAAAAACTGTCGCAGACATCTGCCGGAAACCGTCAGCATCAGGAAGTGATCAAAATGAAGCTGGTTCGTGAATTCTGGTAATGTCAATTTTTGTTGAACGCAGGGAACTTCTCTGCTGATCACTGTTTTCAGAGGCGAGATCATTGTATAATCAGTGGTACAACTCACCATCTTTTTTTTTTTTTTTCATTTCTTGTTTTGTGCCATATGTACTTTTTCATCATGCCACTTTTTACACTATCTTTTGTTTTTTGTTGTTGTTTATAATCGTAATTCGTTAGATAAGTTTATTTCTTAACCCTTTGGCTTCTGCACCTTGCCCACCAGTATTTTGTATTGTCAAGCATGCTAGCAAAAGAAAAACATAACCTTTTGACTCCCTCCACCTATCCACCAGCTTCCTACAGGAAGCTGGTGGATAGGATGAGGAAGTCAAAGTGTTAAGGTTTTTCAGTTGGTGGATAGGGTGCGGGAGTCAAAGCGTTTCATTTCTTATGTTTTAATCTATCATTTATCATTATTATTATTGTAGTGGTGGAAATCAATATCATTCGTTGCTTGTTGAAAGTGACGCTGATGTGATTCTTTCCCCTACCCCCCCCCCCCCCCCCCCCACCACACACACACACCCCGGAATTTTCTTTATTTGGTTGTTTGTTTGGTTTTGTTGTGCCTTTATTTCTGCATCTTTGGTTTGGGTTGATTGTATTTTAAATGCTTGGGTTGCTGGCTGGTTTGGCTGGGACTTGTTCTATTTTCTCGTTTTTCTTCTTAGTCTTGTTTTGAGTTGTTTACTTTCCGTACCGACCGTAGGTGTGTGTGTGTGTGTGTGTGTGTGTGTGTGTGTGTGTGTGTGTGTGTGTGTGTGTGTGTGTGTGTGTGTGTGTGTGTGTGTGTGTGTGTGTGTGTGTGTGTGTGTGTGTGTGTGTGTGACAACAATATATGGACACGAGTTTCTTAGCTCTTTATAGATGGATCTTCACTGAATTCGAATCAAAGATGTTGACATTCAAGAATGGCGAAAGGTGAGGTACCAAGGTCACGGTCACACACCACACACACACACACACACACACACACACACACACAAGAATAAAATAAGCTCTTTAAGAGGACGGTTTGTGAACATCACTTTCTCAGGGACTTGCGACAAGTATGGAAAATCTACTCTTGCGCTTGTGACCGTCTACCGTCGCAGGTCAAGTTTTATTTCAAAAGAATCCCTTTCAAGGTCAAAATGACCGACATTCTAGACCATCTGTGACTCATGATTACATAGAAATAGACGCAAACCATCAGCATGTTGGGATGGCGAGCAGAAACAAGGTCTTACTAAGCGATCCTGGTAGAATGCTCTGTTAGTATCTATGCCATTCACGGGTCTGTTTTGTTTGAGTGCCTTTAAATCACAGAGACTGCACGTGTTCAAGTAAATAAAAAACAAGAAAAAGACAAAAATAGAATCGCCCCTTATTCAGTGTAAGCAAACAAGACAGGAACCGTTTTTGGGCCAACTGTCTTTTGTCAAATAGTACAGAAAACACAACAGGGAAGAGAGAGAGAGAGAGAGAGAGAGAGAGAGAGAGAGAGAGAGAGAGAGAGAGAGAGAGAGAGAGAGAGAGAGAGAGAGAGAGAGAGAGACGATGAAATGCTTTTTTATCTACATGAGACTGGCACTATCGATTACACAAAGACATACAGACTGACACCGACAGACAGATAGACACACAGACACTTAAAAAACTGGGGACATCTCGATACGTCCCAGGTTCGACGCGTCCCAGGTTCGATACGTCCCAAGTACAATATGCCCCACATCCCCCACACACCCCACAACCCCATACCCCCCACACCCACACCCACCCCATACCCACACACCCCCACACCACCCACACCCTGACCACCCCCATACCCGGTTAGGTCACAATATAACTAAGCGAGGAATCAATCATGGCATAAACCAAAAGACTGCGCACACTGCGCTAGTAATGACTTCAGGGTCTTCCCGATCATGAGTTCTGTATACTGTGGTTGTACCTATCTGTTGTTTACATGTATATATATACTGTGCTTGTACCTATCTGTTGTTTACATGTATATATATACTGTGCTTGTACCTATCTGTTGTTTACATGTATATATATACTGTGGTTGTACCAATCTGTTGTTTACATGTATATATATACTGTGGTTGTACCAATCTGTTGTTTACATGTATATATATACTGTGGTTGTACCTATCTGTTGTTTACATGTATATATATACTGTGGTTGTACCAATCTGTTGTTTACATGATATATATACTGTGGTTGTACCAATCTGTTGTTTACATGTATATATATACTGTGGTTGTACCTATCTGTTGTTTACATGTATATATATACTGTGGTTGTACCTATCTGTTGTTTACATGTATATATATACTGTGGTTGTACCTATCTGTTGTTTACATGTATATATATACTGTGGTTGTACCTATCTGTTGTTTACATGTATATATATATACTGTGGTTGTACCTATCTGTTGTTTACATGTATATATATACTGTGGTTGTACCTATTGTTTGTTTACATGTATATATATACTGTGGTTGTACCTATCTGTTGTTTACATGTATATATATATACTGTGGTTGTACCAGTCTGTTGTTTACATGTATTATATATACTGTGCTTGTACCAATCTGTTGTTTACATGTATATATATATACTGTGGTTGTACCAGTCTGTTTGTTTCATGTATATATATATACTGTGTTGTACCAGTCTGTTGTTTACATGTATATATATACTGTGCTTGTACCTATCTGTTGTTTACATGTATATATATATACTGTGCTTGTACCTATCTGTTGTTTACATGTATATATATACTGTGCTTGTACCAATCTGTTGTTTCATGTATATATATATACTGTGCTTGTACCATCTGTTGATTACATTGTATATATATATATATACTGTGTTGTACCTATCTGTTGTTTACATGTATATATTATACTGTGGTTGTACCTATCTGTTGTTTACATGTATATATATACTGTGCTTGTACCTATCTGTTGATTACATGTATATATATATATATACTGTGGTTGTACCTATCTGTTGTTTACATGTATATATATACTGTGGTTGTACCATATCTGTTGTTTTACATGTATATATATACTGTGGTTGTACCAGTCTGTTGTTTACATTTTATTATATATAACTGTGGTTGTACCAATCTGTTGTTTACATGTATATTATATATATACTGTGCTTGTACCAGTCTGTTGTTTACATGTATATATATATACTGTGGTTGTACCTATCTGTTGTTTACATGTATAATATATATACTGTGTTGTACCAGTCTGTTGTTTACATGTATATATATACTGTGCTTTTACCAATCTGTTGTTTACATGTATATATATACTGTGCTTGTAACAATCTGTTGTTTACATGTATATATATATACTGTGCTTGTAACAATCTGTTGTTTACATGTATATATATATACTGTGCTTGTACCAATCTGTTGTTTACATGTATATATATATACTGTGCTTGTAACAATCTGTTGTTTACATGTATATATATATACTGTGCTTGTAACAATCTGTTGTTTACATGTATATATATATACTGTGCTTGTACCAATCTGTTGTTTACATGTATATATATACTGTGGTTGTACCAATCTGTTGTTTACATGTATATATATATACTGTGCTTGTAACAATCTGTTGTTTAATGTATATATATATACTGTGCTTGTAACAATCTGTTGTTTACATGTATATATATACTGTGGTTGTACCAGTCTGTTGTTTACATGTATATATATACTGTGTTGTACCAGTCTGTTGTTTACATGTATATATATACTGTGGTTGTACCAGTCTGTTGTTTACATGTATATATATACTGATGTTGTACCAATCTGTTGTTTACATGTATATATATATACTGTGCTTGTACCAATCTGTTGTTTACATGTATATATATACTGTGGTTGTACCAATCTGTTGTTTACATGTATATGTTTACATGTACATGTAGTGAGTTACGCCTAGCAGGCAGCATAACTTCGTTGCTCTTAGCATTTCGTCTCGTTAGTGTGGAAGTGTGTATTGTGTCGCTGTGATTTTGGTGTCTGCTGTTTCGTAATGGATTGGACTTTATTTTGGTATGTGTTTTGTACAATGTTAACTTTTGAATGTCGTGTGATCTGGTTTGCTTTTGTTTTAAATTTCGCCAACAGCCTTCATTGCCACAATCCGCCATTTCAAACAGTTCGACGTAAACACTTCTTTCTGCACGAGAAATCCGTTTCCTCCAGTTTCAACCCTTCTTTCTTCACAGACAGGCGCTTGCAAGAGTCATTTTCTCCGCCACGCTCTCCTACTTTTGTTTATACACGTGAACAACTCCTGGTCGTAACCCCTTCAACTCTGAAGCCCTCTGCTGTCTCTGCCATCAAGAATCTTGGCATTGGCTACCATCTTCCGAAAACACGTACCCACAGAGGTGGACGCCGAAAACAAAGAAAAATAACTGTGTTAAGCTCCAGATTTGGCCAACATGATACTAAAAATCCACAGGTGCATGAAGTTTATCACCCTACAACTTCGAATCTGCCACTGAAACTGGACAATTCTTCTCCATGTGTCGACACCAAACCTTCAGTCAATGTCAGAAATTTGATTGACATTCCTCTTCTTCCTGCTGCTGCCACTTCTCACAATGCAACATCCATGAACCTAGCTATCTTCAATGCTCAGTCTGCTTGCCCGAAAGTGAAACGGTCAGCTATGAATTACTTCATTACTGAACACAATGTTGACATTTTCTGTGTCACCGAAACGTGGTTCAAATCTGAGGGTGATGAACCGAAAGTGAAGGATCTAGCACCTCCGGGATTTAAGACATTCTCTTTCCCACGGTCATCCCGTGGAGGTGGCATCGCTCTCGTCATTGCTTCTCCCCTTCTGCCATATGTTTCTACTGTGTCCGGCTTTCCCTTCCACCACTCCTCATTTGAACTTGTACAACTGACTCTGTCTTTTCCTCAATCTTGCGCCCACATTTTCTGCCTCTATAGACCACCACCAAACAGAAAGAACCATCTGTCAGACTCTGATTTTGTTGACCAATTTCATGACCTCTTAGAATACTGCAACAATCTGAAAGGATCTTTAATTCTGACCGGCGACTTCAACATCCACTACGACGTACCCTCCAACAATCTGACTGCAAAGACTACCGAGTTACTCAACACCTTCGACCTAACTCAAGCCATCCAAACTTCAACCCACATTAAAGGACATACACTAGACTGGCTTGTACACAGAGACAGTGACAATATCCTCCAGTCCACTGATGTCATTCAAACTCTCCCTTCTGACCACTACTGCATCCTGAGCCAACTTCAACTATCAAAACCTCCTCCACGTCAAATCTACGTCATGGCCAGAAACCTGTCAACCATCGACTTTCCATCGTTCAACAGCAACCTCCATTCCCAACTCCTCAATTCTCAGCCAACTTCTGCCGACGATCTTGACGCTGTCCTCCGCAATTGCCTTGATCAGCATGCTCCAACCACCCAAAGGAAGGTCTCTCATCGTCCCCCTTCACCCTGGTATGCTGCCGCTGGACCTCAGCTCCAGGCTGCCAAGCGTGAGAGAAGACGTGCTGAGAGACGGATGATCAAACACAAATCAACTGTGCATAAACAATCCTTCCAGTCTGCAAAGAAAGCATTTGATAAACTTGTCCATAGTGCAAAGGTTTCATTCTATAATGCTAAAATTACGTCTGCCACAACTTTTAAACAGCTCTTCAACATTACTAACACTCTTCTCTGTAAAACTAAAAACAGCCCTATACCTTCTCATGTTCCACCTGCTGACCTTCCTCTAGCATTCTCTAACTTCTTTAATGGGAAACTTTTTGACATTCGTGATAGTCTCGATTCGCAAAATACCCCTCCTCTTTCAATGCCTGAACCAACCTTCTCTGGCTGTCCACTGACATCCTTTCAGCCTGTCTCTGAGTCTTTTGTGAAGAAAACTATCAAGGACTCTGCTATCAAAACCAGTGAATTAGACCCCCTCCCGGCTTCTGTTTTGACACAATGTTTGGATACTCTACTCCCATTCTTTACATCTGTCATCAATCATTCACTGGTGTCAGGCATCTTCCCAAGCTCATTCAAATCAGCTATTGTCAAACCTCTCCTAAAGAAACCTTCTCTTGATCCAGATATTCTCAAAAACTATCGGCCTGTCTCCAATCTCCCCTTTCTTTCCAAGGTAACTGAAAAAATTATTTTACACCAACTTCTAGAACATCTTGAATCAAACCATTTATTATATCCCAATCAGTCAGCATATAGATCAGGACATAGCACTGAAACTGCTTTATTGAAAATTGTGAACGATCTTCTGACATCCCTTGATGATGGTGACATTTCTCTTCTCTCTCTCTTAGATTTGTCTGCTGCCTTCGACACTATAGACCATGAGATACTGCTTTGGCGCCTCCACAACTGCTACGGAATTTCTGGCTCCGCTCTCTCCTGGTTTCAGTCATATCTCTCTGACCGCACACAGACTGTATCTGTAAATGGCTTGCCCTCACCTCCCTCAGCCCTCAGATATGGCGTTCCTCAAGGATCCGTCCTGGGTCCAGTTCTCTTTGTTTTGTACACGCAGCCTCTCGCAAATATTATTCTCCGCCATTCTGTATCACATCATAGCTTCTCAGATGACAATCAAATTTACAATTCTGGTCCCATCTCTAATGTAAACAACATCGTACAAACCACTAAAGCCTGCATTTCCGACGTGAAAGACTGGATGACTTGCAACAAATTACAACTAAACCAAGACAAAACTGAAATGATTTTCATTACTCCTAAAAAACTTCTCAACTGTGACTTAATTCCATCTTCCATATCACTGAATGGGACAGACATCACCCTCTCCCAAAAAGTTAAGAATCTAGGTGTCACCATCGACAACACTCTTAACTTTCAGCAGCATGTCTCAAACATCTGTCGTGTCTGTTACCTTGAACTTCGTAGAATAGGTTCCATCCGTCATCTCCTTACTCTCGAAGCTACTAAAATATTAGTTTGTGCTTTCGTTCTTTCTCGTCTTGACTATTGTAATTCCCTTCTGTCTGGTTCCCCAAAACAGCTCCTTGACAAACTTCAGAAAGTACAGAACCATGCCGCTCGGCTAGTATTTCGGTCTTCCAAATTTCAGCATGTCTCTCCTCTTCTCCAAGACTTGCATTGGTTACCTGTGTTGAAAAGGATCCAACATAAAATTGCTGTTCAGTGCTTCAGATACTTCGACAATTCTATTCCCTCTTACCTGTCTGAATATCTTCAACTATACGTTCCATCTCGTCATCTTCGTACCTCAGCCGATACCCGCTTATTTCGAATCCCAACTTTTCGAACAAAATCATATGGTGAGCGATCCTTTTCTTTTCAAGCCCCTTCCTCATGGAATTCACTTCCCTACCCGCTGAGGCACAAAACAAGTCTTCAGTCATTTAAATCTGGCTTGAAAACGCATCTCTTTCCTCTCTGAAATTTATTAACCTAAAAGAGCTATGCTGTCTGCGCGCTAGCGTGCTTCTGTGTATGTTATTGCTGTGCGCCTATAGATATGTCTCGGGGTGGGAGGAGGATATGTGTGTGTGTGCCAGAGAGTAGGTACTAATATTTGATATTATTAACGGTGTGTATGTGCTTGTGGGATGGAGTGACAGAGGTCCGCCATGTATGATGAAAATTATATTAGGCCTATGTTTCTATGTTCGATGTAATGTGTATTGTACAGTTTGTAAGCGCTTAGGGCTTTCCAGAAAGATTAGGCGCTCTAAATGCCCTTAATATAACAATAATAATAATAATAATAATATTATATACTGTGCTTGTACCAGTCTGTTGTTTACATGTATATATATATTACTGTGCTTGTACCAGTCTGTTGTTTTCATGTATATATATATACTGTGCTTGTACCTATCTGTTGTTTACATGTATATATATACTGTGCTTGTACCTATCTGTTGTTTACATGTATATATATACTGTGCTTGTACCTATCTGTTGTTTACATGTAGATCTATATATATACTGTGCTTGTCCAATCTGTGTTTTCATGTATATATATACTGTGGTTGTACCAATTGTTGTTTACATGTATATATATATATACTGTGGTTGTACCTATCTGTTGTTTACATGTATATATAAATATATAATATTGTGGTTGTACCTATCTGTTGTTTACATGTATATATATATACTGTGGTTGTACCAATCTGTTGTTTACATGTATATATATACTGTGGTTGTACCTATCTGTTGTTTACATGTATATATACTGTGGTTGTACAATCTGTTGTTTACATGTATATATATATATACTGTGGTTGTACCAATCTGTTGTTTACATGTGTATATTATACTGTGTTGTACCAGTCTGTTGTTTACATGTATATATATACTGTGCTTGTACCAATCTGTTGTTTACATGTATATATATACTGTGGTTGTACCATCTGTTGTTTACATGTATATATATACTGTGGTTGTACCAATCTGTTGTTACATGTATATATATACTGTGTTGTACCTATTGTTGTTAATGTATATATATACTGTGGTTGTACCAATCTGTTGTTTACATGTATATATATATACTGTGGTTGTACCCAATCTGTTGTTTACATGTATATATATATACTGTGGTTGTACCAATCTGTTGTTTACATGTATATATATACTGTGGTTGTACCAATCTGTTGTTTACATGTATTATATTACTGTGGTTGTACCAGTCTGTTGTTTACATGTATATATATATATACTGTGGTTGTACCAATCTGTTGTTTACATGTATTATATACTGTGCTTGTACCATCTGTTGTTTACATGTATATATATATACTGTGCTTGTACCAATCTGTTGTTTACATGTATATATATTACTGTGGTTGTACCAATCTGTTGTTTACATGTATATATATACTGTGCTTGTACCATCTGTTGTTTACATGTATATTATACTGTGGTTGTACCATCTGTTGTTACATGTATATATATACTGTGGTTGTACCAATCTGTTGTTTACATGTATATATATATATACTGTGCTTGTACCAATCTGTTGTTTACATGTATATATATACTGTGTGTTTCGTTCTCTTACATACAGAACATAAAATTACTCAAACAGCGATCGAGTCTTCAAGTCTTATTATTGTTGCTGGGAAAGCCGTTGAGGGAAGAGGGCGAGAGAGTAGTCTCCCTTTACAGAATAGTTCTGACTCGTGCACGAACAGTTGTGCAATTAGCATGCGATAATGTAACATCCCTTTTGTTTAAAGAGAGAAAGGGCGAAACATGCGAAATGAACTGAACAACGCAACGCGACTTTCCGTTTGCAGTTCAACTTGATAATAAGTGACCGTTCATTGTTCATCTTCGGATTTACCATCGTTAATAACAAAGTGATCGTCCACTGTTCATCTTCGGATTGTCTGTCAAACGCAAATAAAATCAAATATTATTTCTTTACGATTCAGCGTCTTTCAATTGTACACGAAATCATGCATGCATCGCGTTTTGATTTCACGGCCTGAACGGGTTGTTCGGACTGGAATCTTTGAATCGGGGCTTCTTCGACCTGGTAGACTCTTCACCGGGCTAGGTTGAGCAGGCATTACTTGCGGATACACCTGAATTGCAGCTTGTGGAGTTCCTGGTCCATTGTCCTCGATTGGAGAAGCAGGTGGTGATGGATCATTGGTCCGCACTGTGGGCTGTGGGCTTGGCTGTGTAGCTGGAACTACTGTCTTTGAGGACACAGTGGAATGATCCCTCTCAGGTGCCTTCTTCAGGTGGATTCTGTTGCGACGGTATACAGATCCGTTGGTCTCAACATCGTAGGATCGGTTGTGGCGTCGAACAACAGTTGCCTTCGTCCAGGTTTTCTTGCCAAGTGTAGAGGGGTCAATTCTGACTTGTTCGCCTTCTTCGAGAGATGGAAGATCCTTGGCACGTTTGTCAAAGTTCTTCTTTTGTTTTCTTTGACTGGCACGTAGTTTTATTTTTTCCGCTTCAATATTGAGCTTCGGTTTGAGGAGCTTTTCTGAGGTTGGAAGGAGAGTTCTAGTTCGCCGGTTGAAGAATCGTTGAGCCGGACTGGTTCCTGTGGATTGGCTTGGAGTGTTCCTGTAGTTCAGCAGTGCTAAGAACTGGTCTCCATCTTTGTTTTTCTTCAACAGAATTTTTGCTGTTTTCACTGCAGATTCAGCCTTGCCGTTGCTCTTGCTGTTGTATGGACTGGATGTTCGGTGCTCAAAGTCGAAGTCAAGAGCAAAATTCTTGAAGTTTTCTGAGCTGAACTGAGGTCCGTTATCACTGATGACAACACATGGTGAGCCATAGCGTGCAAAGTGTGTTTTCAATTTTTTGATGACAGTCATTGACTTTGTGTTTTCAAGTCTGTCGAGTTCCCAGAAGTTGCTGAAATAGTCAACAGTGATCAAAAGGTCTTTGTCATCAAGTTCAAATAAGTCCACACCAATTTTCTCCCACTGTCGGGATGGCAGTTCATGAGGTTGGAGAGTTTCTTGCTGATTTGCTGCTTGATAACTTCCGCAAACTTCACAGGTGGAAATGAAGTGTTTGATGTCACCGGTCATTCCTGGCCAAAACAGACTTTCTCTGGCTCTTTTCAGACAGCCATCAATGCCGGAATGAGATGAGTGGACTGCAACTTTCATTTCAGGGCGTAGAGAGATTGGGATGACGACTCTTTCTCCTTTGAATATCAGTCCATCTTGAACTGACATCTCGTCACGGAAACTGAAGTAAGGGAATAGCTCAGCAGGCAGGTTTTGTTTGTCTTCTGGCCAACCGTTCATAATGGCGGATTTGAGGATTTGGAGAGTTTCATCCTTGTCAGTTGCTGTTTTGAGCTTGGCGATCCTTTCCGTTCTAATTGGAAGGAAAGAGATCATGTTCACATGTTCAAAGGCTTCCTGCTTGCTTGGTGTCTCAATGTAGGCACGGGACAGTGTGTCGGCTAGATACATTTCTGTTCCTTTTTTGTAGCAGATGTTGATGTCATAGCCTTGTATGCGAAGCATCATTCCTTGCAGTCTTCTTGGGGCAGCAGAAAGAGGTTTCTGTAGAATGGCTTCCAGTGGTTTATGGTCCGAGTCAATGCGGACTGGTCGGCCAAATGTGTACTGATGGAATTTTTCCAGTGAGAATACGATTGCCAGCATTTCTTTTTCAATCTGGGCATATCTGGTCTCAGTTTCAGTGAGTGCTCGGCTAGCATATGCTACAGGGCGACCATTCTGCAAAAGAGCAGCACCAAGTCCAGTTTGACTTGCATCGCACTGGATGGTCAGTTCTTCTTGAGGATTGTAGAAGTTCAGAACCGGAGCCTCAGTCATAAGGTTTTGAACTTTTTCAATGCTTGGTCCAGACCCACTCAGCATCCTCATGCATGAGTTGTCTGATGGGTTCAAGCACGTCAGACAGCTTTGGAAGAAATTTTGAGAGGTAGTTGACGAATCCACAAAAGCGTCGGACACTCTCAACATTTTCAGGCTTGGGCATCTTCAGAATTGCTTCCACCTTCTCTGGGTCAATCTGTAGGCCGTCACTGGTCACCAGGTGTCCCAGGAAGGAGATCTCATTCTTCCGAAGATCCGCTTTCTGCCTGTTCAGCTTCATGCCAACTGAGCGGCATTTGTCCAGAAGAGCAGTCAGATTTCTGTCATGGTCTTCATCATCTTCACCGTACACAATGATGTCGTCAAATACGCCGATTACACCATCGAGTCCTTCAAGAACTTGGTCAAGGCGTTTCTGGAACAGTTCACTGCTCACAGATGTACCGAACGGAAGTCGTTTCCAGCGGTAACGTCCGTGTGGTGTTTGGAATGTAGTCAGCAGACTGGATTCTTCATCTAGATGGACATGCCAGTAAGCGTTGCTGAGGTCTAGTTTTGAGAAGACCTTGGCCCCAGCGAGTCTTGGTACAATGTCCTCCATGACAGGAAGAGGGTAATGTTCTCTTTTCAGAGCCTTATTCAAAGGTCTTGGATCAATGCAGATGCGCAGCTTTCCAGACTTCTTAGTCGCTACTACCATGCGACTGCACCAGCTTGTAGGTTCATCTACTGGAGTGATGATTTCTCTTTCAGTCAGCTTGCTCAGCTCTTCTTTGATTTTCGATTTCATTGCATGAGGGATACGACACGCAGGAGAGATGACAGGACACACAGTTTCATCCACTTTGAAGTGTGCGACTCCTGGTAGACTACCTTGTTCATCATTGAAGACATCTTCATAACTAGAGAGAAGGTCAGTATTTGCTGAGATTTTTGATACACTCTCAAAGTTATCATAGTGTACAGTGATGAGTCCCATGTCCTCAGATGTCTTTTTTCCGAGCAGAGGGATGAAGTCTTCTTCAACAATGATGAACTCAGTTTTGAATTTCTTTCCATTCTTTGGATTTTTCAGAGTCATTTGTGTCTTTCCTTTGGGATGAAGTACTGTGCTGTTGTACATGTACAGTTTTGTTTTACATTTTTCAAGCGCAGTATTCTTGACAAACTTCTTCGGAATCACATTGACACTCGCACCAGAGTCTATCTGAAAGACAATGGGTATGTCTCCGATGAGAATTTCAGCCTTGATGATTTTCTCACGGGCTTTGTCTCCGATTGCGAGCAAATACTCATCTTCAGAGTCAGAGTCAGATTCATGTTGTTCCCCGACCAGGTGAAGTCTTTTCTTAGTCTTCTTCATACACTTGACAGCGAAGTGATTTTTCTTTTTGCAGGTCTTGCACACCTTCCCCCATGCAGGACACAGTTCCTTCTTGAAGATATGAGACTGTCCGCAAAATTTACAAGTCTTGCCCAACTTCTGTTCATGAGATGACACAGAACAGGCTTCTGCAACAGCATCTTCAGTGGATTCAGAGATCTCAGTTGATGAGAAGTGGCTTCAGCAGCACGACACATATCGATGCAGGATTTCAGAGTCAGATCAGCTTCCTGCAACAGTCGCTTTCTAGTAGAACTGTCTTTGATGCCCAGGACGATCCGGTCTCTCAAAAGAGTGTCTTTCAAGCAATCACAAAAATTGCAGGTTGAAGCAAGAGTGCGTAGAGCAGCAATGTAGTCTTCCACTGACTCATCAGCCTTTTGGTCACGTCTGTTGAACACGTATCTTTCATATGTTTCGTTGGTCTTTCCAATGAAATGACCGTCAAATGCAGTGATAATATCATCAACAGATGGATTATCTCGAAGCTGCATTCCATTGTACACAGTCAGTCCTTCTGGCCCTAGTGTGTGGAGAAACAAGGCTCTCTTGTATGTTTCTTCTTCTTCATTCAGTCTTGCAATGATGCAATAATTGTTCCACATCTGTTTGAACAATTTCCATTCATCTCCACCCTTCTTCACATTTAAAGGGGGTGGTGGGTTTACTCGTGTATTGATCTGAGATCGAGCGTAATGGTAATGGTTGCACGAACGAAGCCAATGGCTGAAGAGTGACACTCGTCAGTCGAGTCAGAACGAAGAAATAAAACGTAATGAATTATTACGTCTACAGATGTGTTACATGGTTTATACGATGCCATTGTTTGTACATGGTACAGAATTATGTCTATACCAGCATCGTTGTCACCATGTATTACGTGTGACTCGTTGTTACATAGTCTAATTACTGATGTACACAATATTTTACATCTATAACACTGATCGTACAGTCTTGACATGTTATATTACTGGTGTCCAGCTGTGGTACCTGTTGTATATAGGGCTGTACCTATCTGTTGTTTACAGTATATAGTATTACTCGTGCTTGTACCAATCTGTTGTTTAATGTACTATATGCGATATATGTATATTACTGTGCTTGTACCAATCTGTTGTTTACATGTATAAAATTTATACTGTGCTTGTACCTATCTGTTGTTTACATGTATATATATATACTGTGCTTGTACCATCTGTTGTTTACATGTATATAATATACTGTGCTTGTACCATCTGTTGTTTACATGTATATATATATCGTGCTTGTACCATCTGTTGTTTACATGTATATATATACTGTGCTTGTCCCAAATCTGTTGTTTACATGTATATATATATACTGTGCTTGTACCAATCTGTTGTTTACATGTAATAATATACTGTGCTTGTACCTAATCTGTTGTTTACATGTATTATATATACTGTGCTTGTACCATCTGTTGTTTACATGTATATATATACTGTGCTTGTACCATCTGTTGTTTACATGATATATATATACTGTGCTTTGTACCATCTGTTGTTTACATGTTATATATATATACTGTGCTTGTACCAATCTGTTGTTTACATGTTATTATCTGAGTGTAATGTTGTTACATGTATATATACTGTGCTTGTACCTTCTGTTGTTTACATGTATTATATACTTGTGTGTGTACCAATCGTTGTTTACATGTATATAATATCTGTGCTTGTACCAATCTGTTGTTACATGTTATTTTATATATCTTGCTATGTACCATCTAGTTGTTTCAATGTATATATTACTGTGCTTGTACCAATCTGTTGTTTACATGTTATATATACTGTGCTGTGTACAATCTGTTGTTTACATGATTAATGTAATGTGTTGTACAACTGTTGTTTACATGTATATATACTGTGCTTGTACCATCTGTTGTTTACATGTATATATATACTGTGCTTGTACCTATCTGTTGTTATACATGTAATTATATATACTGTGCTTGTACCATCTGTTGTTTTACATGTATATATATACATGTGCTTGTACCAGTCTGTTGTTTACATGTATATATATACTGTGCTTGTACCAATCTGTTGTTTACATGTATATATATACTGTGCTTTTACCAATCTGTTGTTTACATGTATATATATATATACTGTGCTTGTACCAGTCTGTTGTTTACATGTATATATATACTGTGCTTGTACCAATCTGTTGTTTACATGTATATATATACTGTGCTTGTACCAGTCTGTTGTTTACATGTATATATATACTGTGCTTGTACCAGTCTGTTGTTTACATGTATATATATACTGTGCTGTACCAATCTGTTGTTTACATGTATATTATATACTGTGCTTGTACCGGTCTGTTGTTTACATGTATATATATACTAGTGTTTGTACCAATCGTTGTTTACATGTATATATTAAACTGTGCTTGTACCAATCTGTTGTTTAATGTTTTATATATTTATTATACTGTGCTTGTACCAGTCTGTTGTTTACTGTTTTATATACTGTGGTTTGTACAATCTGTTGTTGTACATGTTATATATATACTGTGCTTGTACCAATCTGGTTAGTTTACATGTTTATATTGTATTATCATATCTGTTTATATATTATATATTATACAATGTATTTATTATACTGTGCTTGTACCAGTCTGTTGTTTACATGTATACATATACTGTGCTTGTACCAATTGTTTTTACATGTTATATATACTGTGCTTGTACCAATCTGTTGTTTACATGTTTATATTTTATATACTGTGCCTGTACCAATCTGTTGTTTTACATGTATATATATACTGTGCTTGTACAATCTGTTGTTTACATGTATAATATACTGTGCTTGTACAATCTGTTGTTTACATTTTATATATACTGTGGTTGTACCAATCTGTTGTTTAACTGTATTATATATACTGTGCTTGTACCAATCTGTTGTTTACATGTGCTTGTATCATTGTGTTACTTGCTTGTACCAATCTGTTGTTTTCATGTATATATAGACTGTGCTTGTACCAATCTGTTGTTTATCTGTTATATATATACTGTGCTTGTACCAATCTGTTGTTTACATGTATATATATACTGTGCTTGTAGCAATCTGTTGTTTACATGTATATTTATACTGTGCTTGTACCAATCTGTTGTTTACATGTTATATATTATATACTGTGCCTGTACCAATCTGTTGTTTACATGTTTATATAATATATTATTATATACTGTGCTTGTACCAATCTGTTCTTTATACTGTTTTGGATCAGATTGAATCTGTTCTTTAAACTGTGCTTGATCAATCTGTTGTTTATACCGTCCTTGTGCCAATCTGTTTTTATCCTGTGCTTGTATCAATCTGTTTTTATCCTGTGCTTGTATCAATCTGTTTTTTATACTTTGCTTGTCCCAATGGCTAATTGTTGTTTATCCTGTGCTTGTACCAATGGCTAATTTGTTGTTTATACTGTGCTTGTACCAATCTGTTGTTTATCCTGTGCTTGTACCAATGGCTAATTTGTTGTTTATACTGTGCTTGTACCAATCTGTTGTTTATTCTGTGCTTGTACCAATGGCTAATCTGTTGTTTATACTGTGCTTGTACCAATCTGTTTTTATCCTGTGCTTGTATCAATCTGTTGTTCTATACTGTGCTTGTACCAATGGCTAATCTGTTGTTCATCCTGTGCTTGTACCAATGGCTAATCTGTTGTTTATACTGTGCTTGTACCATATGTTTTTATCCTGTGCTTGTATCAATCTGTTGTTTATACTTTGCTTGTACCAATCTGTTGTTTATCCTGTGCTTGTATCAATCTGTTGTTTATACTTTGCTTGTACCAATCTGTTGTTTATCCTGTGCTTGTATCAATCTGTTGTTTATACTATGCTTGTACCAATATGTTTTTATCCTGTGCTTGTATCAATCTGTTGTTTATACTTTGCTTGTACCAATCTGTTGTTCATCCTGTGCTTGTACCAATGGCTAATCTGTTGTTTATACTGTGCTTGTACCAATCTGTTTTTATCCTGTGCTTGTATCAATCTGTTGTTTATACTTTGCTTGTACAATCTGTTGTTTGTACTGTGCTTGTATTAATCTGTTGTTTATACTGTGCTTGTAACAATGTGTTATATTGTGCTTGTATTAATCTGTTGTTTATACTGTGCTTGTACCAATCTGTTGTTTATACTGTGTTTGTACCAATCTGTTTTTATACTGTGCTTGTACCAATCTGTTTTTTATACTTGCTTGTACCAATGTGTTGTTTATACTGTGCTTGTACCAATCTATTGTTTCTACTGTGCTTGTACCATCTGTTTTTATACTGTGCTTGTACCAATGTATTGTTTATACTGTGCTTGTACCAATCTATTTTTATACTGTGCTTGTACCAATCTATTATTTATACTGTGCTTGTACCAATCTGTTGTTTATACTGTGCTTGTACCAATGTGTTGTTTATACTGTGCTTGTACCAATGTGTTGTTTATACTGTGCTTGTACAATGTGTTGTTTATATTGTGCTTGTACCAGTTTGTTGTTTATACTGTGCTTGTATTTATACTGTGTTTGTACCAATATGTGATTATTTTGTGCTTGTACCAGTCTGTTGTTTATACTGTGCTTGTATTAATCTGTTGTTTATACTTTGCTTGTACCAAGTGTTGTTTATACTGTGCTTGTACCAGTCTGTTGTTTATACTGTGCTTGTATTAATCTGTTGTTTATACTTTGCTTTTACCAAAATGTTGTTTATACTGTGCTTGTGCAATGTGTTTATACTGTGCTTGTACCAATGTGTTTATACTGTGCTTGTACCAATCTGTTGTTTATGCTGTGTTTGTATTAATCTATTTATTATTTGCTTGTACCAATTGTTGTTTATACTGTGCTTGTACCAATGTGTTGTTTATTCTGTGCTTGTACCAATCTGTTTTTATACCGTGCTTGTACCAATCTGTTGTTTATACTGTGCTTGTGTCAATCTGTTGTTTGTACTGTGCTTGTACCAATGTGTTGTTTATACTGTGATTGTACCAATGTGTTGTTTTAAACTATGCTTGTACCAATGTGTTGTTTATACTGTGTTTGTACCAATGTGTTGTTTATACTGTGCTTGTACCAATGTGTTGTTTATACTGTGCTTGTACCAATCTGTTGTTTATACTGTGCTTGTACCAATCTGTTGTTTATACCGTGCTTGTACCAATCTGTTGTTTATACTGTGCTTGTAACAATGTGCTGTTTATACTGTGCTTGTACCAATCTGTTTTATATGTGCTTGTACCATTGTGTTTATACTGTGCTTGTACCAATCTGTTGTTTATGCTGTTCTTGTACCAATGTGTTTATACTGTGCTTGTACCAATGTGTTGTTTATACTTTGCTTGTATCAATCTGTTGTTTATACTGTGCTTGTACCAATGTGTTGTTTATACTGTGCTTGTACCAATGTGTTGTTTATACTGTGCTTGTACCAATCTGTTGTTTATACTGTGCTTGTACAATCTGTTGTTTATACTGTGCTTGTACCAATGTGTTTATACTGTGCTTGTACCAATCTGTTGTTTATACTGTGCTTGTACCAATGTGTTTATACTGTGCTTGTACCAATGTGTTGTTTATACTGTGCTTGGATCAATCTGTTGTTTATACTGTGCTTGTACCAATGTGTTTATACTGTGCTTGTACCAATGTGTTGTTTATACTGTGCTTGGATCAATCTGTTGTTTATACTGTGCTTGTCTGTTGTTTATACTGTGCATGTACCAATCTGTTGTTTATACTGTGCTTGTACCAATCTGTTGTTTATACTGTGCTTGTAACAATCTGTTGTTTATACTGTGCATGTACCAATCTGTTGTTTATACTGTGCATGTACCAATCTGTTGTTTATACTGTGCATGTACCAATCTGTTGTTTATACTGTGCATGTACCAATCTGTTGTTTATACTGTGCATGTACCAATCTGTTGTTTATACTGTGCATGTACCAATCTGTTGTTTATACTGTGCATGTACCAATCTGTTGTTTATACTGTGCTTTTACCAATCTGTTGTTTATACTGTGCATGTACCAATCTGTTGTTTATACTGTGCATGTACCAATCTGTTGTTTATACTGTGCATGTACCAATCTGTTGTTTATACTGTGCTTTTACCAATCTGTTGTTTATACTGTGCATGTACCAATCTGTTGTTTATACTGTGCATGTACCAATCTGTTGTTTATACTGTGCATGTACCAATCTGTTGTTTATACTGTGCATGTATCAATCTGTTGTTTGTACTGTGCTTGTACCAATCTGTTGTTTGTACTGTGCTTGTACCAATCTGTTGTTGAAACAAACCTCGACAATCTGTAATGCTTACGAAGTTTGGCCAAAACATGACATCTGCTAGCCTACTGGTCCTGCAATGTCATGTTGGTAGAAACAAGATATACATACCATCCACATGCCACTACAGTCCGCTGTACCCAAGTATCATGTACTCTTGAAGCCCCCCCCCCCCCCCGCCGCACCCCCCCTCCCGATAACCTTCACTAGAAGCTGACACTGGTGGCAGTCTCTTACTTCCAATATCAATTACTTACAGACTCCTTTTTTGCATGCTGCTTGGCCATAGTTTTCAGGCTGTTGGTGGTATGGAGTATGGAGTATGGAGTATGGAGTAGTGGCCTGGGCTCTGTGCCATCTGCCGAAGGTATGTTAATCCCATCGTGTGGCGTTTATGGTGTACACCTGGCGGTAGTCAAAGAGGTAGATGTAGTTTTTTTTCCAGTTGGAAGGTCCTGGGTTTGATTCGTATAGATACCTCTACCTGGTGGGTACAGGGTGGAGATGTTTACCTGGGTTTGATCCGTATAGATACCTCTACCTGGTGGGTACAGAGTGAAGATGTTTACCTGGGTTTGATCCGTATAGATACCTCTACATGGTGGGTACAGGGTGGAGATGTTTACCTGCTTTGATTCGTATAGATACCTCTACCTGGTGGGTACAGGGTGAAGATGTTTCTCTGGGTTTGATCCGTATAGATACCTCTACCTGGTGGGTACAGGGTGAAGATGTTTTTCTGGGTTTGATCCGTATAGATACCTCTACCTGGTGGGTACAGGGTGAAGATGTTTCTCTGGGTTTGATCCGTATAGATACCTCTACCTGGTGGGTACAGGGTGAAGATGTTTCTCTGGATTTGATCCGTATAGATACCTCTACCTGGTGGGTACAGGGTGGAGATGTTTTTCTGGGTTTGATCCGTATAGATACCTCTACCTGGTGGGTACAGGGTGAAGATGTTTCTCTGGATTTGATCCGTATAGATACCTCTACCTGGTGGGTACAGGGTGAAGATGTTTCTCTGGATTTGATCCGTATAGATACCTCTACCTGGTCGCCCCGTGGGGATGCCATGGGCTCTTTCAATATAAACAGTATCCCCACCTTCTGGAAATTCTTTGCTAGAAATTTTATTCCTTTGTTTTCTGTCATTTCCACTTATCATTTTCTGCCTTAATGGTCCATTCATCTGTGTTTGTTCGATAAAGTCTTACGAACTGTTTCTTAGGATTGATAATTGGGTACATGTGTTAAGTGTATTTTGGCTCTAGGGAGGTGAGATATGCGGAAGCAATTTTAGGTAACTTAGGCCTGTTTTTATATATGTTTTGGTATCCTTAGGTATGCTGAAGTTTGTATTCAGGTGTGTTTTTTTAAATCCCTTGTGCGATAAACTGGACGGAGTGGTCAACGCCAGGGGCATGTGCTTAGATTATATGTGCGAATGCATTGATATGTGTACGTAATTTTCTTTTCCTTTTTCTTTCTTATTGAAGTATTGTATGTTTTGAAACGGTTGTATCCCTGAACTCTCACCTGTCTGCCAACAATCTCCTCAATCCTTTCCAGTCAGCCTACCGCCAGTGCCATAGCACTGAAACTGCCCTACTACACATTCTCAACAATCTCCTCCTTGCATCTGATACTGGCAAAGTCTCTCTCCTCACACTCCTTGATCTGTCTGCAGCCTTTGATACCATTGATCATGGTATTCTCCTTTCTAGACTTCATCATACTTTTGGCATCTCTGACATTGCTCTGTCTTGGTTCACTTCATACCTATCCAACAGAAAACAAACCGTTCTCATCAATGGCACTTACTCTCAACCTGCATACCTGACCTGTGGTGTTCCACAAGGATCTGTCCTTGGCCCTGTTCTTTTCACTCTTTACACCTCCCCCCTGTCCACCATCATCAACTCCCATTCTATAAAACACCACTTCTATGCTGATGACACCCAACTTCAAGACAGTGACTCACCTGATAATATACAGCGCCTGTTGACTCGCACCACTGAGTGTTACTCGGACATTAAGAACTGGATGACACAAAATAGACTTCAGCTTAATGACGACAAAACAGAAGCTATCCTCATTGGCACCCGTCAGAAACTTTCTCAGCTGCCTCCTCTTTCTCTCCCACTATGTAACACATCAGTCCCAATTTCTGATTCAGCTAAAAACCTTGGTGTCTGCATTGACTCTACCCTCTCCATGAACAACTTTGTTTCTCAAACTGCCAGATCCTGCTACTATCATCTCCATCGTATAAGGCTGATCAGGAAGTATCTCTCTGTCAAAACAACTGCAAAACTCGTTCTCTCCTTCATAATGTCTCGCATTGACTATTGCAATTCACTCCTGTCTGGTCTTCCTGCCTCCACCATTCACATCCTACAGCGCATTCAAAACAATGCTGTACGCCTTGTACTCAAAAAGAAAAAAGCTGACCACATATCTCCTCTCCTGGCACAACTTCACTGGCTCCCTGTATCAAAGCGCATACAGTACAAACTAGACACCATGTGCTACAAAAGCCTCAATAACGCAGCCCCCGATTACCTGTCAAGCCTACTTGAGATCTATCTTCCCTCACGTACCCTCCGCTCTGCCTCCGATCCTCTGACTTTTCGCTTTCCACGCACTAAGCTCAATACCTATGGTCCACGAGCCTTCTCTGTTTCTGGTCCACTCTCCTGGAACAAACTTCCTCTCTCAGTCCGTCAGCAACCTACTTTTGTCTCCTTCAAGTCCGCTCTCAAAACTCACCTTTTCTCCTCCGCATAAAATCCTAACCCCCCTCTGCAGCCTGTCTCCGCCCGGAGGGAATCACATGGTTATAATATATAATTGTATATGCTATGCTCTCT
The DNA here is from genome assembly GCA_030674185.1 of Monoplex corrugatus. Classification (NCBI taxonomy): domain Eukaryota; kingdom Metazoa; phylum Mollusca; class Gastropoda; order Littorinimorpha; family Ranellidae; genus Monoplex; species Monoplex corrugatus. Next base: position 53,304,766 of record JAPXFY010000026.1, read on the forward strand.
ATAATTTTCCATTGCTTTTATTCTTGCTTTTATTGCTTTTATTCTTTCTCCCCATTTATAGCCATGCGTGTGTGTGTGTGTGTATGTGTGTGTGTGTGTGTGTGCGTGCGTGTGTGTGCGTGCGTGCGTGCGTGCGTGCTTGCGTGTGTGTCTGCTTCAGCGCTTAGATTTGATTTTATCAAGATTTTGCGCTATATAAATATTGTAATTATTATTATTATTATTATTACCTCTCCATGGTGGGTACAAGATGGATATGTTTCCCATCTTTCAATTCAAGCTGAATTACAGACCTGCCAGTGCTTAAAAAACCTTCCTGTGTATATACATGCAGACTATGGCTTATGCACGTTAAAGAATCTGTGAATCATATCGGTGGCTGGGTTATGGAAATAAATAATAAAGCACCCAGTATTTGTTTATTTATTTACGTGTCTATATACTTAAACACTAATTATTTTGTTTGTTTTTTTTAGTCTAAAAGCACATATGTGAATAGACGTTAAAAGAAATAACGAACTAACACCCAGCATGTACACCAACCAAAAGCAGACTGGGTGCAGCAACACAGTAGAATATAGTCAGCTCTCTAACAGCTTCAGTTCTCCACGTTCCACTAACGAGTCGATAATGTGAAATGCGCGCTGTCTACGTGAGTTTAGATGACAGCACTAAACAAAAAACAGTTTATGCGACCCACGACCATGACAGGGGAGAGAATCCGCTGAACATACTGACAGCCGTCCTCAACACTTGCATTATGCAGAGCTTCCCGTCCTGTTGTCTACCGCCAGCTTTTCAATATTGCATGCTGCATGGCCATTGACCTTCGGGATGTTATTCGTATGAAGTAGCAGCAAGGTACGTGTGCACGCTTGTGCCATCTCCTGCACGCTTGTGCCATCTTCTGCACGCTTGTGCCATCTTCTGCACGCATTGTATTGCCATCGTAAGACATTTGTCATGTGTGTGTAGTCCGCCAAAAACATGACATCTGCTAACCTAGTCCCGCAATGTCATGTTGCTAGAAACAAGATGTAGACACCATCCACACGCCACTACAGTCCGCAGGACCCAAGTATCATGCAGAATTGAGCCCCCCCCCCCCCCCCCCCCCACATCATTTTCACTAGAAGCTGACACTGGTGGTGGTTTGTTACTTCCGAGATCAGTGACTTAAAGGCTCTTTTTGCATGCTGCTTGGCCATAGTCTTTTGGGATGTCAGTGATATCAGTCAAACATGGAGATTTCTCAAGGGCAAAAACTCTGACTTTAAATTAAAACTGATAGTGGTGCTTGCTTTTAGAGTCCTAAGACTATACGTGATAACTTCTTTTCATTCTTTCTTTCTTTTCTTGTATTTTTTATTATTTAGTGATGAAAAAGGAATTGTGGGTATGTTGTTACAGATCGAAGAGAGGGAAAACAGGTTGTCTACTTCACACCACACCCCTACTTAACTGTCGCGGGCCATGAACTCAGGATCCAATATCTCGAGTTCAATCCCAGCCCGCAACATTAAAAACTGACCTGTTCAATGCTCATCTTCATGTTTCCATCATTCTATTGGTATCACCTTAGTGTTTAACACTTTGACTCTCGCACCCTATCCACCAGCTGCAAAAACTTAACCCTTTGACTCTTTCATCCTATCCACCAGCTTCCTGCTTTGCTGGCATGTTTGACAATGGTAGACAGGCTGCAGGAGTCAAGGGGTTAATAGGTCCTTCTCCCACCCTCCCCCATTCCAAGATCTTGCCAGCGCATAGGGTTTTGTGCAGGCTCAGGTAGTCTTGCCAGATAACTGCTGGCATATTTGGGTTGAGCACGTATGGAATTGTCCCGAGTTCAATGAATTACACTTTGAATGAAATCTAAACTCCCTACTTTCCCTGTCTTGGAGGTTGTAAATAGTGTAGGTAGGGCCTCAGGACCTGGCCAGCTCATGGGTTTATGTGCAGGCTTAAGGTTTGTGCCATGATCACCATACACATGGCACCTGTGACGTTAGTGTATATGGAATTCGTTCCGAGCGCGTAGACGTCGTCTTGAGAAACCGAAACTGAAACTGAAACTGGGGATTGTATAAGAACATACCCACCTTTACTTTACACGGCAATGCGGTATCTGTTGAATTTTTTTTTAGATTCACACATGATATACACTGTAATTGATTATCTTTATAACACAGACAACAAACAGCACACATGATATAATTAACTATATTTATAACACACTAGACAATAGACAGCACACATGATATAATCATCTTTATAGCACAATCAGACAATGGACACACATGATATGATTGATTATGATTATAACACTGTCAGACAATAGGCAGCATAAATGATGTAACTGATTATGTTGATAACAGACTCAGACAATAGACAACACACAATGGTGTAATTGATTATGTTTATAAGAAAATCAAACAATAGACAGCACACATGATATAATTGATTGTTTCTAACAAACTGATACAATAAACACCACACATGATATAATTTGATTATGCTTATGACAAACCTTATATAATAGACAGCGCACATGATATAATTGATTATGTTTATAACACACACAGACAATAGACAGCACATGATATAATTGATTAAGTTTATAACACAATGATGTGTGTATATATGTGTTGTGTGGTGTGTGCGTATTGTATGTGTATGTATATGTGTGTGTGTTGTGTGATTTGTGTGTGTATTGTGCGTGTATATATCGTGTGCGTGCATCTCTCTCTCTCTCTCTCTCTCTCTCTCTCTCTCTCTCTCTCTCTCTATATATATATATATATATATTATATATATGTATGTATGTGTGTGTGTTGTTGCGTATTGTGTGTGTGTTGTGTGCACGCGTTGTGTGTGTGTGTGTGTGTGGTGTGTGTGTGTGTGTGTGTGTGTGTGTGTGCACGCGCGTGTGCATGCGTGCGTGTTTCTATTCCACGAAAAAGGGGTGATTGATAGAAGGGCTTGACTGCCTTGTTGTCTATCTGTTGTATTTGTCTATGTACATTTGAGCTTACCTATGAAAGTGGCTTTTGCTATAGAAATTCACTAGGGACAATCCCTTTGTTGACATGGGAGTTTTAACATGCGCCGGGTGCCTGCCGTACACAGGACCTCCATTCACGTGTATAAACTTGTGTGAAGGACTAGCACCTAGACCACCATTTAAGATTTATTGAAGGGTGAGGGGTGGGGGCAATGAACCGGCGGGGGAGGGGGGGGGGGTATCTGGTCGATCCGTCACTTTTAAAGAAACCACATTTACACGCATTTCAGTTTGCATTCAAGCAAAACAGATCTACAGATTATACCATACTGAAATACACATCAACAGGTCGGAAAACGAGTGCTTGCTTTAGTTCTAATATACTTTTGGTCTTTGACTATTAAACAAGCATTACTTGAGGTGGATGGGAGCTCTGTCCTTCTTTCTCTGTATAATTGTACCAATATCAAAAAGTAGTAAGAAACTGCGGAGAGCTGGACAGCAGAAGGTCCCCAGAGGTGGAATCCCCGTCAAGCAAGTGGTTTGGTCCTGAACTCCTGACACTCCAAAGGGGCCAGGCCACATCCAGGTCATGACTCCTGGATGCCCCTCTGCTGCCGTCATGTTTTTTTTGTTTGTTTGTTTTTGGTCGCCCTCCACCTGGAATCGAACCCGCGCATCCAGTGATCAGGTGTCTCGAGGCAAAGTCACCCTTATGACGCATGTCTTAACCATTCAGCTATCGGTCACCAGCAACATACAGGAGATTTTTAAGCCTTATGAAGTTCAGTTTTGTTTCTCCTGGTCCACATCCAGCTGGAGCTCTTTAACGCTGCTTCTGTCATTGCCTTTAGGGCTGTGGTCCTCTCTCTTCCATGACTCCAGTCTTTCCCAGAAATCGACAGCTCCTTCATGGTGTCATGGGATGATGTCCCTTGCTCCAACTTCTATGGCGATGATTTTGGCTTGAAAGCCAGATGTCCTCAAGTTGCTGTCTAGACTGGCATACTTATCAATATTTAGACATGGACCTCCTCCATTCTACTTTCAAACGGTACAGTGAGCTCGATCAGAATCACTTGTTTGGATGAATGGGATTAGAGAACTATATCCAGTCTCATGCCTTTCTTGCTGATGATTTGTGGGTGTTTTTTTCCATTTTGGAAATTCTGGTGTGTACTCCCAGTCGTCTGCTTTATCCAGCAGATCCCCCTTCCACGTGCTGGGTGTCACATCTTTTTCAGGCCACTTTTTCCTGCCTCCTGCCGTCTATAAAAACGATAGTAATAAAATTTCAACATCAGATAAAAAACATGATTGTTTATGATATTATACGTGGTTTGTATACCCAGTATGCATCTGCTAATGCTTAAAATCGAGGCATCTGCACTCAAGGTTATTTTTTTTTCAAAATAAGAAATACTACGGTATTAAGTGTTTTCTGTTCTCAATAGAAGCTGGACATCAGCATCCAATAGTGACATATTGAAAAGTTTGGTTATGTTGTCCCACACAACTGTTGTTATAACATCTGTATCAGAATGTACGTACCGTTAAAGTGTCAAAAATGATTGTAAAAAAGGTAAAAAGCGTTAGGATAGGGAATTGAATGTCTACACATGTTTCTGTTTGTGTACGTGTAGACCTGGTTGGACAAGACCCAGAAGGAATTGACTGCTCTGTCCTAGGTAATGAAATGTTGTCAGGTGTCAAAAATCTTGTTCTTTCTCCTCCAATTTCTTTGTTTTTCCTTTCTTTCTTTTTTATTTTTGTGTGTCTCTTTATTTTGTTTTTTGTTGTTTTATCTGTGTGTCTCTCGCACAATCTTTGTCTGTCTGTTTCTCATTCAACATCGTATCTCTTTCTCTGTTGTCGTACACTTTAACCTTTTCTTGTCACCACTGCTAAAGAAATATTTTCGAGGTAAATATTTTGAGTTTTTGCTGTTTCAGGTGGAAAATGCGTTTCCTGCCCAGAAAACTGGGCTCACTGAGTCTGGTGACTTTAGCCGTCTTTGGGTTCATCTGTTTCATTCTCTACAACAGCGATGGATTCGGCATTACCCAGGTTTTGCCTACAGGAAAGTGGCTTGGAGAGGGGGAGGGTTGGGAAAGAGGACGAGAAGCGGCTGAGAGTGACAAGAAGTGGAGTAAACAAGGGGTGGATCAGGTGAAGCCGTTTAACGTTCAAACCCAAACCAGCGACCATTGGCCTGTATTGTGAGTCTTTTGTGTTGTTGTTGTTGTTGTGTGTGTTTGTGCGTGTGTCTGTGTGTGAGTGTGTTTCTGTGTTTGTGTGTGTGTATGTGTGTTTGTGTGTGTGTGTGTGTGCGTGTGTGTGTCTGTGTGAGTGTGTTTATGTGTGTTTGTGTGTGTATGTATATATGTTTGTGTGTGTATGTATTTGTGTGTGTGTTTGTGTGTATGTGTGTGTGTTTGTCTGTTAATATGTATATATATATATATATATATATATATATATATTATAATATGTGTGTGTGTGTATGTATGTATGTATGTATGTGTGTGTGTGTGTGTGTGTGGTGTGTGTGTGTGTGTGTGTGTGTGTGTGTGTGTGTGTGTGTGTATACTTCGGTCGTTGTTCTTGTCCACACTACAGATTCTACATTTTATAAGGCAGTGACGGGTGGAGAATTATTCAATTTAAACTTCGTGTATCGGGGTCTGTTCATGACTTGCAAAAACCTTACTGAGCTATCATTTTCACAGACAGAGAGAAACAGACACGTAGACGAACAGGTAGGCAAGTACACACACATACACACACACACACACCACACACACACACACACACACACACACACACACACACACACACACACACACACACACACACACACATCACACACACACACACAGAGTTGGGAAACAGCAAAAGGCAGGATCATCCATCTCTCTGTGTAGGCTACAGCAGCGAGCAGTTCAGGCATGCTGAGGTTGATCCACCTTTGATCTTCACAATCCAAAATCCAAAACAAGTGTAACTGCCCGTGATCAAGCAAACAGGTACCAGAAAAAAAGAGGAAAAAAAGACTTAGAACACGAATTTGATACAACAAGACAAGACAGCTCCTTCATGGTGTCATGGGATGATGTCCCTTGCTCCACCTGTCTTGTCTTGTATTAAATACGCGTTCTTATTCTTTTTTCCTGTTTTTTTTCTGGTTCCTCTTCACAATCCAGTTATTTTTCTTTCATCTCAGCAGAGACTTCTTTCCAAGCCCTATCCACCAATAGCAAAAACTTAACCCTTTGATTCCCTCACCCTATCCATCAGCTTCCTGTAGGAAGCTGGTGTATAGGGTGAACGAATCAAAAGGGTCTAAGGTTTTGCTTTGCTAGCTTTGTGGCAGTGCAGGATGCTGGTGGATAGGTACAGGGAATCAAAGGGTTAAGTTTTTGCTTTGCTAGCATGGTTGACAATGCAGGATGCTGGTGAATACGCTGCGGGAGTCAAAGGGTTAAGGATGGTGTTGATGAGAACATACGCACAGATTCAGTATTTGATTTAATAATTCTTCTCGGCGACTGCATTGGTTACGTGATGTTGATAATGATACTGATGACGACGTTGATGATGTTACTGTTGATCATGATGTCAATGACAACGATGATGATGATGGTGTTGTTGATGACGATGATGATGTTGATGTTGATCATGATGTCAGTGACAACGATGATGATGATGATGTTGTTGATGATAATGATGATATTAATGTTGATCGTGATGTCAATGACAACGATGATGATGATGGTGTTGTTGAGGGTGACGCTGATGATGTTGCTGTTGATCATGATGTCAGTGACAATGATGATGATGATGGTGTTGTTGATGACGATGATGATGTGGATATTGATCATGATGTTGATGTTGGTGACGGTGATGCTGATGCTGATGATGACGTTGATATTGATGATGATGATGATGATGATGATGATGATGATGATGATAATGATGAACTGTTATTGTATTCTGCTGCAGCTCCAAAAATTACTTTCAGCGGAAAATCCCCGAAAGCCCATTCAGACCCAACTTCACTCTCAAATGGAACTTTGACACCTCAACCTTCCTGCAACGGCCCGATGTCAAAGACCAACCTCCCAAAATTATGACGTGGATGGTCAAAACCCGTTACATGCTACCTCTTCCGGAACCTGTGCCCTTGCGTGTGTGCCCGGAAATGCCATGTCGCATGACAACCAATCAGGCTTACCAGAAGGACAGCGCGGCCTTGCTGTGGGCAGGGCAAATTATGAGAAACGAGAAACCACCTGTCCGACCCCACCCTGATCAGGTGAGAGAGAGAAGAAAAGAGAGAGAGAGAGAGAGACAGAGAGAGAGCAATAAACAGAGAGAGAGAGAGAGAGCAATAGACAGAGAGAGAGAGAGAGAGAAGAGAGAGAGAGAGAGAGAGGGGAGAGAGAGAGACAGAGAGAGAGAGAGAGACAGAGAGAGAGAGAGAGAGAGAGAGACAGAGAGAGAAGAGGAGAGAGAGAGAGAGAGAGAGAGAGAGAGAGAGAGAGAGAGAGAGAGAGAGAGAGAGAGAGAGACAGAGAGAGAATAACAACTAGTTATCTTCTTTCTTGCATTCGGAGAAAACAGCATATTCGTTTTCTTTCTGGGAACATTGTTTCCGATATATTTAAATCAGCGTCATTACTCTACGATTTTTTTTGTCAGCCTGTAAAAATGTCCAGTAACGAAATATTTGTAATTTGTTCCCCTGAAGATCAGAAATGATTGTGGATAGAGAGAGAGAGAGAGAGGAGAGAGAGAGAGAGAGAGAGAGAGAGAGAGAGAGAGAGAGAGAGAGAGAGAGAGAGAGAGAGCAAAGTACTAAAACATGTAAGAGCCATAACTTCTACTACTATCTTAATTTTGTTATCAATACAATGGCAAATTTCATGAGAAGTACGTTTGCTGATACAAAGAGAATATACACTCGTACGCTCGTACAATATACAATGATAGTATTTAACACTATCATAAATTAAGTCAAGATATACATACAGTACTTCGTGGGGACAGTGTATTGTATTTTCAGTGTATTTATGACATGTAACAGTAGGTCTACTGATGTGACGGGATCTTAGATGGGACGGAAGATAATTCCTGTGTTAGCTACCAGAATACCAAAGACTTGATTTAAACACATCAGTTCCAGGTGACCAGTCGCCGTAGTGTAGTGGTTAGCACAACGGACTACCGATTGGAAGGCTTTGAGTTCGAATCCCCATCAGTCCCTTCAGTCATCATTGTGGGCTTTTTCGGCTCTAACCGGCTCCTATCCAGAGTTGGGCGTGCTTTGGGCTCGTTAGGAAGACTGGGACCACACAGTCAAGTCTCATCCACTTCACGGATGCGTCATTGAAGTGCTCCAAATCTTCTGACCAGCAACGCAGGTGTCTGTATCTCTCGGGCCTGGTTGACACCAGGATATATTACGATAGTAAGCGTAGAGTACTGCCCTGTCACGCAGTTTTAGTCCAAGATGGAACTCCATAGCATCATGAATATCGACATCATCATCATCGCATTGTAAAAAACTGTGCCAGCTTCAGTGGCCATTAAGGTGGCGTAGAAAATGGGACAAAAATAAGATCAGTTCTAAGTGTTGGAACTTGAAGGGATTACAGAGAGAGAGAGAGAGAGAGAGAGAGAGAGAGAGAGAGAGAGAGAGAGAGAGAGAGAGAGAGGAGAGAGAGAGAGAAGAGAGAGACAGAGAGGAGAGAGAGAGGAGAGAGGAGAGAGAGAGAGAGAGATGATGACGATCAGATTATGATGATTAAAACGATGGTTGTGATGATAGACGATTGCCACGAAGAAGACTTCAACGAAGGAGGAGGAGGGGAAGACGAAGATACTGAAGATGGCGATGGTGATTATATGATGATTGTGATTGTGCAGGTGTTTGTCTTCCACAACCACGAACCCCAAGCACCAGAATGGATCTACCAGCCCAGTTTCAGAAAATCAGCCTGGAAGTCGGCCTTCAACTGGACCATGCACTACAGGTAAGCCTTTGATTTACCTGCTTACAGGATAGAGGAGAATAGATATGGTAGCTGTAATCGTATCATGCTCTACATTCATTCACCAGGTGCATGACAAATTAGGATACATTTTGTATCTTTGATTGGACCAAGCCTTACAGATAAACCATTGATTAGCTGATCAACAACATGCCAGATCAGTAGTGGCCTGAAAGAGGCACAGTTAGTGTTCTCATTGCGGCCTGTCTACATGACTATATGTGGATGCTAATCAGGCCTGGGAAGTTAATCATCATGTGCCCTGCAGCATGGCGTTGGCGATTATGGCCCTTCATACCAATCTATCCCTTGTCGCTGCAAGTACATCTCCCACCCTCTCCGTTCTCAGCCACTCGACCAATATTTTCTCCCTGGGGTCTACTTGGTGTTCTCTTTCCCTGCAGGTTTCCTATTGTGACTAGATACTCTAATTTCTCTTGCCTCATAAAATGTCCCAAAATGTTGTTAGTCTTTTCCTTATCTTCTTCATTGATGATCTTCTTGTGTCAACCTCCTTCAATACTGTCCTGTTGTTTTCTTTGCTGTCCATGGAACACTCAACATTCTTCTTAAGAAACCGCATTATTTTCAGTTGCCTAAATCTTGTTATGACTGTGTGTTGATTGTCCACGCCTCACATCCGTACAACAGTATCGGTTATATATAACACCCAAGAACTCTTCCTAATGTTAATCGATAGGCATTTGTCGGTAAGAACGCTTTTCATTTTCTTGAATGCTGTTTTTGCTTGGCCGATTCTGCTGGCTGTTTCTGTTGTGTATCTACCGTTTTTAACCCCTTTCATTTTGTGTGTCAAGGCCACGAGGTGCAACTGTGTCATCCACTCCACTCTCTCCTGTCCCACTTTAGCATTAAAATCTCCCATTATTACTGTAATATTCTCCTGTTAGCTCTTTTTGCTCCTGTTTATGGCGTGAAAAGATGTATCTAGAAACGCTGTGAGATCGACGTATATATGTTGATTGTAGAAGTATGTACAAGGGGCATATTGACTAAATCATCAAAAAACTGCTTTAAGACCAGCGTATGTGGAACTTTTTAAAATAGCAGTTGTCCTTGATTTTAGCAAAATAGACATGACTTTTGTTGATCAGATTCACTGTGTCTATTCATATTGTTATAGGTAAGCCTGTAAGTGGTAAGCCTGAAAAAGTAACTCATCAGGATTCATTTGCAGTGATTTAAACCAATATCTGAGACAGGCAGTTGAGGACCGAGTTGACATAAAGAGCATAATTTCCCAAATCACCGCAGACTATTTTGTAAAGTGTCCATACTGAAACACCCAACAGTCTTTTGCATGATGCCCAGAATACTTTCTCTATATGGTCAAGAGTGTGTTAAGTCCCCATGTCTCTGATGAACACAACAAAAGATGTTGGGTTTTAGCATCAACTATCTGAACGACAGTTTCTATTGTCGTGTCTTTATATTTTCAAGAAAGTCATTTTTAACTATATTGTTGTTTCTTTACGTGACAGGCAGAGTGTAATAGGATGCCCTAGCAACAGTAGACAGCGGACAGTACCGCTACAGACGAGGGGTGTGTCTGTAATGAAGCCTGGCCAAGCGGCTGTACGAAAAGTGAGATTTTACTGTGAAAAAAAGCATGTGTGGCCTACAGTATGAACCATGGAGGCTTTTTATACGAGTGCCTCTGTGTCTGCTGGGTAGTTGGTGCAGGAAGTCTGGCACTTGTGGTTTGAGTCATGGGAAGCTGATCACGATGCCGGTGCTTCTTGTCGTCACAGCATTGATGGCTGAACCATCGATGTAGACATTTATCCATGCCTCTTGTGGATACGCTGTTCTGTCATGGCCAAGTTTCTGCTGTTCCGTACTGCAGTATGGTTTGTTCTGCTTCCTGGCGCCCCTTGCTATGGTTTCATGGGAAACATTTGCAATGAAGGTCTTCGCCATCCTACTAATGTCAACTTGTTACTTCCGCTGAGGTGACATGGGGACTTTAGTGAGGATTTCAGACCATGGCTGTTCTAAGTCCACAGTTCTGGTAGGTGAAAGTGAACACGCCTGTCTTGGCAGAACTTGCTGATGTTACTACAGTAGTCTGCTGTCAAAGCTTCTCCTTTTCAGATGAACTTTTGTGAGACCATCCAGTTTCTGCTTCATGGGATAATCTGTCAAACACCCGACATCTCAGGCAGCAGCACCATCTTGGCTTCTCTTTCCTGCTTGAGAAATGGATTTAGAGGGGATGGGCGCCGCCCTCGTGGTGCTGGCCCCGGGAAAAATTGAGGCCTCTGCCACCTCACTACCCTACGAACCTAGGGTTATGGAACTATCTAGATACGACCTCAGGACCTGGCCAGCTCATAGATTTATGTATAGGCTTAAGGCTTGTGCCCTGATCATTCTGGATCTTCTCCATCAGATGGCACCTTTGACGTTAGTGCATACGGAATGCATTCCAAGCGTGGAGACATCATCTTGAAAAATTGAAATTGAAATGGATTTTCGTGAGTGTCTCCAATTTTTGGATAGAAGAAGACGTCTTTGCACTAGTACTGAGTCTGAGAGTCTGCACTTTGTCGAGGGCCTGCAGGTTCTTCTTGACTGAAGTTGCCACTCAGTAGAGCTATTTTCGACATGGGGCTGTCTTCTCGTTTGCTCCCCACTTAGTGCCCACCAGTTTCCTGTGAATCGCTGGCCTGTGCCTGGCCTTAGCTTCTGAAGGTCTGGCTATTGTTAAAAGTGACCCCAAAGTTCCTTCATTTTTGAGTTTTTCCAAGCGAAATGATTCCGGCCTTCTCTTTAGTTGACAAGATGAATAGTGTTATGGATAATTTCTTCTTATTAATGGTGTGTCATGTCCGTACAGTCAGACGATTTGCTGCTTGTTGCATGCTCTACGTGGCAGTTGAGGCATGTTCTTCCTTACATCAAAAACCAGGTTGTACAAAGTAGCTCTGACACCTCTTGGTAGCTCAGACATCAACTTGTGGATTAAGAGAAGAAAGGGAACAGGTGAGAGGACACCGTCTGCTGCACCAACCGGGAGAAAGTGAGTACCGTCCAGTCTTCCTGGCCCTCAGTGAGTCATGTCCACAAGCTACCTCTCTACAGTGGAAGGAGAACTGGACCCTCTGTGGACACCGCACCGGTGACCTCACCAAAGGCATCACAGTCCAAAGTACAGACATCAATAGGATTTTAAGAACTTCATTGCAAATGTTTCCCGTGAAACCATAGCAAGAGGCGCCAAGAAGCAGCACACATCATTACTGGAGCACGGAACAGGCAGAAACTTGAGGATGCTACGTCAAAACTAGGAGGAAAGCTGAAACGAAGAACAAAACAGCATACAATTTCAGCAAGCAAAGGCCAAATTCTTACAGTCGAAACTGCTATCAAAACGCAGGAACTGAAGAAAGAAAAACAATTCCTTGAACTTTGAGAAGAACAATAGAAAACTTCACGACAAAAACAACAGATCAGTTATCTTCGAAGAGCATTTGAATATTCTGATTGGGAAAGAAACAGCAATCAATAAGCTGACAGCTGCGCAAATGAGAGCAGGACTGAACAGCAAGCAAGAAGCAAGAAATGTCCCATGTGTGAAAACGGTTTACACACTATCAACATCAAGTGCCCTGCCACATGGCGTTGGCGATCATGGCCCTGCATATGCATCTATCAGTTGTTGCTGCAAGCACATCTTCCACCCTCTCTGTCCTCAGCCACTCTGCAAGTCCGTCCATTATTTTTTCCCTGTGTCTACCTGGTGCTCTATTTCCCTCCAGCTTTCCCGTTGTGACCAGGTGCTTTAATTCCCCTTTCCTCATAAAATGGCCAGTAAATGTTGCCTGTCTTTTCCTATCTTCCTTACGAATGATCTTCTTGTGTCTGCCTCCATCAAGACTGTCTCGTTTGTTTTCTTTGCTGTCCATGGAACTCTCAACATTCTTCTTAGAAACCACATCTCGGCTGCCTCAATCTTGTTCTGGCTATGCTTGTTGACTATCAACGCCTCACAAGCGTATAACATTATCGGTTCTATACAACATTCAAGAACTCTCTTCCTGATGTTATTTGATAGGCATTTGTTGGCTAGAATGCTTTTCATCTTCTTGAATGCTGTTTTGGCTTGGCCGATTCTGCTGGCTATTTCTGATGTGCATCTGCCGTCTGGTGAGATGATCGTTCCCAGATATTTAAACTTATCAACCTGTCTCAAGGTTGTGCCGTTTGCTGTTATTTTTACATACAGTAAACATTTCATTCTTAATGTTTCTGTTTTTAGGTTCGATGCGGACATTGTCAGCCTGTACGGATACCTTACCAAGAGAGACAAACCTCCCCAGAAGAACTACACGGCCATCCTTGCCAAGAAAACCAAGATGGCGGCCTGGCTGGTCAGCCATTGCAGAACGTTCGGTGAACGAGAGAAGTACATCAAGCTGCTCCGAAAACACGTGAAGGTGGACGCCTATGGGGCTTGTGCTGATAGAAAGTGTCCTCGGAATGTGGACGACTCTTGCTTTAAGATGATCAATGGTGAATACAAATTCTTCCTGGCCTTTGAGAACGCCTTCTGCAAGGATTACATTTCTGAGAAATTTTTTCGCTACCTGGAGGCGGACACAGTGGTGGTGGCCAGGGGCAGTAATGAATACATGGTAATGTATGACACTAGTGATGGAGATGATAATGATGTCATGATATTAACAATTCTTATTCATATTTCTTTTGGTAATTATTCATGAAGCAAAAACATTCGACACCTAGTGATGGAGATGGTAATGATAATGTTTCTTATTCATATTTCTTTTGGTAATTATTCATGAAGCAAAAACATTCGACACCTAGTGATGGAGATGGTAATGATAATGTTTCTTATTCATATTTCTTTTGGTAATTATTCATGAAGCAAAAACATTCGACACCTAGTGATGGAGATGGTAATGATAATGTTTCTTATTCATATTTCTTTTGGTAATTTTTATAAAGCAAAAACATTAATGTAAACAACGAGATAAAACGATTAGGCAATACAAAACAAACAAGTAAACCATCAAATAAGCAAACCAACACAGACAAGCAAAACAGGACTAACAGATGAATACAGCGAAAACAACAACAACAACAACAGATAGTCCCATAACTCTGGGGTCGCAGGGGAGTGAGGTGGTAGACACCTCAGCATTTCTGAGGACCAGCATTATGACGGCGGTGCCCATCTCCTCTCCCTCGATTCATATTCATATTCATGTTCATGTTCACGTTCATGTTCATATTCTTTTTTGTTTGTTTGTTTGTTACTGTGGACAATAACACGTATAACTTGGGCTGCTCTTCCTTTTTTGTGCGTGTGACCGCAATGCCGTCACCTTTTTTTCCCCCCAAGACTTCAGAAGGGCAAGAAGGTTAATTGATCTCTCCAAGGCAGCCGGGCAATGCCCTGCTCTTCCCGATTTTCAACTGCCGCGGGATCTTTAGCGTGCCCAGCCAGAAGGCACACGGGTCCGACTCATTTTTCGTCCCCTCCCGAAGGACTAGACGTTCAGTTGGATTTTCTGGTCAAACTGAGGAGAAAAGTCGAGGTCTCTACGAGGAGCAAACTCTGGAACCTCGAGTTTAGTTATTGGCAGGCGAACGTCTGAATCATTCTGCCACTCTTCTAAACAAACGAAAACAAACAACAAAAATCTATGTACCACGTACGCTTGTATCACTTGCAACATTCTTTGCTGTGTGTTGTAGGCCGAACAAACAAAAAAACAAAGAAGCAAACAAACAAACAAACAAACAAACAGATTATTCAATAAATCAGTTTACACACACACACACACACAACACACAACACACACAAAACACACACACACACACACACACCCCACACACTACACACACTACACACCACTACCACACAACAACAACACACAACACATACACACACACACAACACACACACACATACACACACACACACATAACACACACACACACATACACACCACACACACATACACACACATACACACACACACACACACATCCCACCACACACATACACACACACACACACACACACACATACACAACACACATACACACACACATACACACACATACACACATACACACACTACACACACATCACACATACACACACATACACAATACACACCACACACATACACACACACAACACCACACTACACCACATCCACACACATACCACCACACAACACACACACATCCCACACACACATACACACACATCCACACACACATACACACACACATACACCACACATACACACACACATACACACACACATACACACACAACACACACACATACACACACATACACACACACAACAACACATACATACACACACAACACAACATACACACACAACACACACACACATACACACACACATACACACACACACACACATACACACACACAACATACACACACACATACACACATAAACACACACACACATACATACATACACACACACACACATACACACACATACATACACACACACACACACACACACACACACACACACACACACACACACACACACACACGCTCAAAGTTATCCTATAACCTTGAGATGGCAAGAGGAGTCAGATAGTCGAGACCTTAACTGTCTCAGGGTCAGCATTATAAGGGTGGTGTCCATCTCCTCTGCCTGCCAGCTTTATCTTTCCCTAACTTTGAAGAAAGTCAGGTACCCATTCATGCACAGGATCACACCAGTAAGCTGTAATGATAAACTGTTATGATAAGCTGTATTGATAAACTAATGATAAACTGTGACAATAAGCTGTAATGACAAACTGTAATGACAAGCTGTAACGAGAATCTGTAATGACAAGCTGTAATGACAAGCTGTAATGACAAGCTGTAACGAGAATCTGTAATGACAAGCTGTAACGAGAAGCTGTAATGATAAGCTGTATTGATGAACTGTAATGATAAACTGTAACAATAAGCTGTAATGATAAATGTAATGATAAGCTGTGATGAGAAGCTGTAATGATAAACTGTAATGATAAGCTGTAATGATAAGCTGTAAGGTATTTGGAGTTGGAAGTTTGTTGAAAGGAGATTCATCATAGTCAGACTATTCATACATGCTCCACCCAGATGTGCCACAGAGGATGTAGCAGACTGTGGAGCCTGTACAAAACCCTGCGTGTTGGTAACGTCTTGACATTGGAAGGAGGCGTGGGTGGGGCTTATTTTCATAGGACACCGATAGGGAACCACAAAGGTGTGAGCAATGTGCCCACTTTTTATGTCGTGACATCATAGTTTCAGTTTCAGTTTTTCGAGATGACGTCTCCGCTCTCGGAATGAATTCCATATGCACTAACGTCACAGGTTCCATGTGATGGAGAAGATCCAGAATGATCACGGCACAAGCCTTAAGCCTGCGCATAAATCCACGAGCTGACCAGGTCCTGAAGTCCAACCTAGATAGTTCCATAAACTTGGGCTCGTAGGGGAGTGAGGTGGCAAAGACTTCAACTTTTCCCGGGGCCAGCTCCACGAGGGCGGCGCCCATCCCCTCTCTGTCGATTCAAATTCATATTCATATTCACATTTTTTACCAAGACTTCAGAAAGGCAAGAAGGCTAATTGGTCTTCAAGGTGAGGGACCTGGGAAATCTATCTCTCCAATATTTTAAACCAAGGCAGCCGGGTAATGCCCTGCTCTTCACGATTTTCTACTGCCGTGGGATCTTTAGCGTGCGCAGCCAGAGGGCACACGGGTCCGACTCGTTTTTCGTCCCCTTCCGAAGGACAAGACGTTCAGTTCGATTTTCCGGTCAAACTGAGGAGAAAAGTCGAGGTCTGTACAGGGAGCGAACCTTGGAACCTCGAGTTTAGTTATTGGGAGGCGAACGCCTGAATCACTCTGCCACTCTTCTCCCTCTGACATCACATCTAGAATCCAAAGCTATGAGCTAATCGTATATTAGAATACTGGCTGAACTCTCACCTCACCAAGTTTTATGTTATCTGTTGCAGTATCATTCGCCACCTGGGATCTTCATCAACACAGCAGACTTCAAATCCACCAAAGACCTTGCAAACCATCTCCTGTACCTGGACAGCCACCCTGAAGAGTACATTAAGCTGTTGCAAGCCAAGGACCAGTATCAGCCACTATACGAGGACTGGCCTATACGGTCAGCGACAGGAGACATCTATTACATGCACTATCATTACGAAACCGTCTCTTACTGTGAGCTGTGTCGACGGCTGTGGAATCTGGACACCTACAGGAAAATTGTACCTGACATTGTGCAGTGGTTTGACAGAGGTAACTGTTATCCCCCTGACGATCTGAAATGATTGTGAGTGTGTGTGTGTGTTTGTGTGTTGTGTGTGTGTGTGTGTGTGTGTGTGTGTGTGTGTGTGTGTGTGTGTGTGTGTGTGTGTGTGTGTGTGTGTGTGTGAGAGAGAGAGAGAGAGGAGATGAGAAAAGGTTCTTTATTTAGCAGATGTACTAGATAATCGCTTACATGCTTTTTATGCTTTTTATGTCTAGCACTCGTCCGAAGTAGAACCAAACTACATGTTGTAAGAAATCAACAGAAATCATAAGATCTACATCCTAAAATGAAATTAATTGCTTGATCTAAACTCAGAGAGAGAGAGAGAGAGAGAGAGAGAGAGAGAGAGACTTCAGACTTCAGACTTCAGACTTCAGACTTCAGACTTCAGATGGTTTATTCATGTAATAGGCCATTGCCCCTCATGAAGGGGTACAAATACATAAGCAAAACTATCATTTGGCCTCATGACAATCACATTAATGTTATATTGTACATAGACTAAAACAGAAATTAACATTTGAACAATACTCATATAAATCACAAACCTAAGACATCAATCTATACGCACTAGTCATTTCAGTGAAGTTTAATTATACAACAACATATTGTCGTCTCTTAAATGTGTAAATACTATGGAAAAACAGAAATCCATGAAACAATTTGTACACAGTATATATGCAACATGTTCACTGACAAAAATCAAAACGGGCAGCATAAGTTGTACTGCATCATGACGTTGCTTTTTCTCTAAACTTAAATGTTTTATACAAAAACAAAGATAGATTATATACAACATCAGACGCGTTTGATGACATCAATAAAGTCATTTTAAATAATGAAGGTTGCCTATGATATTTAGGTCGAATCAATTTCTCTCGAATATTTTGTAGTGCTGGACAGCAAAGCAAAAAGTGCACTTCATCTTCTTTTGAATTTTTACATAATGGACACAATAAATCACTCTCTCTGTGAGATCTATATCTAAAATAATGGGCATTAATTTCTGATATGCCAAATCTAAATCTTGCTGTCACATATTTAAAATGTCTGTTCATATTCAATGTTATATATGATTTCACTTCACGAGTATTACAAAAAGTTCTGTAAATATTAAATCTGTCACTGCTTTGAACGTGATCGTTCCATTTCTGCCATCCACAGTCAATCAAGCGCTGACGAAACTCCCGTATGAATTTATTTAAATTGCCAACACCTTGATTAATCCATACGACGCCATATCCATATTCAAACAAACAAGCACGTACATTCGACACCCAGGTGTGTTTACCTTTTGCATCTAAATCACACAGCGTATTATACGCTTTGCGAGGTATTCTATAATTTTCCATCTGTATTAATTTAAACCAGTAGTGGATACATCTAACGGCAGAGTTTACATATAATGGATATCTGTTTGTCTCTCCATACACAAAGTCATTAGGAGTACGCATATCCACTCCCAAAAATTTCTTTAAGGCAAATGTGTGAACTGATTCACAGTGAGCAGCAGCTTTATCTAAACCCCATAATTCAGACCCGTATTGTACAATAGGTTGAATCTGAGAATCAAACAATTTAACAAATAAATCAAAAGAATTGTTATTAAGAAAATGCAAACGTCGCATTATACTTAATAAGGCATTTTTGGATCTGCTAGCGAGATCTTTACATGCACCAGCAAAGCTCAAACGTGTTGAGAACATTATTCCCAAATATTTATACACATTTACCACGGGAATTACATCGCCTTCATACGTCCACTTTTCTCTTGCACCCAAATATCCACCTTTCCTGAATACTATAACATTACTTTTAGATAAATTAACCTTTAACTGAAGTGCTGCTGATGCACGTTGTAAACTATTCAACTGTGTCTGTAATCCAATGACTGTTTCTGACATCAAGACAACATCATCAGCAAGCAAAAGTGTAAACAATTCGTAAGCATCCCGTGTAAAAAATGCACCATGCCTTCCATTTTTAATTACTTCAATCACTAATTCATTTATAAAAAGAGAGAAAAGTACAGGGCTGCATGCATCACCTTGTTTTAGTCCCGCTGAGCAATGAATCAATTCAGTCATTTGGTCACCACATCTAACTTTGGATTTCACCATGTCATACATACTTCTAATACACCGAAACAACTTGCCTCTAATACCATTTTTAAGCAATATAGGCCAAAGTAAATGTCTGTTAATAGAATCGAATGCTTTCTCAAAATCTATGAATGCAACATATAATTTACGATTACCACAAAATTGTTTCTGTACCATAGCTAATAAAGTAAACATATGGTCTATTGTTGAATACCCCCTTTTAAACCCGGCTTGATGGTCACCTGTTATGTCATTTAATTGTACCCACTCCTGCAATCTGTTATTCATGATTATGCTGAATAGTTTACTACTTATGTCGCTAAGGGAAATTCCTCTATAGTTGTTTGGATTATTGATATCTCCTTTTTTATAGAGTGGCAAAATAACAGATTCAGTCCAGTTCCTTGGAAATTGACTCTTATCAAAAAGAGTGTTGAACAATTTTAAAAGAAACTGTACAACTTGTTCACATGAATTTTTAAAGAGTTCACCTATAATTCCATCAGGTCCAGCAGCCTTACCATTCTTAAGTTTTTTGAGTGCAAGATGTATTTCTTTAATAGATATTGGACGATTCATATAATCATCACCCTCATCAAACGGCAAGTCTTCACTTAATGTACTGTCCATGTCTGCATCTAACAAGGCTTTAAAATGCTCGTACCATTTATCAATAGTGATGTTACTTCTAGTTGTTTTCTTTTGAAAGAAACTTTATGAATTTCATTCCAAAATTATTTTTGGCTCTTTATAGAGTTTACAAGCTTAGTCAGTTTTGTATCATTATACTGCCTTTTCTTTCTCTTAAGTAAATTTTTATACTCACGCCTAGCAACTGAATAATTGTGTTGGTCCTCGGTTTTCTTCGAGCGTCGACATTTCTAAGCAGTCTTCTAGCATTCCTTTTACTAATTACACATTCATGATCAAACCAATCTCCAAGTAGATATCTATCTTTCAGAAATACACGTTTCTTCATGCATTCAGCACTTTCTCTAATACAAACATTAAACGCATTTAGTGCCTCGTTCACATCAACATCTATCAAACTCATAGCATAATCTATCGTTCTACGACATTCTTCCCGACATAATGAGAGAGAGAGAGAGAGAGAGAGAGAGAGAGAGAGAGAGAGAGAGAGAGAGAGAGAGAGAGAGAGAGAGAGAGAGAGAGGAGAGAGAAATTCGGATGGTTTACTTCAAGAAAGGCCAATGCCTTTACGAAGAAGCGTGTAAACATACCGCATGGCAAGAAATCAGATAGAATCAAAATCATGCAATAAAACACGTTAGAAATCCAAGACCAATTTCAAGGTCTAACACAGCCATGATAATGCAATTTCTCTGGTCCCAAATGCTTAGCAAAAATGCACAAGGTTTTCACAGGTTCCTAATTTGGTGATGACTTAAGTAAACTAAGCCTGGATGCGTTTGTGTTTTACAGAACTTGGGGGCGATATGTTTTTTCAGTGTTGTTCCCAGAATCGACAGCAAGATAGAAAATGAATTTCATCTTACGTGAATTCTTTACATAATGGACATATTACATCTGTTGCTATTGCACCTATACTTATGAAAATGCACAGCAGGATTACATACTCCAAAACGAAATCTGGTCATGTAGATTTCGTAAAAAGGAAAAGAGGAATTATTGCAGGTGAGATAAAAATTGGTATGAAAAAGAAATGTACGCACTTTTGGACTTGAATACTGTTCGCACTAACATAGACGTAGATCAAATGCCTATCGGTTTCGACCGTTGGGTATTTGACTGGGTACAAAAACGTACAAAATGATCAACAAAAACAAAATAATAATATAGACATGTTTACAAGATATGAACAATTTGCAGGTTCTTCGATCAAGCAGAAAAAAATGGGGAAAAGGCAGGAGGGCAGGTAATGGACATGATACAGGGGAGGTAACGAGTGGGCGGGGAGCTGTGTGTGTGTGTGTGTGTGTGTGTGTGTGGTGTGTGTGTGTGTGTGTGTGTGTGTGTGTGAGTGTGTGTGTGTGTGTGTGAGTGTGTGTGTGTGTGTGTGAGTGTGTGTGTGAGAGTGTGTGTGTGTGTGAGAGGTTGTGTGTGTGAGTGTGTGGTTTTGTTGTGTGTGTGTGTGTGTGTGTGTGTATGTGTGTGTGAGTGTTTGTGTGTGTATGTGTGTGTGTGTGTGTGTGAGTGTGTGTGTGTGTATGAGTGAGTGTGCGTGAGTGTGTGTGTGTGTATGTGTGTGTGTGTGTATGTGTGTGTGTGTGTTGTGTGTGTGTGTGTGTGTGTGTGTGTTGTGTGTGTGGTGTGTGTGTGTTAGAAAGAGGAGTATATTTTTGTAAGATTAAACCCATACTCAGAAAGGAGAATAAAAAAAAAATTGGGGCGAGCGAGTGAAAAAAAAATATATAAAGGGGGGGGGGGGGGGGGAGGGAGGGAGGTGGTGATGCGGAAAAAAAGAAAGAAAGAGAGAGAAAGATTAAGTACTACTCAAATTTTACCAGTACACCACTACCAAGACATCCTTATGGCCCGATCCTGGACATAACAGACCCACTCATGAATGATCCATAAAGATGCAGAGATAGGAAGGGAAGGACCGGGGCCATCACACTTATGTACAGGAGCGAAGGGACGGACAGAGAAAGGTAGAATGTCCCAGTCTCCAACATGCTACAGTAGCCGACAATATAGAGGATGCTTTCATTTCTAGCTCAATTTTTCGGCCAACTGGCCTTTGTCAAGCATGAATGTAAGATCATAAACGAACAAACACAAATACAAATACAAAAATTAGGAGAAAAAGACAAACTTCTCTGCTGCATCGTCCAGTGAGAGAAAAGGACTAAAATCAGTTTCTGTTTTTTTTCCCTAAATTTTGTATTTGGTGTTGGTTCGTTTGTGATCTTACACTTCATCATCATCATCATCATCATCAGGTGCCCTGCCACATGGCGTTGGCGATCATGGACTTCCATCTGTCTCTATCTCTCGTTGCCCCTAGTATCTCCCCCACCCTCCTCGTCCCCAGCCAGATCTTACATTTACTCTTGAAGATGGTGGATAGGGTGAAGGAATCAAAGGGTTAAGTTTTTGCTTTGCTGGCATGGTTGGCAATACAGGATGTTGGTGGACAGGGTGCGGGAGTCAAAGGGTAAATGACAGTGCACCTCTATATTGTTATTTACTTGTTCTAGTGAGCGGGTAGGTCCTCGTGGGCTTTTTTTGTTGTTATTGTAGTCCTTCGGCTGTCTTAACACAGAACCACATCAAAAACCTAAACATCCACTCCCTTTCCTGACCGCACACACCCGCACAACCTATCTTCACTTAGTATAGTGTGTATGTAGTGTGTGTGTGTGTGTGTGTGTGTGTGTGTGTGTGTGTGTTGTGTGTGTGTGTGTGTGTGTGTGTGTTTTATGAGGGTACATACGTATGAGTACATCGGATGATGGGGGAAGGGGAGAAAAAAAAACCTAGCAGAGGAGGTACAAACGATACCAGCGCAGTGGAAACTGTAAGTCAAGTTCAAGTTCATATTGTTTATAGCCCAGCCGACTGCTCCAGCCATATCAGGGCTAACCACGTCAAAAACGACAACCCGGTTAAGATAAAAGACACCATTTAATAAACCATGTTCACCGTTAATTAACATTGCAAGTCTAAACTGTAAGTCTAAGGTATCAAAATAATAACAGAATTTACACTAGTGATAGTGATAATAATAACAGAATTTACACTAGTGATAGTGATAATAATAACAGAATTTACACTAGTGATAGTGACTTACTGAAGTAACCGATTGGAAAGAAATTAGTCTGATGGCGAACGGACAGGAAAATTTGTTTAGAGGAAAATAAAGGGATTTTGTTTATTGCCGACTGCGTAGAACCATATCAGAGCCACAACCGTTTCAAAGCACATATAAAACTTCAACAGAAAAAAATTGAGTACGCATTTCAATGCATTTGTGCACATAATCTAAGGACATGCCCCTGGCGTTGACCACTCCAATTTATCGGACAGGGGATTTAAAAACACATCTGAATACAAATGTTAAACATACGTAAGGACACAAAAAAATGTATATATAAATAAAAACGGGCATAAATTACAAAAAAAATGCTTCTGCATATCTCACTTTCCTACAGCCAAAAATGTATTTAATACATGTACCCAGTTATCAATCCTGAGAGAAAGTACGTTACTTTATAGAACACATTCAGGTGAATGGACCAGTAAGGCGAAAAAAATAATAGGAAGAAATGACAGAAAGCAAAGGAACAAAGCAGAAACCAAGAGAGTGACAGAAATGAGGAAATGTCTAGTACAGAATTTCCAGACGTTGGGGATACTATTTATACTGAAAGAGCCCCCGGCATCCCACGGGGGGTACAGGGTTAAGTGCAGACTTTCAGATCTCCTATACAGTGGCTGGCAGATTTGGTTGGAGCACAGAACATGGAACTGTTTGTATTGCACGACTTCCAGTTTAGAGTTACTAGTTCTCTGTAGATGCCTGCCACAGCTTACAGCAAGGTTTCATATTGATCTGTGGCCATTCAGCTATGCACTTAATAATGTGACTTATTTATTTGCTTGTGTTTTGTTCATATGCCTGGTGTCACTAACATCCACATTGTTTTTCGCTCTCCATTTCTCCCTATGTGTGTGCGCCACGAGCGTGTAGTGTGTGTGTGTGTGTGTGTGTGTGTGTGTGTGTGTGTGTGTGTGTGTGTGTGTGTGTGTGTGTGTGTGTGTGTGTGTGTGTGTGTGTGTGTGTTTGTTTGTTGCCGTTGTGTAATTTGAACATATCAGACGACTTTTTTGTGTCGATAAATATCTGAAACATATCACTATCAGTGGAATGCCAGAGACTGATACAATTGTTCGCACCCTGACCCACAGATGTATTGCCGTGGTAGGATTATCAAGGTTGTGTTGTTTTGCTGATTGTGTTTCTGTGTGAAAATGTGAAAAATGTGGTGCGCGCCGTGTGTTTGCGCATGCGTGTGAACGAGTGAAACTGTGTGTACATGTATATATATCTTGTATGAGGGAATTAGTATCCATGCAATTGATGACTCGTGAACATCTTATCCAGTAACACTTTTGTACATATCATATATAAAATATATTGTCGACGCCTAACGCGTAGGTCAAATTTTTATTTTTGTAATGTAATCAAGATTTTGATTTATTCATTATATACACAAGTCTTTGTTTTACACATAATTAAAAAAAGTTTGAGAAATAAACTTCATTAATTTCATCAAAGATTTCGAATTAGGATTCTGCTGTATTGATTATATATGTATGTTTCCCCTGTTGAATAATTACTTGAGAAAGTTTGAGAAAATAAGATCAGTGTAATGTATCATTTTGCAAGAGAATTCCTGTTGACTGTTTTGTGTCACGGTTGTCATCCTGCACATGGACGTTGTCTTTCTTTGTCCTTTTCCGTTTTAAAGGTAGAAAGACTGTGGTCATTGTACTTGTCTACACACAGCCCTGGCGCTGACCACTCCGTCCAATTTATCACACAGGGGATTCAAAAAACTTATTTCAATACAAATTTAAACGTAACTGACACTAAAACACATCTAAAAACGGGGGACTAAATTACCGCTCTTATTTCCCTATTTCCCAAAAAAAAAAAAAAAAAAAAAAAAAAAAGCAGTTTTACAAGCATCCAATTATCACTCCTAAGAGAAAATATGTAAGACTTTATCGAACATATACAGGTGAATGGACCAGCAAGGCAGAAAGTGATAGGAAGAAATGACAGAAAGCAAAGGAGGAAGAAAGAAACAAAGACAGTGACAGAAAAGAGGAAATTTCTAGCACAGAATGTCCAGAAGGTGGGGATACTGTTTATACTGAAAGAGTCCCCGGCACGGGGGGTGGGGGGGTGGGGGGGGGGGATCGCTCAAATTTTTAAAACAGAATGTTGGATTGCATAATCGTAGCTGTGAGAATGTGTCATTATGAAGATTAAATGATAAGAAAAAAATATTTTTGTACTCCAATTATATATTATGAAATTACCTTTGTTGTTATATATATGAAATTACCTTTGTTGTTATATATATGAAATTACCTTTGTTGTTATATATATGAAATTACCTTTGTTACGTTTCTGCGGGTCAGCAATTTGGTTTACCATAGACGTGTCTTAGTTTAATAGTATGTTGGGATTCTTCTTAGCCAATAAAATCATATAACGTAACAGTTATATGTGGGAGATAAAGACTGTGTGTGTGTGTGTAATGTTCACGTGTATCCCTATAGAATGCATGCGTTTTTGAAGACTGTGTGTAAAGACAGTGTGTTTGTGTGTGCGTGCACGCATGTGTTAAAAAAACGATGTGCCTAGAGAGTATCTGTGTACCGACCATGTGGGATGTGTGTGTGTGTGTGTGTGTGTGTGTGTGTGTGTGTGTGTGTGTGTGTTTATGTGTGTGTGTGTTTGTGCGTGTGTGCGTTGTGTGTGTGCGTTTGTGTATGTGTTGTGTTGTATGTGTGTGTATATGTATGTCTTAACGTGAGTATATATGTGTGTGTTTGTGTATATGCGTGTGTTGTGTGTGCGTGCGTGTGTGTATATGCGTGTATTGT
Organism: Monoplex corrugatus; assembly: GCA_030674185.1. NCBI lineage: Eukaryota > Metazoa > Mollusca > Gastropoda > Littorinimorpha > Ranellidae > Monoplex > Monoplex corrugatus. The sequence goes on from JAPXFY010000026.1 coordinate 53,330,880, forward strand.
GTGTGTATGTACGTGTGTTTATGAGTATTTATGTGTGTGAGTGTTTGTATATGTGCGTGTCTGTATGTGTGCGTGTGTGTGTTGTGTTGCGTGTGTGCACGTGTGTGTGTGTGTGTGTGTGTGTGTGTGTGTGTGTGTGTGTGTGTGTGTGTGTGTGTGTGTGTGTGTGTGAAAAGACTGTGTCTGGAAAGAAATCTTTTTAAGAAACAATCTGCTGGTCGAATTCACATTACGACTTTGGTCTTGGTCGATTATTTGCCAGTGTTGGATTATTGTTTCAACCTTTTGGTCTTTTTCACTGTCACTTTGTCTTCTCCGCTCAGCGTTTGTTTGTTATTATATGTGTTATAAGCACACGCATACCCACCCATTCGCACGCACATTCGCACCCCTCCACCCCCCAAAAAAAAATACAAGCAAAAAACCAAAAACCAAACCAAACCAAACCAAACAAAAAAACAACAACAAACAAACAAACATACACACACACAAACACACACATACACACACACATACACACACACACATACACACACACATACACACACACATACACACACACATACTGACAAACATACACACACACATACACACACACATACACACACACACACACAAACACACACATACTGACAAACATACACACACACATACACACACACATACACACACACACACACACACACACAAACACACACATACTGACAAACATACACACACACATACACACACACAAACACACACATACTGACAAACATACACACAAACTCAGAATGAACATTTCAATATCAATCATTTTTATTGCAATCTATAAAGTCAGTCATTATGTAAACTGTAGTAATATTTTCAAAAGTGAAATAATATATCTGATTCGGGATTGATCTGATCAAGGCTGACTAAGAACATGCACTATATGGAATACAGTCATAGGAATAAGAAAGCAAACTAATGAAAACAACATACAAGGAATACATATTCCAATAAGGATTTCAGTCATTGGAAAACATCGAACGTTTCATACACACAAACATTCACAAGTTTTTGGTATCTTTTATCCGAAACATATCCACCTAATCAAATGACTCAAAAGTATACATATTTAAAAGTCTCTTTAATCATTCAGCATCTGAAAGTTGTCAGCTATCATACCTCTCACCAGAAGACACCATCTGAACGCAGAAAACATGGAGCGGATGGGATGGGGAGAGGACCATAGATGTTTGTTTTTTTAGTAAAACGCAGTAAGACATGCTCGTGCCATTTATAGAAATACTGTCATGTTGCTTGTTCTAGTCTCAGAGAAAGAAGAACCAAAAGCGTTTTGGAATGACAGATAATGATGTTATCTTGGTACAATAACAGATAATGATGTTATCTTGGTGCAATAACAGATAATGATGTTATCTTGTTAGCTTTGTTAGTCGACATTCTGAGTTTCTTGAGAAAGACTTTAAAGTCGAAAATTTGACCCCTCTACAAGGTGTTCGGGTGTTGTGTACAGTAAGAATTATCTTGGTACAATAACAGATAATGATGTTATCTTGGTACAATAACAGATAATGATGTTATCTTGGTACAATAACAGATAATGTTATCTTGGTACAATAACAGATAATGATGTTATCTTGGTACAATAACAGATAATGATGTTATCTTGGTGCAATAACAGATAATGATGTTATCTTGGTACAATAACAGATAATGATGTTATCTTGGTGCAATAACAGATAATGATGTTATCTTGGTGCAATAACAGATAATGATGTTATCTTGGTGCAATAACAGATAATGTTATCTTGGTGCAATAAGAACAGGCAAAGGATAAACACAGAAAGACAGCTGGAAACAGTGGGACAGTGCACGCACGTGTATTTGTGAATACGTGCATGCTTATGTGCATGCGTGCTTGTATATATACTACACGTCATTATTGAAGGGCCAGGAACGTTTTTGAGTCAATTTTTGAAAGGAGAAATAACCTATTTTCTCTTACTCTTTTCTCCAATTCGTTGCCGTAACTGAATGGATAAGAGCTCAGACAACATTGCAGTTTCCTTTTGGCATGTGTTTGGGGATTTGCCGATTTGCAATGGGCGGCCCAAGGAAGACAATTTCCACACGAAATTGTCGAATCTTCAGCAGGGTCTCTCTGACGACGCAGGCAAGGTAGCGACAAAATTCGCTTTGCACGTGCAAGGCAAGCCCTTTTTGAACACTACTCCAGCCAAAGTTGCCCGCAGACGAGGATAAAAAGGACCCGTTCTTGGTTCGTTTTAACCATGCTTGCAAGACGACGGATGACGGATGAGCAGCGGGGGAGAGCCCTCGCTCTGCTTGATGAAGGCCTAGCGCAGCGGGAAGTTGCTAGACGACTTGAAGTGTCGCATTCCACAATCCAGAGACTGCTGGAGCGCTTCAATGAGACTGGAGCAGTCCAGGAAAGGCGTCACACGGGTCGACCCAGAGTAACGACAAGACAGCAAGACCGCTACCTTGCCCTCTCCGTCCTGAGGGAAAGGGCATCCACTGCGGTGACCTTGAGGGGTCAGCTGAGGGACGCAACAGGTGCTAACATCAGCTGCAGCACGGTGAGAAGACGGCTACATGAGGCAAACTTGAGGTCACGGAGACCGGCCGTCCGACCCGTGCTGTCACCGGTCAACAGAGTGCGCCGCATGACCTGGGCCAGGGAGCACGTGACCTGGACAAGGCAACAGTGGGCCCGGGTCTTGTTTTCGGATGAGTCCAGGTTCACCCTGACCTTTAACGATGGCCGGGCTCGGGTGTGGCGACGTCAAGGGGAGAGGTTCGCTGACGCCACTGTCCAAGAGCATAACCGGTACGGCGGCGGGTCGGTGATGGTGTGGGGTGGCATGAGCCGTGGTACCCGGACCCCCCTGCTCCCCATTGACGGCATCCTGAACGGGGTCCGGTACCGGGACGAGGTTCTGGCGGCCGTGGCACTGCCTGCGCTTGTGGACCTTGGTCAAGGCGCCATCTTCCAGGACGACAATGCACCTGCGCATCGAGCACGCCTTGTGACCGACTTCCTGGAGCAGCATGAAGTCGTCCGTATGGCCTGGCCAGCGTGCTCACCTGACCTGAACCCAATTGAACACCTCTGGGATGTGCTCGGGAGGCGTATCAGGGACAACCACCCCCCACCGGGCACCCTGGCCAGGCTGGTCGACATCCTGCAGATCGAGTGGGCGGCCATCCCTCAGGACACACTCCGTACCCTTGTGGGGTCGATGCATCGGCGCTGTGAAGCATGCATCCAGGCTCGGGGCGGACACACGCGATATTGAAAACAGATTGGCCAAATCTGACACTTTCTGTTTTTTGAAAAGGGGGGGATGTTCCTTTAAATGCATGTGCTGTTCACTAATGGGTCATTGTGCTAATTTCTTTTTCCAAAACAGGTGTGGAAATGATGAAATAAAACATAGAATCAATTCTAAACATTGTCAATTATTTCAACTTAAAATTAGAGAGGAAGGAAGAAGTGGCCCTTAAATTATGATTAGGAGTATATATATATGCGTGTGTGTATGCATGAGTGTGTGTGTGTATGAATATGTGTGCGTGCGTGTGAGTATGTGATATTTATGCCGCAACAATCTGGTCATTAACATGGCCTTTTTAATAGCAAAATATTCTTAAATGGAAATATTTAAAGAAACTGATCTTAAAAGAACTGTGGGCTAGCAAAGGAAACAACCGGCAACAAAGTTTTCAGGGTAACTGTGACGATTACATTATCTCCCTTCCTTTTAAAAACGCTATGCAGTAAAAAAAATTGTAAACTCCAGGACAGTATTTACCTGGGTTTTTCAGTTTCATCGATGAAGCTTTGCTCAATAAAAATAGCTTTTTTTTTTCTAGCTGAAATTTTAACAGTTATGGAAGACAAAGGAACAGTTTCATTTTGCATAACGGTTTTATTAAAAATATATTTTTTGTTAAAATGTTTTAGTTTTTCTAAAATTCATGAAAGCCAGCCGACAGCACAGGATCATAACAAGGCTATAACTATCTCAAAATGAACCCAGTGCCTCACTGGAAAAAATAAACCAGAAGAGAAAAATAATTACACATCTCAATGCATTCGTGCACAGAATATGCCCCAGGCACTGACTACTCCATTTTATCACCAGGGTAGAAGAAAAAAAAAAGAAAAAAAAAGAGACAAAAAACAAACAAACAACAACAACAACAACAACAAAACACACACACACACACGAAAACTGAACACAAATTTAAACATACGTAAGGACACCAAACAATACATAAAAACAGGCCTAAATTACCAAAAATTGCTTCTGCACATCACATTTCCTTAAAGCCAAAAACGCACTCAATACATGTACCCTATTATCAATCCTCAAACGGTTATTAATAACAAAAACAAGCCAATATATCAGAATACAGCAAAATGACAGGGCTCTGTATAAACAAACAACGGCAGTAGTATGACTCATCGGGTACAGGAAAATATAGTCCAACTGATATTGTAAAAGTGTCAACAACACCCAAAACTTGTCATTGCATGAATACAGACGTGACACAGACAACGCTGTTGGATGGTCAAAAAGGAATGTGTGTGCCGCTAAGCTTCAGGGCAAAAATACAACCTGTGGAATCAACTGTCTTAAAGCGACATCATAAATGTCTCAACAACATTAAAACATTTGTTTTCAAAACATAGAGCAGATAACACGGACGAAAGGTGTGATGGTCAGAACAGACTGCGTGACACCGAATCGAGAACTTTAGGGCAACATCCTTTTTCAACTCGGCTGTCTAAACAGTCACACCGTCAAAGGCAAGGCATTGCGGACATTGGTCAGAGGACCAAAACACTGCTCCAACATATGTATCAAGTCCAGCTGTGTAAGACACACAGATCACTGTCCATGCCATACAGGATCCCAGTCTGCGGGGAACGTTCTACAACTATACTCACTGTTCTGAAATAAAATCGCCCATCTCAAATAAAATAGCCCATATGAAATGCAATGGCCCATGTGAAATAAAACGGACCATATGAAATATGATGACCCATATGAAATACGATGGCCGGTATGAAATACGATGACCTACATAAAATACGATGACCCATATGAAATATGATGACCCATATGAAATACGATGACCCATATGATAAATACGATGACCCATATGAGGAAATATGATGACCTCTAAGAAACACGATGACCCATATGAAATACGATGACCCATATGAAATACGATGACCCATATGAAACACGATGACCCATATGAAATACGATGACCCATATGAAACACGATGACCCATATGAAATACGATGACCCATATGAAACACGATGACCCATATGAAATACGATGACCCATATGAAATATGATGACCCATATGAAATACGATGACCCATATGAAACACGATGACCCATATTGAAAATACGATGACCCATATGAAACACGATGACCCATATGAAATACGATGACCCATATGAAATATGATGACCCATATGAAATAAAATAGCTCATATGAAATAAAAAGGCCTACATGAAACACGTTGACTAATATGAAACACGATGACCAATATGAAACACGTTGACTAATATGAAACACGATGACCAATATGAAAAAAGGTGGCTCATATGAAATACGATGACCAATAAAAAATACGATGGCCCATGTTAAAAACGACGGCCCATGAATTCAGTTACATCGTCGTGTTAATAGTGTGGAAGACCTGGACTCACCATCCATGTGGACCACTAAACACTTACTGTCCCTGTTCGCCAAATTGACTCACAGCGTTTCCTGATAACATGGAGATCGTCAGTCCCACTCTCCATTGATGCCTTCTGTTTTTTTCGACCTGACTGGACAGAGTCGTGGACTGAAATGTCACTTCTCACATCCAAAACAAGTGCCACCGCCCGCCTTCAAGCAAACAGGAACCAGAAAACGCAAAAATAGAATCAGAACGCGTATTTAATACAAACCAGACAAGACAGGCGCAAAATTTTTTAGTCCTTTTTTCCCACTGGACTAAGCAGCAGGGAAGTTTTAGTCTTTTTATCCTAATGTTTGTATTTGGTGTTTGTTCTTTTGTGATCTTACGTTTACGCATGACAAAGGTCAGTTGGCCAAAAATTTGCGTCTGTCTTGTCTGGTTGTATCAAATACGCGTTCTGATTCTTTTTTCGTGTTTCTCTGGTTCCTGGTCACTTCTCATGCTTAATTTTAGCTTCCATTCTGCATCATAGAGGTTGGTTTGTTCATTGTCCATTTTAATGCTTTTATTATTCTGGTGGTGTCAGTGTAGCTCATAGATCTCGTCCCCCTTCCGATTTTAACATCTTGCCAGTGCATGGGCTTTTACGTAGGCCCGAGGAGTCTGACTATAAATGTTGGTAGATTTGGTCTGAGCGCATATGATCTCCGAATACGACAAATCCTTCTTGACCAAAATGTAAACTCTCTAAAAAAAAGCCCAGTAGCAATTAACGTAATAAAGGTAAGTTGTTGAAAACATCCTTTAACCAGACCACCTGACCAAGTTTTTGAGGTGTAGTCACGGTCGAACAAAGAAAAAAGAAGAAAAAAACCCAAGATGTAACTTGAAAAAAATGTGTGTTTGATGGTCAGAAAAGGCTGTGCAGTTCCTATGTGTAATACAAAATACTTTTGGCATCACCTGTATTTAAGTGGCACATGGAAAAAAACCCCCATCTCTTAACAATATAAACAGATGACAAACGTATCGAAGCAAGGACGAAGCCATACAGGAAATGGCGCTTGTTGCTAAGAAAATACTGTGGTGACCTGCTCTTGGGAAAATAATCGATGAAACCATTTGTCTGACAAACGAGAAATAAACTGGGGGAAAAAAAAAGAAAGAAAAGAAAACAGCCACCCACACTCGTCGCCAGATGTGGGGCGACAAAGCAAAGAAAATGACAAATGACAGATGTAATGGTGATGACATAAACACATTGCCTTTGCACTGCCTCACCAAAAGCACTGAATACTGCTTGGAATGTGTGAAAGTAGACAAAGTAACAAAGCCCTCAGATTGAGATGTAAACCATCAAAAGTCTAAGACTCTGAGTGGACTTTACAACAAAACGCATTATATGGTTGACAAAATGCATTGTAATATGCTTACTGTTTTCAATCACACATATTAAACCGATCAGTTTCACATATTACAAAACAAAACAAGAACAAAATTGAGAGAGAGAGAGAGAGGAGAGAGAGGGAGAGAGAGAGAGAGAAAGAGAGAGAGAGAGGGGGGAAGCGAGGGGAGAGAGAGAGAGAGACGGAGGGAGGTGGGAGCGAGGGGAGAGAGAGAGAGAGAAAGAAAGAGAAAGAGAGACAATAGAGGAGTTAAGGCAGACAGAACCAACAAGACTGGGGAAGAGGAGAAAGGGGGATCTCCCCGGTAGACACGCAGTGTGTCTACAGCGTTGTGTTCTGCAACGTCCTTTGTATGAAACCATACGATCAACTGCGGCGTTTAAAATGCCACATAGCAGTCAGGTAAGTAGGTCACAAGTGTGAACAAATTTGCCATTCGATGCATATAAAAGTGTTTGACACGACCGATTCAAAAACTGCAGCAACAGTAATTGATTTTTCTTCTCTTTCAAAAACTGCAACAGAAATTGATTCTCCTCTCCGCATGCTGAAGGATTCTTTTGATAAAGTCGTGGACACAAGATCCGATCTCTCTTGGTCAGTGCCAGCCACCAACATAAAAACTGACCTGTTTGTTCTGCACATCTTAACCCTTTCACTGCTCCACCCTATTCATTAGCATCCTGTATTGTCAACCATGCTAGCCAAGCAAAAACTCAACCCTTTGATTCCCTCAACCTATCCACCAGCAGGAAGCTGGTGGAGAGAGTGAGGGAGTCAAAGGATTGAATTTTTCAGTTGATGGATAGGGTGCGAGAGTTAAAGAGTTAATACCTGAATCACTCTGATTGTGTCAGCTTTGCGTTTCAGAGTTCCCTCCCCTCTCCCATTTCAAGACTTCACTAGTGCATAGGGTTTTCCGGAGGCTCGAGGAGTCTGCCAGATAACTAATCGTTGGCAGATGCGGGTGGAACGCATATGAAATTGTCCTAGTGCAATAAATCCCTCAGGAACAAAAGTGTATCCACAGACAGATACATCAATCACTGCACACAATAACTGTAGCTCCACAGAGAGATACATCAATCACCAGTGTACACAATAACTGTTTTTGTTGGCCCACACTTCTGAAAAAAAAAACAACAGAAAATATCTGTCGACGGATTTGTTGTTATTGTTGTTTAAAGCCCAGGCGACTGTGTAGAGCCATATCAGGGCTATAACCGCTTCAAAACATACAAAACTTCAACAGGGAAAAAAAGAGACAAGAAAATCAGTTACACATATCAATGCATTGCACACATAATCTAAGGACATGCCCCTGGCGTTGACTACTCCGTCCATTTATCGCACAAGGGATTTTAAAAAAACCACACCTGAATACAAATTTAAGCATAACTAAGGACACCAAAATTATATAAAATGGGCGTAAATTACCTAAAATTGCTTCCACGTATCTCAACTACCTAGAGCCAAAAATGCATTTAATACATGTACCCATTTATCAATCCTAAGAAAAAACTATGTAAGACTTTATCGAACACATACACATGAATGGACCAGCAAGGCAGAAAATGATAGGAAGAAATGACAGAAAGCAAAGGAACAAGGCAGAAACAAAAAAGAGAGACAGAAAAGAATAAATTTCCAGCACAGAATTTCCAAAAGTAGTGATACTATTCATACTGAAAGAGCCCCCGGTATCCCCACGTGGGGGTGGGTGGGGAGTGGGCAGTCGACGGACGAAACCCTTTTCTCATACACAAAATACAACCAACCAACCAACCAACCAACCAAGCAGACTGCCACGTCCAATACACAGGTAAGAGCAGTAGTGCAGAAGAACTACCCAGACAGATCTCACAGGTCCAGCTGATGGGTGGCCGTCTACTTGGGAGGGAAGACGTTGTCCAAGAAAGCACCGCGCATGTTGCCGGGCGGCCGGTAGTTGCAGACGGCGATGACTTGCCCTTGCCGTCCTGTGCCTTGCCCACCCCCAGCTCCCGGCTGCCTTTCCATACTAACTGTGTGAAATGGCCTGAGGGGGAAGAGAAACACACACATGTGATGGCAGTGATCATAGAGTGCACATGTAGAACCTTTCCATACTGTGTGAAATGGCCTGAGGGGGGAGAACAACACACACATGTGATGGCAGTGATCATACAGTGCACATGTAGAACCTTTCCATACTGTGTGAAATGGCCTGAGGGGGAAGAGAAACACACACATGTGATGGCAGTGATCATACAGTGCACATGTAGAACCTTTCCATACTGTGTGAAATGGCCTGAGGGGGGAGAACAACACACACATGTGATGGCAGTGATCATACAGTGCACATGTAGAACCTTTCCATACTGTGTGAAATGGCCTGAGGGGGGAGAACAACACACACATGTGATGGCAGTGATCATTACAGTGCACATGTAGAACCTTTCCATACTGTGTGAAATGGCCTGAGGGGGGAGAACAACACACACATGTGATGGCAGTGATCATACAGTGCACATGTAGAACCTTTCCATACTGTGTGAAATGGCCTGAGGGGGGAGAACAACACACACATGTGATGGCAGTGATCATACAGTGCACATGTTGACAGACTGACAAAAAAAATGAAAAAAGACTTACGGACACTGTGGAGAAAAGAAAAAAAACACACACACACACGCATGCACACACATACACACAAGCAAGCACGCACACACACACACATACACACACACACACGCGCACGCACGCACACACATGCACGCACACATACACACGCACCACAAACACACGCAAGCACGCATACAGACGCACGCACGCACACACATCACACGTACGCGCGCGCGCACACACACACACACACACACACGGAAACAGATAATGATAACATTGGTACTTTCATTTTCCAAAAGTAGAAGTTATTAGCCAAAAGCCATTTGTTCAAACTTACTGATGTTTGCACGCTGTCATATATTCTTATTTCTATAAGCCGGTCACACGATTTACATGATCTTTAACGTGCACATTTGATATTTTACATGCTATCTATACACACATGAAGAGGGTTTAGGCACTGGCAGGTCTAATTGTTTTTATTGTTTAAAGCCCAGCAGACTGCGTAGAGCCATATCAGGGCTACAACCGCCTCAAAACATACAAAACTTCAACAGGAGAAAATGAAAAAAAACACAATGAAGTACACATATCAAAGCAATTGCGCGCATAATCTAAGGACATGTCACTGGCGTTGACCACTCCGTCCAATTTATCGCACAGGGGATTTAAAAAACACACCTGAAAACAAACTAACGCATATGAAAGGACACCAAAAATATAAATATAAACGGGCCTAAATTACCTAAAATTGCTTCCGCATATCTTACCTCCCTATAGCCAAAACTGCACTTAATACATGTACCTAATCATCAATCCTAAGAAAAAGTACGTAAGACTTTATCGAACACATACAGGTGATGGACCAGCAAGGCATAAAATGATAGGAAGAAATGATAGAAAGCAAAGCAGGGAGAAAGAAACAGAGGGTGACAGAAAAGAGGAAATTTCTAGCACAGAATTTCCAGAAGGTGGGGATAGTATTTATATTGAAAGACCCCCGGGCATCCCCAGGGGGGAGCTGGCAGGTCTGCACACACGTTGACCTGGGAGATGGGAAAAATGTTCACCCTTTACCCACCAGACAGGTGTCAAGGCGAATTGAACCTTGGACCTTGTGACTGTAAGCCTGACGTTTACCCACTGAACTATCGCATACGTAGAAAACAGACAAGGGACACTACAGAACACACACACACAACAAAACACACACACACACACACACACACACACACACACACACCACACACACACACACACCACGTCTAATATCACTTATAGTGAAAAGACGTTAAATTAAAGAACGAACGAACACACACACACGCACACGCACGCACACACACCCTACACAAACTAATGAAGCCTGATCGTTCTTATGTTCTGATTGCATTTCTTTTGTTCGTTAAATTGTTTGATGTTACCTTATAATTTTTGTTATGATACAATGCCTGAATGATTTCACAGATTCATCCGCCCTATAGACACCTCTTTATTCATTATTTTTATTTTTATTTTATAATATTTTTATTCTCACTTTCTTTCCGTCTAAAAGCACATATGTGATTGGACGTTAACAGAAATAACGAACACACACACACACACACACACACACACACACACACACACACACACACACACACACACACACACACACACACACACCACACACTCATTCACAAATACGTGGAAATAGAAACAGATTTACTGACACTGTGAACATGCAGAATAATCTGGAAAAAAAATCTTTTCAAAATACGTTCAGTAAACACACATAACACGACAAACAAGTGCAAATACACTACGGCTAGAAGTGGCTGAACACGCATGCGCTCTATCTTCCTCTTTCCGAGCGAGAGCAATGAATGCAGAGAGCCAAAATCCACAGTCAGTGAGGACGACGGGTGAGAGTTCAGCGTGAGCCACGGTATGTGGGTTCATCAAATGTAATTTTAAGAGGAATAATCCTTTTAATTACACACACTTTATCGAAATTCACGAGGGCAGAAATAACAAACAGGCAGAAAATATCAAACAGAAATAACAAATAGGCAGAAATAACAAATAAGCGGAAATAACAAATAGGCAGAAATAACAAATAGACAGAAGTAACAAATAGGCAGAAACAAGAAAATAGGCAGAAACAACAAATAGGCAGAAACAAGAAAATAGGCAGAAACAAGAAAATAGGCAGAAATAACAAATAGGCAGAAACAACAAATAGGCAGAAACAACAAATAGGCAGAAACAAGAAAATAGGCAGAAACAAGAAAATAGGCAGAAACAAGAAAATAGGCAGAAACAACAAATAGGCAGAAATAACAAATAGGCAGAAACAACAAATAGGCAGAAACAACAAATAGGCAGAAATAACAAATAGGCAGAAACAACAAATAGGCAGAAATAACAAATAGACAGAAATAACAAATAGGCAGAAATAACAAATAGGCAGAAATAACAAATAGGCAGAAATAACAAATAGGCAGAAATAACAAATAGGCAGAAACAACAAATAGGCAGAAACAACAAATAGACAGAAATAACAAATAGGCAGAAACAACAAATAGACAGAAATAACAAATAGGCAGAAACAACAAATAGGCAGAAACAAGAAAATAGGCAGAAACAACAAATAGGCAGAAACAAGAAAATAGGCAGAAACAAGAAAATAGGCAGAAACAAGAAAATAGGCAGAAATAACAAATAGGCAGAAACAACAAATAGGCAGAAATAACAAATAGGCAGAAACAAGAAATAGGCAGAAACAACAAATAGGCAGAAATAACAAATAGGCAGAAACAACAAATAGGCAGAAACAACAAATAGGCAGAAACAACAAATAGGCAGAAACAACAAATAGGCAGAAATAACAAATAGGCAGAAATAACAAATAGGCAGAAACAAGAAAATAGGCAGAAATAACAAATAGGCAGAAATAACAAATAGGCAGAACAACAAATAGGCAGAAACAACAAATAGGCAGAAACAACAAATAGGCAGAAACAACAAATAGGCAGAAATAACAAATAGGCAGAAATAACAAATAGGCAGAAACAACAAATAGGCAGAAACAACAAATAGACAGAAATAACAAATAGGCAGAAACAACAAATAGGCAGAAACAACAAATAGGCAGAAATAACAAATAGGCAGAAACAACAAATAGGCAGAAACAACAAATAGGCAGAAATAACAAATAGGCAGAAATAACAAATAGGCAGAAACAACAAATAGGCAGAAACAACAAATAGGCAGAAACAACAAATAGGCAGAAAAACAAATAGGCAGAAAAACAAATAGGCAGAAACAACAAATAGGCAGAAATAACAAATAGGCAGAAACAACAAATAGGCAGAAATAACAAATAGGCAGAAATAACAAATAGAAATAAATAGACAGAAACGTCAAATAGGCAGAAATAACAAATAGAAATAAATAGACAGAAACGTCAAATAGGCAGAAATAACAAATAGAAATAAATAGACAGAAACGTCAAATAGGCAGAAATAACAAATAGAAATAACAAATAGGCAGAAATAACAAATAGGCAGAAATAACAAATAGAAATAACAAATAGGCAGAAACAACAAATAGGCAGAAATAACAAATAGGCAGAAATAACAAATAGGCAGAAATAACAAATAGGCAGAAATAACAAATAGGGAGAAAGTAAAAAAACAGGCAGAAATGGAAAAAAAGGCAGAAATAACATACAGGCAGAAATAGCAAATACATGCAGCCGTAAAATGTTCACTCTCTCAGTCACCTAAAGTCAACGTTTTTCTTTAACTCCCGCACCCTATCCATCAACTGCAAAAACTTAACCCTTTGACTCCCTCAACCTATCCACCAGCTTCCTGTAGGAAGCCAAAGGGTTCAGTTTTTGTTTTACTAGCATGGTTGACAATGCAGGATGCTGGTAGACTGGGTGCGGGAGTTAAAGGGTTAAATCAAATGGACAAACGGAAACTGACCACTGCCAATGGACCCATCCATCTTGAAGTTGTGTTTCTGGATCTCACTGTACCACTGGTCCACCACCTGGTCCCCTGTAACAAGCATTCTGATTGGTCAGCATACTTTGTAACAGACAGACTACTTTACAACGCATGTTGTGATTTGTTATTGTGATTGGTGAATGGTTTTTCACTCGGCTCTTTCAAAAGTGGAAATTGTTTCACACTGACCAGAGTGGAGAGGGGGAGAGAGAGAGAGAGAGAGAGAGAGAGAGAGAGAGAGAGAGAGAGAAGAAGTGCGCGTGCCATATATACAGATTGAAAAGTATGACAGTGTAACTAACCACTTGAGGAAATCTGACTTTCAAGGCGAAGTCCTGGCCATACAGGTTGGAGTAAGAGGGTTGGTAAGTAAATCTGCCCATGACCTCATAAGACAGTTCCGGATTTCTAGGAAGGAGACGATCAGAGCCCTAAAGGCAATGGCAGAAGCCGCTGAAAAGAGTTCCAAGTGGACCTGGTCAAGAAAGAGCAAAAGCGAACTTCATAAGACTTAACATTTTCCTATGTACAGAAAGTGTCTGATAACTAAGTGGTTAAGATATCCGTCACAAAGGTGACTTGGCCTTGAGATGCTCGATCACCTTGCAGGCGTGGGTTTGAACCCAAATAGAGGAAAAACTTGGTATAGCAGAAAGACATTCAGAAGTCATGACCTGGATGGGTCCAGCTCCCATAGAATGTATGGAATGTATGGCCCAAACATTTGCTTGAGGGAACTTCTGCTGTTCTGCTCCTCTTAAGAGTTCCTTGCTACTTTGAAATACTGTGAAATATAGTCTTCTGAAGGAGTTTTCTTTGTATCACAGAAAAAACATAAAACTGTCCAAGTCTATGACCATGTACACACGTTTTAAAATTGGACTGCTTATGGCAAATCAAGGATTTACATACATTTTCTGTTTTTTGAAGTGATACAACAGGCAGCTTTTTACAGATTTAAAAAAAAATAATGTTCGTCATATACATGACATCATTTTTTTTTCTGCGTCTGATTCTGTTCCTGTTTTCTGTTTTTCGTTGTTGTTATCTTGCAATCTTCGTTATGCAGATGACACCGTTGTAACTGCAGAAAATGAAAAAGGCCTACAAAATCTTGTGAATATAATAGAAACAGACAGCGGAAACGAAGGGCTGGAGCTAAACAGCCAGAAGACTGAAGTCATCGTAATTAGTAAAGAGTACAAGAAACCCTTTCATGCAAAATAACTGCAAATGGCACAACGCAGAGACAAGTTGATAAGTTTATATATCAGGTACAGTCATCTCACCAGGGCTTTCCGCCACGAAGGAGGAAAGAATCCTGTCGTCCATATGTAATCGTACACTTGCAAGAGAGTCTCTAAACCCTTTTCCAGGAGATGCTTCAGAAGTTTGTAATGAATTTCATCCAGGCCAGGAGAAGAGTCAGAGCAAGTCAGAAGAACACCTTTGAATTCGCCTAACGTCAGTGGAAGTTTGTACTTTTCCACGTTATCAGAGACGAAGTTACAGGCTCTCTTTTCTTTCAGGGATTTGTGTTTACAGCAAAGCGCCAATTTATTGGCTGAGGAAGAGTTGTTTTCAATGGTGAATGCTAACAGGTTAGAAACAGCTTTTTGTTTTGCCAGTGATCAGACACTGACAATTTCAGATGGTTGTCAGAGGGACAGGTGTTTTTCTCTTTAGTTTTTTGATACTTTTCCACACTTTCTTTTTAGGAGTTCGGGACATCAGTTTGAAGCAAAAGTCTCTCCATGACTGTCGTTGACTTGTTTAAAAGATATACCTCCACTTTGCTCGGAGTTTTTGATAAGCCCGAACGTTGTCCGCTGATGGAGTTTGGAAGACGCGACGTTGAGCTCTCTTGGGATCTTGTTTTGTTTACATTCGAAAGTAAACCACGGTGTTTTAGGCAAGTGCGGTTTCTTTGACGACGTGGGAATTGCTTTTTTGGCACAATTCAGGACGACTTGTGTTAGAGTGACTACCGGATCATCACTTTGCAGGACTTCCTCTTCCTCTAAATCGCACTGGATCGTCCTTGCCAATAAATCCCAGGTGGCTTTGTGAAAATTCAAGCGTTCCGGTAAGGAATCATGTTCACCATTTGTATTTGTTGAAACAACTAGAAGATGGTCACTTCCATGCAGATCATCCAGAACTCACCACTCATAGTCCAAGACCAGTAAAGCATCACACACTGATAGATCTAAACAGGAAAGTGTACCATTTGCAGAATGAATATAAATCGGAGATTCATCGTTTAGACAGCATAAGTCTAATTCAGAGAAGATGTTTCCCTGCAAGAGACCACAGACTGAAGTATCTTCACTATCCCAAAGCGGGGAATGGCCATTGTGCACATGTGTGTATCTTTAAGAGTACATGTGTGTATCTTTAAGAGTACATGTGTATCTTTAAGAGTGCATGTGTGTGTATCTTTATAAGTACATGCATTTGCCCATCTCACCTGTGTAGTCGGCTCCGGAGCTGGACCACTTATTGGCGATGTTCTCCCCCACTCTCTCCTTGTTGACTATACAGTTGCTGTGTTGAAACCTGTGCAAACGTCAAACCGTACAGAAGAAATCGCCCCCTACACCTTATTGTTATTGTTATTAGTGCTTAAAGCCCAGCCAACTGCGTAGAGCCATATCAGGGCAAAAACTGCCTCAAAACACACAAAACTTCAACAGGAAAAAAAATTAAGTACACCCATCAATGCATTCGCGCACATAATCTAAGACATGCCCCTGGCATTGACCACTCCCTCCAAATTTATCGCACAGGCGATTTAAAAATCACACCTGAATACAGATTTAAGCATACCTAAGGACACCAAAACATGTATAAAAATGGGCATAAATTACCTAAAATTGCTTCTGCATATCTCACCTCCTTAGAGCAAAAATGCACTTAATAGATGTACCCGATTATCAATTGTAAGAAAAAGTACGTAAGACTTCATCGACCACATGCAGGTGAATGGACCAGAAAACATATGACAGAAAGCAAAGAAAGAAGGCAGAAACAAAGAGAGTGACAGAAAAGAAAATTTCCAGCACATAATTTCCAGAAGATGGGGATACTGTTTACCCTGGCATCCCCACGGGGGGATCCCCTACAACTAACAGCCAACTTATCAACCCTGCAAGGAACTAATCACCATCATCACCACCACCGTTAACCACCACTACCTCCCATATAAACATGTCCATCAACGTTGTACACTCGGCTCACTCAAACACCTCACTACCAATCTACTACAGAAAATCTACCATAGAAAATCCAATAGAGAACCTACCAAAGAAACTCTGAAAGAAAAATCGAGTATAGAATATTAACTAAAGCCAAATCTAGCACGAAAACCGACTAATGAAAACTATTAAAGAAAACATTCCTTACAGCCATCCTGCCTAAAAGATATGCTTATCTGGCTTGGTCTGTGACGAAGCGAAAACAAAAAGAAAAGAAAACAAGAGAGAGAGAGAGAGAGAGAGAGAGAGAGAGAGAGAGAGAGAGAGAGAGAGAGAGAGACAGAGACATTCAGGCTCAAGCGATAAGGGAGTCAAACGGCATGTGTCACCGGGGCGTAAGGTGCCAGAGACGTCAACAAATCTCAAGACCAGCACACGTCGCCGTGGTGTAGTGGTCAGCGCAACAGACTACCGACTGGAAGGTTGTGGGTTCAAATCTCCATCGTTCCCTTCAGAAATCGTAGTGGGATTTTTTTTTGCCCTAACCGGCTTATACCCAGAGCTGAGCGTGCTGTGGTCTCATTGTGAAGACTGGACCACACAGTCGTGTCTCATCCATTACACGGATGTGTCACTGAGGGTGTTGCTAACATTTTCTGACCAACAACACATGTTACTGTTACTATTTTTGTTTAAAGCTCAGCCGACTGCGTAGTGATATCAGCGCTATAACCGTTTCAAAACAAACACAATACTTCAACGGGATAAAAAAAAGAAAAGAAAATTAAGTACACATATCAATGCATTCGCGCACATAATCTAAGAAGATTCCCCCTGCTTTGACCAGTCCGTCCAATTTATCACACAGGAAAGTTAAAAATATACCTGAACACTAATTCAAACATAACTAAGGACACTGAAACACATATTAGACGGGCCTAAATTACCTAAAATTGCTTCTGCATATCTCATTTCCCTAGATCAAAAATGCATTTGTACATGCACCCAATTAACAATCCTGAGAGAAAGTATGTAAGACTTTATTGAACACATACAGGTGAATGAACCAGCAAGGCAGAAAATGATAGGTAGAAATGACAGAAAACAAAGGATGAAGAAAGAAACAAAGAGAGAGACAGAAAAGAGGAAATTTCTAGCACAGATTTTCCAGAAGATGGGGATATTATTAATACTGAAAGAGCCCCCGGCATCTCCATGGGGGGAGAGAGCAGAAAGGAAGAAGAAATGAGCACCACCCTCATCATGCCGCTCTACAGACAGAAGGTCAGGTCGGGTCTCTACGACCACACTCACCTCAGACCTCAGGGCTATGGGAACACCTTAACCTAACCTTTTTACGGAAATACTCACATGCCACTGGACGCCAGATGGTCGGCCCATTTTTGAGCGTGCTCGGACAGGTCAGCAGCCAATGAGAGAGGTGGGGCGCCATGCAGCGCACGCTTGGTGTTATGGGCCTGGAGACAACTCTTTTGGAAGTCGCTCATTTTCTGAGGTTTGCCTGTCCGAGAGGTCTTGCCTGGTGCCACTGTGGCTTTCTTGTTTTTGGAACTGCTGCCTCCTCTCTCCAGGGACGAGTCGCTTGAACTGCTGCTGCTCCGCTGTGTAGAAGACGAATAAACAATAAGGATCATTTCAGGTTCTGGTTCATATTGCATAACGCAGCCGACCACTAGAGCCACATCAGGACTAACACCACGTTCAAAACGATATCCAAGTCTAAGTACAAAGACAATACTTAAAAAACCAAGCTCACCATTAGCCTTTAAAGTCTAAAAATGCATTTAAACAAAATCATTCTCATACGCAAAATCATATTAGATGAAATCTATTAATCTCTTGTAAAAACTGAAAAATTGCATCCAGAGGGACGTCTCTGAAGAGGTTCTTTAAGGAGTCCGCCATGTAGTGCTTATGTCTCACATCATGCAAATCCAAGCATTCAATAAGAAAATGGCTGATGCTCAAGGGCTCGTCGTATACACTACAACGCTTCTTCATTTTTTAAAAGGTACTACTGAGTGTAGCATGTGTGACCCGTGTGTAACCTACATAACACTTTCTCTTGCTTTGGAGGAGAATTTCTTTCTGGTTGGGGCAAACTTGAAAAAGTTTGTTATCTGTTTGCTTATTCCAATCCTCCTACCAGAGATTTCTCACATAACTGTGCACTTTGGATTTCACATCTGTGTAAAGAATGAAGAATTTAGTCATCTATACCCTTGTGGCGTTCTTGGCCAGGCACTTAGCCTTTTCACAGCCTCTAATACCAACATGGCCAGGAATCCAGGCAAAGATAATCTGGTAATCTTCACTTGTAAAACAAGAAAACAGTCCAAAGAACTTCAGAAGCTCTGGGTGACAAACATTTCGGCCACCAATTGCCTGCAAAGCAGAAAGTAAGTCTGAAAAGATGAGAAAATCTTTATGCTTGGATTTGGACACCATTTTCAGTGCCAACACCAGAGCAGTCAGCTCAGTAGTATAAACAGAACTGTCAGACGAAATCTGTTTTGAAAATGAACGATCGGGAACAGCGGAAACAGAAGGCAGCAGCAGCAACCCCTTCATCAGACTTTAATCTATTAGTGTATATTTTGTGGATGACAGAAATCTCTTGACACAGTTCTGCATAAAACGACTTGTACGAAAGTGAACTGGTATTGTCGTTACGGAAGTAAGTAAAATCAAAACAGACCTTCGATGTTTTCAAGGCCAGTGGTGGGCTGTCTGGAAATTTGGAGAAGTCGGAAACGGTGATGTAAATATTTTTTTTAAATTTTGAATATTTTACCAGATAATCTGATTTTAAAGTTTTTATACCTACTTTTCATCATTTTAATTCAGCCGCTCAAGTCGGACATTTTATCTGTGAACTGTGTTTACATTTTAGCCTACTGTGTTCGCCCAACGCTACAGCTTTCGCAAACCTTTGTGTTCTCTGGTTTTAAGTGTTGTGAACTGACCAACCCACACACCAACCTGCAAGTATCTTCCTCTCCTGACTGGCTCGCAATTATGGACCCGTCTTTTATAAAACAAATTGGACTGACACTTTTTAAACACAGCAAGTGCTACCTCGGTGGAGACGTCTACCAGCGCATACGAACATTGGGGCTGTGTCCTAAGCCCCGCACTGCGCGATCCTGTCGTGGTGGACGTCTCCACCTACTTTGGCACAATCTGCCTCCTGCTGTGCCAGTCCGACACCACTTTTCGTCTTCTGCTTCTTCGTCTCCTCCACTGCCCCTGCACTCGACCTTGCTGCTGCAAACTTCGTCTCCTCCTCTGCCGTCTTCGCCTTCGCCTTCTGTCCCGCCGGTGCCGCCTTCGCCTTCTGTCCCGCCGGTGCCGCTTTCGTCTTCTGTCTCGCCGGCGCTGCCCTCATCTTCTGTCCCGCTGGTGCTGCCTTTGTCTTCTGTCCCACTGGTGCTGCCTTCATCTTCTGCCCCGCTGGTGTCGCCTTCGTCTTCTGTCCCGTCGGTGCTGCCTTCGTCTCCACCTCGGCCGCCGCATTGTGATAAACTAAAACTATGCCTTTTTAACGCTCAGTCAACATGCACTGATGGCAAAGCCGATGTCATTGCTGACTTTATCGCAGATGAGCATGTTGACATTGCTTTTATCACCGAAACATGGCTTAACCCCCTTGGTCATGAACCTATACATGCGAGTCTCACTCCGAGTGGTTACAGGCTTGCTTCTTTCCATCGCTCATCCCGAGGTGGTGGTATCGCCATCCTCTACAACGACTCACTCCATTCCCGCCTGTCTTTCTCGCAGTCTCTGCCTTTCTCCCATCCTTCTTTCGAGCACGTTGAAGTATCCTTCCAATCCACCCCTCACCCCATCACCTTCTCCTGTGTCTATCGACCTTCACCTAGCTCTGCCAACAAGCTCACCACATCCATGTTTCTCTCTGACTTTGACCAACTACTTGACTACTACTGCCTCTTACCTGGAAATCTCATCATTCTAGGTGACATCAATGTCCACTATGACAACGCTCACCGTTATGACACAAGACATATCATCAACTCTCTGTCCAACCACAATATGACTCAACACATTTCTCAACCAACCCATCAAAAAGGTCACATTCTTGACTGGATCATTTCTCGTGATCACCACAATTCAGCTACTGACAACTGCTTAGTTCTTTCTAACCGTCTAACTTCAGCCCTTCCATCTGACCACTCTGCAATTCTCTGTTCTCTTGACATTCCTCCTCCTTCCCGTACCATGCGCACAGTGCCTCGACGCAATCTCAAATCTATCGACCTCTCCACATTTTCATCTGATGCCTTCCGTCTCCTTTCTGAAAAGTCACATAACCTTGCCGTTGAATTCTATACTACTCTCCACCATCTTCTGGACACTCATGCTCCAGCCACAACCCGTCTTTTACCTGACCACCCCCCTACCCCCTGGCTCACTCATGAGATTGCCTGTGCAAAACGTGCCCGCCGCAGAGCAGAGCGCCGCTGGCGCAAATCCAAACTCACTGTACATAGGCAACTTTTCCAAGCCTCTAAAACAAAAGTATCCACCCTCATTGCATCTGCAAAAACAAGCTATTTCCAAACAAAAATCCTGAATGCCTCTTTTTCAAAAGAACTCTTTACAACCATGAATCATCTCCTTGGCACACGAAAAGATTTACCTCTCCCAACAAAACACACAAATGAAGAACTCCCATCTGTATTCTCCAAGTATTTCACCACTGAAATACAAACTCTTCGTGACAGGCTTGACAGGACACCCTGTCAACCATGCCCACCTGACCCTTCCTTCTCTGGCACACCTCTTACTACTTTTACCCCAGTCTCACAAGAAGAAATTCTCAACACAATCAGATCCATGTCGTTCAAAACCTGCGAACTGGATCCTCTTCCAGGTTCTCTCTACTCTGACT
>JAPXFY010000026.1:53357745-53360245 GCA_030674185.1 Monoplex corrugatus
TCAATTAACATCAGGAAGAGAGTTCTTGAATGCTATATAGAACCGACAATGTTATACGGTTGTGAGGCGTGGACAGTCAACAAACAAAGCCAGAACAAGATTGAGACAGCCGAGAAGTGGTTTCTACGAAGAATGTTGAGAGTTCCATAGACAGCAAAGAAAACAAACGAGACAGTCTTGATTGAGGCAGACACAAGAAGATCATTTATAAGGAAGATTAGGAAAAGACCGGCAACATTTATAGGCCATTTTATGAGGAAAAGGGAATTGGAGCACCTGGTCACAAGGGGAAAGCAGGAGGGAAAGAGAGCACCAGGTACACCCAGGGGAAAAAATGCTGGACAGACTTGCAGAGTGGCTGAAGACAAAGAGGGTGGAAGAGGTGCTTGAGGCAACAAGGGATAGAGACAGATGGAAGGCCATGATCGCCAACGCCATGTGGCATGGCACTTGATGATGATGATAATGATGCTTTTGTGCGGTTGTTGCTCGGGGGAAAGATTTTATTGAAAGTTATCTCAGGTCTTTTACTGTGGATATTTCAGAGAAGGGAAATAACTGTTTACAGCGAGCTGACCATTTCACTGACTCAAAGGGAAATAACCGTTTACAGCAAGCTGACCATTTCACTGATGCCAAAGCTAATGTATGAAGGGCTGTATGAACACCGAGTTGGTCGATACTACAGATCGTTGTAGAGAAAAGAAAAAGAACAAAAGTGTGTTCGACAGACACTGATCTGTTCAGTTTTCCTTCGACAAGTGCTCTGTGTCACAGGAAGATGTGGCATTTAACAGGGAGTATAAACTGAATTCTACCCTTAGTGTGGTTCAGAATCTTAGGTCTTAAGAGATGAGTGCCCAACCTTGCAACTGAGCATTTGGTAACCTACCATAACGTTTACACATATTATGGAGCTTAAATATAGAACGACAACTGTTTGTAAATAACTCCTGTCAGCTCCAGCGACAAGGTCAGAAGAAAATGATACTGTGTTGATTTTCCTTATCTCACGAATCTCATCCGTCTCCTGTCTCTCTCACCTGCCACCTGTCGGCGTCACCGGACTCAGCGTTCACCGCTGCACTCTGTGACACAGCCACCCGCTTCCAAATGGCTATGTCTTGACTTCTATGTCAATCTGGACTTTCCACAACATCTCATTAACTGCCTCATTATATAAAGACCAAAAGGCTACATAGAATTAGATGGAACAGTCAGAAAAGTGAATATTTCAACATCCACATGGGAGTTAGATAAGGTCGTATCCTCTCACCGTATCTTTTTATCGTCTATACCAAACAGATCATGAGGGATGCTGATACAGAACGCATGGGTATAAAGATAGGAACAAAAAAAAACAACAACAACAAAAACACACACACACACACAAAACAAACAAACAAAACAACAACAAAAAACCACCGCGCTATGCCGAAGATACTGCGCTATTAGAAGACAATATTATTAGTATGACAAGAATTCTAAACAGGATGGATGCATCGGGAAAAAAAGGCTGGCCTAAAATTGAACGCCAAGAAAACAAAAGTGCTACACATTAAAGGCAAAGACACCGAAAACGATCATCTTCATCAAGTTCCTTTAAAAGTCTTAAAGATTTTAAACATCTTGGTTCTGTAAAGACTGATGATGGAACCTGCTCTAAAGACATCAAATAAGAACTGGAAGGCAACGCAAAAAATGGTCCATCTCAACAAAATCTGGAAAGATAGAGGCATACCCCTCAAGTTGAAACTATCAACTGAACATATAAGATAAAACGTTAGTTGTTCTCTCTGAAGTATGATAAACGTTAGTTGTTCTCTCTGAAGTATGATAAACGTTAGTTGTTCTCTCTGAAGTATGATAAACGTTAGTTGTTCTCTCTGAAGTATAATAATAATAATAATTACAATATTTATATAGCGCAAAATCTTGATAAAATCAAATCTAAGCGCTGAAGCAGACACACACGCAAGCACGCACGCACGCACGCACGCACGCACACACACACGCACGCACACACACACACACACACACACACACACACACACACACGCATGGCTATAAATGGGGAGAAAGAATAAAAGCAATAAAAGCAAGAATAAAACCAATGGAAAATTATAGAGAGCATAGCATATACAATTATATATTATAACCATGTGATTCCCTCCGAGCGGAGACAGGCTGCAGAGGGGGGGGGGGGGGGGGGGTTGAGTGAGGATAGGATTTTATGCGGAGGAGAAAAGGTGAGTTTTGAGAGCGGACTTGAAGGAGACAAAAGTAGGTTGCTGACGGACTGAGAGAGGAAGTTTGTTCCAGGAGAGTGGACCAGAAACAGAGAAGGCTCGTGGACCATAGGTATTGAGCTTAGTGCGTGGAAAGCGAAAAGTCAGAGGATCGGAGGCAGAGCGGAGGGTACGTGAGGGAAGATAGATCTCAAGTAGGCTTGACAGGTAATCGGGGGCTGCGTTATTGAGGCTTTTGTAGCACATGGTGT
>JAPXFY010000026.1:53365245-53375245 GCA_030674185.1 Monoplex corrugatus
ATTTAGTGACGGCGGCTCTTGCTAACCTCAGTGTTAATACAAGGATCACTGGTCCCATCTTTAGGCAGACCACATATGCAATGCAATACAAGCTCCGATTACTAAGACATACTATCAGTGTGCAATACAAGGCCTGAGTCACCATCAGTGTGCAATACAAGCCCTGAGTCACCATCAGTGTGCAATACAAGCCCTGAGTCACCATCAGACACTATCAGTGTGCAATAGAAGACCTGAGTCATCATCAGACACTCTCAAACAGTGTGCAATACAAACCCTGAGTCACCATGACACACTATCAGTGTGCAATAGAAGACCTGAGTCACCATCAGACATTATCCTTACAGTGTGCAATACAAACCCTGAGTCACTATCAGTGTGCAATACAAGCCCTGAATCACCATCAGACACTATCTGTGTGCAATACAAACCCTGAATCACCATCAGACACTATCTGTGTGCAATACAAGCCCTGAATCACCATCAGACACTATCTGTGTGCAATACAAACCCTGAATCACCATCAGACACTATCTGTGTGCAATACAAACCCTGAATCACCATCAGACACTATCTGTGTGCAATACAAACCCTGAATCACCATCAGACACTATCTGTGTGCAATACAAACCCTGAATCACCATCAGACACTATCTGTGTGCAATACAAACCCTGAATCACCATCAGACACTATCAGTGTGCAATACAAGCCCTGAATCACCATCAGACACTATCTGTGTGCAATACAAACCCTGAATCACCATCAGACACTATCTGTGTGCAATACAAACCCTGAATCACCATCAGACACTATCTGTGTGCAATACAAGCCCTGAATCACCATCAGACACTATCGGTGTGCAATACAAACCCTGAGTCACCATCAGACACTATCAGACAGTGTGCAGTACAAACCCTGAGTCACCATCAGACACTATCAGACAGTGTGCAGTACAAACCCTGAATCACCATCAGACACTATCAGACAGTGTGCAGTACAAACCCTGAATCACCATCAGACACTATCGGTGTGCAATACAAACCCTGAATCACCATCAGACACTATCGGTGTGCAATACAAACCCTGAGTCACCATCAGACACTATCAGACAGTGTGCAGTACAAACCCTGAGTCACCATCAGACACTATCAGACAGTGTGCAGTACAAACCCTGAGTCACCATCAGACACTATCAGACAGTGTGCAGTACAAACCCTGAGTCACCATCAGACCAACCCTGAGTCACAATGAGACACCCTGAGTCCCCATGAGACACCCTGAGACACGCTGAGTCCCCATGAGACACCCTGAGTCCCCATGAGACACCCTGAGTCACCATGAGACACCCTGAGTCCCCATGAGACACCCTGAGTCCCCATGAGACACCCCGAGTCACCATGAGACACCCTGAGTCACCATGAGACACCCTGAGTCACCATGAGACACCCTGAGTCACCATGAGACACCCTGAGACACCCAAGTCCCCATGAGACACCCTGAATCACCAAGAGACACCCTGAGTCCCCATGAGACACCCTGAGTCCCCATGAGACACCCTGAGTCACCATGAGACACCCTGAGTCACCATGAGACACCCTGAGTCACTATGAGACACCCTGAGTCCCCATGAGACACCCTGAGTCACCATGAGACACCCCGAGTCCCCATGAGACACCCTGAGTCACCATGAGACCACCCTGAGTCCCCATGAGACACCCTGAGTCCCCATGAGACACCCTGAGTCCCCATGAGACACCCTGAGTCCCCATGAGACACCCTGAGTCCCCATGAGACACCCCGAGTCCCCATGAGACACCCCGAGTCCCCATGAGACACCCTGAGTCCCATGAGACACCCTGAGTCACCATGAGACACCCTGAGTCACCATGAGACACCCTGAATCACCCCTAGTCCCCATGAGACACCCTGAATCACCAAGAGACACCCTGAGTCACCATGAGACACCCTGAGTCCCCATGAGACACCCTGCGTCACCACGGGACACCCTGCGTCACCATGGGACACCCTGAGTCCCCATGAGACACCCTGAGTCCCCATGAGTCACCCTGCGTCACCATGAGACACCCTGCGTCACCATGAGACACCCTGCGTCACCATGAGACACCCTGCGTCACCATGAGACATCCTGAGTCACCATGAGAGACCCTGAGACACCATGAGTCACCATGAGATACCCTGAGATCCCTGAGAACTACCAGTGAACAATACAAGCCCTGAGTGACTGTGATCAGACAGAACACAGAAATGCATTAGATTCATGTTTTGTTTGTTGCCACAACAAATTAGTACTGCGTGAAGTGTAACGCTGATTGCTCTCTCCAAGGAGTGCCTGTTGCCACAGTACAGTGCCACACATTGTTTTCCCGTGTGCGTGTATTTTCCTGTGGAACATTTCCAGGACAACTCTTTCGTTGTCATGAAATCTGTTGTGCGTGCTGCACACGGATCGTCTCTTCCAAAAGGCTAGCACACAGACCACCAATAATTCCTTTTCTTATTGTTTAAAGCCCAGCCGACTGCACAGAGCCATATCAGGGCCATAACCATTTGAAAAGCAAAAAGACACTGGAAAAGAAAATTCAGTACACATATCAAAGCATTTGCGCACTTAATCTGAGGACATGCCCCTGATGCAGACCACTCCGTCCAATTTATCAACAGATGGTTAATATTAAAAAAAATATCTTGAATACAAATGTAAACAATATAACTAAAACATGTATAAAAATGGAACACACTGACTAAAATTGCTTCTGCACATGTCATTTCCTTAGGAATCACCAATTAAAGTTTAACCTTTTGACTCCCGAACCCTGTCCACCAGCATCCTGCATTGTCAACCACACTAGCAAAGCAAAAACCACCCTTTGATGCCCTCACCCTATCCACCAGCTTCCTGCAAGAAGCTGGTGGATAGGGTGAGAGTCAAAAAGTTAAGTTTTTGCAGTTGGTGGATAGGGTTCGGGAGCCAAAGGGTTAAGACAAGGGGGGGGGGGGAGGGAGGTAGAGAGAAAGTCCTTGTCTAACTGGGATCGAACCTGCGATCTCTCGCTTCCCCTGACGGGTGCTTTAACCAAGTGGAGCACCACGCCCCTAATGACTAACAAGCAACTGGCCAATTTCCAAGTCTTTGGACACAGTATCGATCTGTAGAGAGCAACGGTCAACTCACCATCCGAGACCTGATAATGGTGAAAGGCTGACTGACTGACCTGACCATCTCCTCACACGTTTTAACCCTTTCCCCTCCGCACTTTGTCCACCAGCAACCTACTATCCATCCACGCTAACAAAGCAAAAACTTAACCCTTTGATTCTCACACTCGATCCGCCAGCTTCCTGCAGGAAGCCGGTGGATATGGTGAGGGAATCAAAGGGTTAAGTTTTTGCAGTTGTGGATAGGGTGTGGGAGTCAAAGGGTTAAGCATCTACCACTGCACTGTTCTGGAAGCAACAGCAGCTGGGGCTGTCTCTTTGACTAGCAGCAATGGCTGTCTCTTTGCCTGTCTGCCTATCTCTTTGTCTAGCTGCAGTGGCTGTCTCTTTGCCTGTCTTCCTATCTCTTTGTCTAGCAGCAATGGCTGTGTCTTTGCCTGTCTTCCTATTTCTTTGTCTAGCAACAGTGGCTGTCTCTTTGCCTGTCTTCCTATCTTTGTCTAGCAGCAATGGCTGTCTCTTTGCCTGTCTTCCTATTTCTTTGTCTAGCAACAGTGGCTGTGTCTTTGCTTGTCTTCCTATCTCTTTGTCTAGCAGCAATGGCTGTCTTTGCCTGTGTTCTTATCTCTTTGTCTAGCAGTAATGGCTGTGTCTTTGCCTGTCTTCCTATCTCTTTGTCTAGCAACAGTGGCTGTCTCTTTGGCTGTCTTCCTATCTCTTTGTCTAGCAGCAATGGCTGTCTCTTTGCCTGTCTTCCTATCTCTTTGTCTAGCAGTAATGGCTGTGTCTTTGTCTGTCTTCCTATCTCTTTGTCTGGCAGCAATGGCTGTGTCTTTGCCTGTCTTCCTATCTCTTTGTCTAGCAGTAATGGCTGTGTCTTTGCCTGTCTTCCTATCTCTTTGTCTGGCAGCAATGGCTGTGTCTTTGCCTGTCTTCCTATCTCTTTGTCTAGCAGTAATGGCTGTGTCTTTGCCTGTCTTCCTATCTCTTTGTCTAGCAGTAATGGCTGTGTCTTTGCCTGTCTTCCTATCTCTTTGTCTAGCAGTAATGGCTGTGTCTTTGCCTGTCTTCCTATCTCTTTGTCTAGCAGTAATGGCTGTGTCTTTGCCTGTCTTCCTATCTCTTTGTCTAGCAGTAATGGCTGTGTCTTTGTCTGTCTTCCTATCTCTTTGTCTGGCAGCAATGGCTGTCTCTTTGCCTGTCTTCCTATCTCTTTGTCTAGCTGCAGTGGCTGTCTCTTTGGCTGTCTTCCTATCTCTTTGTCTAGCAGTAATGGCTGTGTCTTTGCCTGTCTTCCTATCTCTTTGTCTAGCAGCAATGGCTGTCTCTTTGCCTGTCTTCCTATCTCTTTGTCTGGCAGCAATGGCTGTCTCTTTGCCTGTCTTCCTATCTCTTTGTCTGGCATGCAATGGCTGTCTCTTTGCCTGTCTTCCTATCTCTTTGTCTAGCAGTAATGGCTGTGTCTTTACCTGTCTTCCTATCTCTTTGTCTAGCAGTAATGGCTGTGTCTTTGCCTGTCTTCCTATCTCTTTGTCTAGCAGCAATGGCTGTCTCTTTGCCTGTCTTCCTATCTCTTTGTTTAGCGCAGTGGTTGTCTTTTCCTGTCTTCCTATCTCTTTGTCTAGCTGCAGTGGCTGTCTTTTCCTGTCTTCCTATCTCTTTGTCTAGCTGCAGTGGCTGTCTCTTTCCTGTCTTCCTATCTCTTTGTCTAGCAGCAATAGCTGTCTCTTTGCCTGTCTTCCTATTCTTTGTCTAGCAGCAATGGCTGTCTCTTTGCCTGTCTTCTTATCTCTTTGTTAGCAGTAATGGCTGTGTCTTTGCCTGTCTTCCTATTTCTTTGTCTAGCAGCAATGGCTGTCTCTTTGCCTGTCTTCTTATCTCTTTGTCTAGCTGCAATAGCTGTGTCTTTGCCTGTCTTCCTATTCTCTTTGTCTAGCTGCAGTGGCTGTTCTTTGCCTGTCTTCCTATTCTTTGTCTAGCAGCAATGGCTGTCTCTTTGCCTGTCTTCTTATCTCTTTGTCTAGCTGCAGTGGCTGTGTCTTTGCCTGTCTTCTTATCTCTTTGTTTAGCAGTAATGGCTGTGTCTTTGCCTGTCTTCCTATTTCTTTGTCTAGCAGCAATGGCTGTCTCTTTGCCTGTCTTCTTATCTCTTTGTTTAGCAGTAATGGCTGTGTCTTTGCCTGTCTTCCTATTTCTTTGTCTAGCAGCAATGGCTGTCTCTTTGCCTGTCTTCTTATCTCTTTGTCTAGCTGCAGTAGCTGTGTCTTTGCCTGTCTTCCTATCTCTTTGTCTAGCTGCAGTGGCTGTGTCTTTGCCTGTCTTCCTATTTCTTTGTCTAGCAGCAATGGCCGTCTCTTTGCCTGTCTTTCTATCTCTTTGTCTAGCTGCAGTGGCTGTCTCTTTGCCTGTCTTCCTATCTCTTTGTCTAGCTGCAGTGGCTGTCTTTGCTTGTCTTCCTATCTCTTTGTCTAGCTGCAGTGGCTGTCTCTTTGCCTGTCTTTCTATCTCTTTGTCTAGCTGCAGTGGCTGTGTCTTTGCCTGTCTTCCTATCTCTTTGCCTGTCTTCCTATTTCTTTGTCTAGCAACAGTGGCTGTATCTTTGCCTGTCTTCCTATCTTTTTGTCTAGCAGCAATGGCTGTGTCTTTGCCTGTCTTCCTATATCTTTGTCTAGCTGCAGTGGCTGTGTCTTTGCCTGTCTTCCTATCTCTTTGTCTGTCTTCCGTGGCTCTTTGTCTTTCTGTCCCCATCTCACTGGGTGCTTGTTATCTTTTCTGTGGCTTTGCATAAAGTTTTTCCTTCACCATGTTAATCTTTTTAAGTACGTTCTGCAATTTTACTGGATGGGTGAACATGCACAGCGAAGGAAAACAGAAACAGTGTGATTGACTCCACTATGAAACATAAGAGACATAAGAAAGCCAAACGAATCAACTACAACTAAAAATGAATTCCGAAATGAAAGTAACTCAAAAACCGACAAAGAAAAACAAAAACAAAAAACGAACACACACACACACACACACACACACACACACAACACACACACACACACACACACACACACACACACACACACACACACACACACTCACTCACTCACAAACACACGGAGAAGAAACAAGAAGGAGGAGGAGGAGGGGGGGGGAGAAGAAGAAGAAGAAGAAGAAAAGAAGAAGAAGAAGAACAACAACAACAACAACAACGACGACGACGACGACAACAACAACAACAACAAACTGTAAAAACGAAAACAAAAACTCCAAACAAACAAAAAACAACTACTACTGCAATCATAGTCGACAAAAAAACAACAACAACAAACAAAAAAATCAACTGATGCTCGTGCAAGCCTCTTCTCTGAACAAACGAACACATAGATACATCCAAATGCATCTGCTTAAGGAAAAAAAATGCCACAAAACAAACAAGAATACAAACGAAGAAAAGAAAACAGAAATACAAAACAAAACAAAAACAAAAACACACACACAAAACTCACCCCAAAAACCTATTGCAACGAAACATACACAAAACCACACAAACAAAAACCCTCCCACACAACACAACACAACACAACACAACACAACACAACACAACAAACAAAAAAATTCAACAATCTTCAAACCCACCCAAGCTGGCACCCACAGCAAAAACAAACTCACCCTTTTCCAAAAGGGCTTGCTCTTTTTCTGCTTAGTCTTGGAATCGGTGGCAGCAGGCTGGTGGTCCTTCAGTGCCAGACGACCAAAATCAGACTGCAAGGAAAAGACAACACACGATAGACCACTGAGACAGTCACACACACACACACAGTTCATATACAGATTAGCCCTCGTGTTATATGCCAGCAGTGGTGACTACAGCCAGTTGATTACAATAAGCTAGACCACAGATATAAACAGCAACACAGATCGGTCACAGAGACAACTCAAAACCGATGTCACCCTGAGTTGTCCGCCACAATTTTGCCAATATTCGTTGACAAAGCGTCTCCTCCGTTCTTACTTGTTCTGTTGGATAAACGGCTTTTCACCTCGAAACAACGTTGAGACACTTTAGAGACTGTCGGCGGTAATACTGTATTTATGTTAAGATAGTTGCTGCTATTTGTGTATTACAATGTAGTTATTACTGACCAAGATGGGAACTTTTTTTTAAGTCTTTTCCATATGTTCTCCATTCAAAATAATTTCTCAGTTAATTGATAGGGGAAGTCTTTTCCATATGTTCTCCATTCAAAATAATTTCTCAGTTAATTGATAGGGGAAGTCTTTTCCATATGTTCTCCATTCAAAATAATTTCTGAGTTAATTGATAGGGGAAGTCTTTTCCATTTGTTCTCCATTCAAAATAATTTCTGAGTTAATTGCCTATCAACTCCTATTTTTCTTCACCACAGAAATTTATCAGCTTGCATTGTTTTTCAACAACAGAAATGTACCACAAATCTACAATGAAGCTTGCAGAATGACACAGCACTGCATTCTCAGGCCCATAGCTTGCAGAAAGGCTCAGCGAGGTAACGAAAGCAAACAGTG
Source organism: Monoplex corrugatus (assembly GCA_030674185.1). Taxonomy (NCBI): domain Eukaryota; kingdom Metazoa; phylum Mollusca; class Gastropoda; order Littorinimorpha; family Ranellidae; genus Monoplex; species Monoplex corrugatus. The sequence goes on from JAPXFY010000026.1 coordinate 53,372,963, forward strand.
CGACAGAGCTAGTTGTCTGTCCATGGCATGGTCTTGGTTCCGCCATTTTAATAAGCAAGCAGATGAGCCGGGTCAAAGGTCATAGGTCAGATCTCGTTCCTCACATTTGGTATGGTCTGACTGGCCATCGATCGGTCGAAAACCAAATCGCCAAACCAACATTTGGCTATGGGGCTCAGAAAACGAACATGAAACTGAAATGAACTCTCCGTGAGAAGATTACTGTTATTTATTTATTTAGTTTTTTTATTTAAAGCCCAGCCGACTGTGAAGAGCCATATCAGGGCTATAACAGTTTCAAAATATACACAATACTTCAACAGGAACAAAAAGGAAAAGAAAATTAAGTACACGTATCAATGCATTCGCACACATAATCTAAGGAAATGCCCCTGGCGTTGACCACTCCGTCCAATTTATCGCACAGGGGATTTTTAAAACATACCTGAATACAAATTTAAACATAACTAAGGACACTAAAACATCCATGAAAACGGGCATAAATTACCTAAAGTTGCTTTCGCATGTCTCTTTTCCCTAGAGCCAAAAATGCACTTAATACATGTACCCAACCGTCAATCCTTAGAAAAAGTATGTAAGACTTTATCGAACACATACAGATGAATGGACCAGCAAGGCAGAAAATAATAGGAAGAAATGATAGAAGCAAAGAAAGAAGGCAGAAACGAAGAATGACGGAAAAGAGTGAATTTCCAGCACAGAATTTCCAGATGGTGGGATACTATATAAATACTGAAAGAGCCCCTGGCATCTCCACGGGGGTTACCATGACATGACAGAGGACTTGTCATAAGGTTGAAACGCTAAAGGTTGTCCAACTACCCAGAGGGCATAGGGGAATGGAATGGAATCTTTTATTTACTGTCTGTTCACAATAGTGATTTTAGACACACACACACACACACACACACACACACACACACACACACACACACACACACACACACACACACACACACACACACAACTACACACACACCTCTGGTAGATATGAAACTCTCCTCCTATTTTCATTCTAATGGAGACTGGAAAAGACTGACCACGCCAATCGAACCACTAACCACGACCATGGACATATCCTGGCAATATCCACACGATTTCTTTATTTGCATGACCCTGTGATGAACTGTCCATATATATGATCCTATGGCAACTTTGAGAGGGTAGGAGGGAGAGAGAGAGAGAGAGAGAGAGAGAGAGAGAGAGAGAGAGAGAGAGAGAGAGAGAGAGAGAGACAGACAGACAGAGACAGAGACAGAAACAGAGACAGAGAGAGACAGAGACACACACATAGACAGAGGGGAACGAGATGGTAGAGACCTCGATTTCTCTCGAAGCCAAAATCATGAGGGCAGTGCTCATCTCCTTTCCTTTGTAGCTTTACCTTCCCTTACCTAAGGAGGGTCAGGTACGCATTCACAGCTGGACGGACTGGACTCGGGCCACTAGAAAAGTTGACACAGACCAAACCCAAGACACAAAAACTAGAATATGAACTACGTTGTAATTAGAGAAGGGCTGATGGTACCAGTACTAGGCACACAAAGTAAAAGGACAGCTACTTTGGTGCCAGGATATAAGAAGTAGAACGTGAACTCCGGTGTAGCTAGGCCAAAAAGGACAAGTAAATTGTGTTCTAATCGTAAACTCATTAACCCCATGACTCCCGCACCCTGTCCACCAGGATCCTGTATTATCAACCCTGCCAGCAAAGCAAAAACTTAAAACTTTTGATTCCCTCACCCTGTCCACCAGCTTCTGGCAGGAACCTGGTGGATAGGGTGAGGGAATCAAAAAGTTGTTTTTGCAGTTGGTGGATAGGGTGCGGGAGTCAAAGGGTTAAACAAAAACCATCCGCTCCAATGCCAAAACACAGTTTAGGTTTAGTCACAAAGGATTCATCGCACTTAGGTAATTCCATTTGCGTTCTACCTATATTTGCCAATAATCATCTGGCAGAATGCTTAAACTCTATGCGCTGGAAAACTATGCACTGGAAAACTATTTGCACCGAGAAACTGTACGCACTGGGAAACTGTGTGCACTGGGAAACTGTATGCACTGGAAAACTGTGTGCACTGGGAAACTGTATGCACTGGAAAACTGTATGCACTGGAAAACTGTATGCACTAGGAAACTGTATGCACTGGAAAACTGTATGCACTAGGAAACTGTATGCACTGGAAAACTGTATGCACTGGAAAACTGTATGCACTGGAAAACTCTATGCACTGGAAGGATCTTGAAATGTGGAGACAGGAG
>JAPXFY010000026.1:53382745-53397745 GCA_030674185.1 Monoplex corrugatus
AGAGTAAAAACAAGACGCTTGGGACGCTTTTCAAAACAATGTTTCCGTATGAAAAAAACATCTAAAACTTATCCCTTTGAAGTCATGAGGCACAGTAAAACAACTCTACTAGTACAAGGAATTAAGCCGACAACTTCAAAGCCAAAGCCGGTCTGCTGTCATTATTGTTTCCCTTTCGCTTGAGTGGACCAAATGACCACGGTTATATGTCGCCTTCATGGTCGGTGATAAGACTCTTAACTTACTTTTACTTTTTCCTTCCGCTTGTACCGGTGGGCGTCGCGGGGAGATACAGTCGTCTGTCAGCAGCAAGGCGGGTGGCCTGGAGAAGGGACATCTCGTGAGCTCTGAGGGTGTCTGCCACGGAGTCGCTCCATCGTCGTCTTGGTCTTCCTCTGGCTCTCCAGCCAGAGTATCTGGTGTTGTATGCCCGAAGAGCTGGTTGGTTTAGGGGCATATGTGTGAGGTGTCCGAACCACTTGATCCTCATATGTTCGATGTGTTGTAGGATTGGTGTTGCTCCTACCATGTCTCGTATCACCTCATTTCTGATCTTGTCCCACCTTGTCTTGTTTACTGCTTTCCTCAGGCATTTCATTTCACAGGTGACCAGTTTTCTCCCGAGGACTTTAGTTAGGGACCATGTCTGGCACTGGTATGTCAGCGTTGGTAGAAAAATGGTGTTGATGAGTTTCGCCTTAGTGCTGGTGGGAATGCTGGGGTGTTTCAGGAGAGGGGCAAGTTGGTAGCTGACTGCGTTGGCTTTCTGACATCTGGTCTCGATTTCTCTGTCTAGTTTGCCATTTTCAGTGAAGATGCTGCCCAGGTATTTAAATTCACTGGCTTGCTTCAACTGGGTTCCGTTGATGTTGATATCCAGTTTGTTTGGTCTCTTACTGACAGTCATGACCTCGGTCTTGCTGACGCTGACCTTCATGCCGTATGTCTCGCAGCTTTCACTGAGCTGGTCTGTGTGCTCCTGTAGCTGTATCTTGTCATTGTTCACCACTGCCTGGTCGTCCGCAAACATGAGTTCATTGAGTGCCTCAGGGTCTGGGTTTGCCTCCTTCGTAATCTGATCCATATAGATCACGAAGAGAAGAGGGGAGAGATTACAGCCCTGCCTTACTCCCGATGTCACTGGGAACCAGTCAGATGTTCCACTGGCGGTGCGGACTGCACTCCTACTGTTGGCATAGATGGCCCGAATGTTGTCTAGCAGCTGGCCCTTGACGTCGTACTGCTCGAGGACCTTCCATAGCTTGTCTCTGTTGACTCGATCAAAGGCCTTTTCTTGATCAACGAATACAAGATGGAGATCTCGGTCGTATTCGATCGCCCTCTCGCACAGTTGTCGTAGTGCAAAGATTGCATCGGTGCACCCTCTTCCTTTTCTGAAGCCAAATTGGGCGTCACTGAGGAGATGTTCTGTTTTCGCTCGAGTGCGCTGCTCCAGGATCTTTGCGTACATTTTCCCTACATGACTGAGTAGTGATATGCCTCTGTAGGTACTGCAGTCTTTCTTGCTGCCCTTCTTCTTCCATATTGGCACCACTATTGCATTTTGCCAGTCTTCTGGTACTTTTCTCTCCTCCCAAGTTTTCTGAAAGATGGTGGTGAGCCACTGAATTCCGGTTTCACCGCACACATGGATGGCTTCAATTGTTATAAGACTCTTAACGAAACCACTTTATTGTTCTTTAGTCAACATGATTCGTATTAACCAATCGAAATGGGCTGTCTCGCAGAGCTAGATGACACACACAAAGAGGAAGGAGACAGAATGTGTGTGTGTGCGTGCGTGCGTGCGTGCGTGTGTGTGTGTGTGTGTGAGAGAGAGAGAGAGAGAGAGAGAGAGAGAATATATATATATATATATATATATATATATATATAAGAGAGAGAGAAAATAGATAGATAGAGGGAGTGAGAGACAGACAGACAGACAGACAGGCAGAGACCGACAGGCAGGCAGGCAGACAGACAGAGAGAAGAGACAGACACTGAGACACAGTGAGACACGGAGACAAGAGAGAGAGAGAGAGAGAGAGAGAGAGAGAGAGAGAGAGAGAGAGATGTGTGTGTGTGTGTGTGTGTGTGTGTGTGTGTGTGTGTGTGTGTGTGTGTGTGTGTGTGTGTGTGTGTGTGTATACCACCGCGTCACTTGTCCAACACAACAAAACACACGCACAAAGTCACCAAGAAAGGTAACTCACCTGCAAGTGCGAAGACTGAGAGGACGGGGCTGTCCCCCCTGAAGTAATGGTTTCCTTCCTGTTGACTGTTTTCTCTCCGTTCTTTATGATCGTTTCTTCCGTTATCGTCTTCGTCACCTGAAGGCAATCATACTGCTTTGTATTGTATTGTGTTATGTTATGTTCTATTCTACTGTAATATATATTTCCTATCTGTACACATCAGTATTTCATTGTCATCCATCATCATCAAGTGCCTTGCCACATGGCGTTGGCGATCATGACCCTCCAAATGCATCTATCCCTTGCTGCCGCAAGCACATCTTCCACCCTCTCTGTCCTCAGCCACTCTGCAAGTCCGTCCAATATTTTTTCTCTGGGTCTACCTGGTGCTCTCTTTCCCTCTAGCTTTCATTGTCATTGTACCCTAAAAACAGGAGCTGACTGAAAGACGGTAACATCACAAAATCCCATAGCACATCTAACCACTCTAAAGTACAAAAAAAAAAACACCAAAAAACAAAACAAGGAAAGTCCAGCCGGCAATTGCCCTGACAGTTTTTTTTTTTTCACAATCAATGTTTTTTTTAATTTTCATAACAGATAACATAAACATCAGTGATAACATACACAATACTACACAAATGTTATACACACATACAGTCATGTATATCTACTATCATTTTTGTATAAAACCCAGCCGACTGCGTAGAGCCATATCAGGGCCATAACCTGTTTCAAAACATACACAATACTTCAACAGGAAAAAAAAAGAAAAGAAAAAATAAGTACACATATCAATGCATCGGTGCACATATTCTAAGGAGATGCCCCGGTCACTGACCATTCCGTCCAATTTATCACGTAGGGGATTTAAAAAACATATCTGACTACAAATTTAAACATAGCTAAGGACAGTACACGTGTATAAAAAAGGGCCTAAATCACCTTTTATTGCTTCCGCATATCTCATTTCCCTCGAGCATAAAAAGACTTAATACATGTACCCAATTATCAATCCTACGAGAAAAAACGTAAGACTTTATCGAACACATACAGGTGAATGGACCAGCAAGGCAGAAAATGATAGGAAGAAATGAGAGAAAACGAAGGAACAAGGCAGAAACAAAGAGAGAAACAGAAAAGAGGAAATTTCTAGCACAGAATTTCCAGATGGGGATGCTATTTATATTGAAAGAGCCCCCGGCATCAGCACATCGGGACAAAAACAGTACCCCTTACAACCATGGACTACTTCAGCATCCCTTAATTTGGGGTACTTTTTGTGCGTAGAGGAGGAGGGCGCTTACAAGGTATATTACGGTAATTAGTTTTGATAACACACACACACACACACACACACACACACACACACACACACACACACACACACACACACACACCACACCAGCCACACACACACACACACACACACACACACATTCCGCCTATTCTTCAACACTGAAGGCACAACAACGAATCAAGTAAGTAATCAATCAAAAACAAACAAACAAATAAACAAACAAAACACACACACAAAAACAACAACAAAAATAAACACAAAGAAAAAAAACACTTAAACAGAATAAAAACATCAACCCTACTTAAAACAAATAAATAACAACAACAAAAACAAAATACCTAAACACAACACACACACACACACACACACACACACACACACACACACACACACACACACACCACACACACACATACACACACACACACATATACAAGTAAGAAAGAAAAATAAGAAGGAAAGGTGTTTTAAGTACACTATAGAAATTGCAACTACTTTAAAAATAATAATAAGGTCCCACCCACACATACAAAAATACATGACTGTTCCTTCTCCTGCAAGCAGAGAAACAACAGTAAATAGTGCAAACCCCAGAAGTTAGATGGCGAAGAAGAGGGATTATGTTCAGAATAAGAACAGACCACTGAAAAGACAGTCAATGTTGAGGGTAGAACACAAACGGGAAAAAGATGACCCGTTAAAACAGGAAAAGAGAAAGAGTTGAAGGGAAGACACAGAGGTGTAAGGACATAGAGGACTCGGCTACACTCACTGACGGCTGCTTCAGATGCAACCCTGGGCGACGCCGTCTCCATATGGAAGTAAAAGTCATAAATCTTTGCGTCAGGAGCAAGGTAGAAGAGAGAATCTTCTATGTAAACAGGAGATCTGCAACCTGCATCACTGTTCTAGTACCATCCGTTATTAACAAATCTTGCAGCCAGCTTTCCTAACCCCGCGTGAAGCGAGCGAACACACACGTAATACCCATCCAGCTTTGTGGTGGTCAAATGATTAACAGTCACACAGGTACCAGACTTGGTGAATGGAATTCTACCCTCGGCACACTGTTGGTCAGAACACGTGCGCTAAAGTGCAACTGCACGTTTTTATTGGCCATAGCTCACACACGCTCTCGTCGTTACGAAAACACTCTGCACTCGAACCATCTGTCGAGAAAATGTGACCAGACACCTCAAAATGACTCTTATGTCGGAGTAGGCCGTTTTTCATCTATGTTCTGCAAGGGAAATTTATTTCCCATTTTAACGGTGAAAACGGTATAAGAGTAGAAATAAATACCATAGATACAAGCTTACTTTATGGCGGAAATCGAAATTAAAAGCATAAAATTTTGCCATCAAGACAAAAAATTTCGCTTTAAATTTGGATGTTAAATTCATGTTTAACATGAAAATGTATCTGAATAACATCCAAATTTCACCAACAGAAACATAAATATGAAAATCAGCAAAATATTTTCAGTCAGACTCCAAAAATCGACCATAAACATCCCAGCATGCACATTTTTCTTGCCAATGCAGAATATTGCGATATGATTTTATGCTCATTTCGTGGGGGATAGTCACAAATAATTGTAAGCAGGCATAAGACGTTCCAGGATGCCAGTCATGGAGCAACTTGTTTGGGGATAACCTGACGGCAACCATCAAAGAAACAGAAAAAAATGTTAGCAAACACAGAATAGAACGACTGCTAGACAAATATTGTCATTGCTGCTTAAAGACCAGCCGACTGCTCAGAGCCAAATCAGGGCTATAACCGTTTTAAAACATACAATACTTCAACACGAAAAAAGAAAAAGAAAAGAAAATTAAATACACATATCAATGCATCCACGTATGTAATCTCAGGAGATGCCCCTGACGGTGACCACTCTGTCCAATTTATCGCACAGGGGATTTAAAAAACACACCTGAATACAAATATTTAAACATAACTAAGGACACTAAAACATATACAGAACAGGCGTAAATTACCTAATATTGCTTCTGCATATCTCATTTCCCTAGAGCCAATATGCACTTAATACATGTACCCAATTGTCAGTTCTAAGAAAAATTACGTAAGACTTTATCGAGCACGTACAGGTGAATGGATCAGCAAGACAGAAAATGATAAGAAGAAAAGAAAGAAAGCAAAGGAAGAAGGTAGAAACAAAGACAGTGACAGAAAAGAAGAAATTTCTAGCACAGAATTTCCAGAAGGTGGGAATACTACTTATATTCAAAGAGTTCCCGGCATCCCAATGGGGGGACAGGCAACTATAAAACGGAACAAACATAGGACAAAAAAACGTGTTGACCAAACGTAGAACACATGAAATGCTGGACAAACACAGAACAGAAAAAATGTTGGCCAAACAAAGAACAAAACTTTTAGACAAACAAAGAACAGAAAAAAATGTGGGCCAAACAAAGAACAAAACTGTTAGACAAACAAAGCACAGAAAAAAATGTTGGCCAAACATAGAACAGGAAAAATGGTCTAACACAGAACAAAAAATCTGTTGGACAAAGATAAACAGAGAAATTATTGGTCACACACAGAACAAAAACATTATTGGACAAAGACAGAACAGAAAAAAGGTTGACCACACAGAACAAAAACAATGTTGGCCAAACAGAACAGAGACAATGCTGGCCAATCGTGGAAGAGAAAAAATTATGGCCAAATACAAAACAGAAAAAATGTTGGCCAAACATAGAACAGATTAAAAATGCCAGACAGGCATAACATAAAATGTTTATCAAACACAGAACAGAAAAAAAATGTTGACAAAACATAGAAGAAAATGTTGGCCAAACACAGAATAGAAAAATGTTGGCCAAACACAGAATAGAAAAATGTTGGCCAAACAGAATAGAAAAATGTTGGCCAAACAAGGAACAGAAAAGAATGTTGGCCAAACATAAAACTGAAAAAATGGACAAACATAAAACTGAAAAAATGGACAAACATAAAACAGAAAACGATGGCCAAATATAGAACAGAAAAAAATGTTGGACAGACACAGAACAGAAAAAAATGTTGGACAAACACAGAACAGAAAAAAAATGTTGGACAGACACAGAACAGAAAAAAATGTTGGACAGACACAGAACAGAAAAAAATGTTGGACAGACACAGAACAGAAAAAAATGTTGGACAGACACAGAACAGAAAAAAATGTTGGACAAACACAGAACAGAAAAAAAATGTTGGACAGACACAGAACAGAAAAAAATGTTGGACAGACACAGAACAGAAAAAAATGTTGGACAGACACAGAACAGAAAAAAATGTTGGACAGACACAGAACAGAACAAGCGGTCAAACACAAAGCAGGAATTCGTTCAACGAGGATCCATAGCACTCGGTCAGTGTCATAATGTATTCCACCCACCCACCGCTCCAATCATTATCACGCAGACACCTTAGGTCTACGCAAAACCTTGTACTGAACACAGGAGGTGTTGGTCAAATATTTAAAAACATGATCGAGTCATTCTAACAATCTCCCTTTTTCTTTCATAATTACTTCTCCAAAACGAGACAAGACAGTACATACATACAGGCAAGGCAAGACATGTACATGCACACATACACCTCTACGTGTTTAAAAAAAAAAAAAAAGGGGGGGGGGGGAGCATACACAAAACAAACAACAAGCAAAATTCCAAAACACAATATCCAGTTATTTACCTTATTCGCCCCAACCCCCTCTGTCACAGTGTACGTGCGAACGCTCCGGGACTCGCTCCTGGACCCTGTGGTGGTCATCCCCCCTGAAAACATATCCTTCCGCATGTCCTCGAACCGCTGAGAGAAAACCCCTCCGCCGTCAAAGCCACCCTCACTACCACCGCCTCTGCTTCTGCTGCTGAAGTGGGTGGTGCTCGTTGTTTTCTGTGGGGCTGGACAGACAGGGTATTGTTACTGTGGCTGGTGCTGCTGATATGATAAGATGATAATGAACAGTAATGGCGTGAGATGGCTATAGCACAGACCGGATCATGGGCTGTCTATGTGCTTAATTGGACTGGATAGCTTTTCTGTATTTCGTTATTATTATTATCATCATCATAATTATTATCATCATCATCACATTATTATTATCATTATCATATTATTATCATCATCGTCATTATTATTGTTATTATTATTATTATCACTATTATTATTATTATCATTATTATTATTACTACTTCTACTACTACTACTACCATTTTTCTTTTAATTCTTCTTATTATGATTATCAAAGAAAACAAACGAGACAGTCTTGAAGGAGGCAGACACACGAAGATCACTGATAAAGATTAGGAAATGACAAGCAACATTTAAAGGCCATTTTATGAGAAAAGGCGAATTAGAGCACCTAATCACAACAGGAAAGCTGGAGGGAAGGAGAAGGCCAGGTAGACTCAGGGAGAAAATACTAGACGGACTTGCATGGTGGCTGAGGGTGGAAAATGTGCTTACAGCGACAAGGGACAGATGCATATATATGGAGGGCCATGATCGCCAACGCCATGCAGCATGGCACATGATGAGGATGTGATGATTTTACCATTATCATTATTATCATTATTATTATTATTATTATTGTGTTTTTTAAAGCCCAGCTGACTGGGCATGGCCATATCAGGGCTATAATCATCTCAAAACACACGTAACACCTCACCGACCCTAAAACAAAACAAAACAAAAAAACCAACCAACCAACCAACCAAACAAACAAACAAACAAACATAAAAAAAACAATACCTGGAAAACTACAATAACTGTACATATCAATGCATTCGCCGTTATAATCTAAGGTTGTGCCCATGGCGTTGACCAATTCGTTCAATTTACTACTAGGAAGGTTAACAAAAACAACAACAATTACCAATCTAAATGTGACTATACAAGGCTTTACATACTCACATTTAGATGGGTAATTGGGAACTTGTATCAACTGCAATTTTGGCTTCAACTGAAGTGCAAAAGCAATTTCAATTGCTATCGGTCAGTTTTTATAAATATATGTATATTTTAGTGTACTTAGTTATGTTTACACAAAGTGGTCAAAGGCAAGTTTAAACAGATCGTAAGGAAGGACTGTTTACAAGAATACCAATGGCCTCTTGTTGTCAAGGTTGCTTCTTTAGGATACAGGGTATATGTCCATCGGGTGTAAAAGAGACTTTATCAACTGTAGCTGCTGACTTAGGTTTCATTAGTTGTCGAAAGACTGGTCAGATCTTCATTCCTGCAGACATTCCTGTATGATGCTATATCTTCTAGTGTAGACCACCTCTTGATCACAGCACACAGCACACTATAAGACCTCTTGATCACAGCACACAATAAGACCTTCTCTTGATCACAGCACACAATAAGACCTTCTCTTGATCACAGCACACAATAAGACCTTCTCTTGATCACAGCACACAATAAGACCTTCTCTTGATCACAGCACACTATAAGACCTTCTCTTGATCACAGCACACAATAAGACCTTCTCTTGATCACAGCACACTATAAGACCTTCTCTTCATCACAGCACACAAGACCTTCTCTTGATCACAGCACACAATAAGACCTTCTCTTGATCACAGCACACTATAAGACCTCTTGATCACAGCACACAGCACACTATAAGACCTTCTCTTGATCACAGCACACTATAAGACCTTCTCTTAATCACAGCACACTATAAGACCTCTTGATCACAGCACACTATAAGACCTTCTCTTCATCACAGCACACTATAAGACCTTCTCTTCATCACAGCACACTATAAGACCTTCTCTTGATCACAGCACACTATAAGACCTTCTCTTGATCACAGCACACTATAAGACCTCTTGATCACAGCACACAGCACACTATAAGACCTTCTCTTGATCACAGCACACTATAAGACCTTCTCTTGATCACAGCACACAATAAGACCTTCTCTTGATCACAGCACACTATAAGACCTTCTCTTGATCACAGCACACTATAAGACCTTCTCTTGATCACAGCACACTATAAGACCTTCTCTTGATCACAGCACACTATAAGACCTCTTGATCACAGCACACAGCACACTATAATACCTTCTCTTGATCACAGCACACTCTAAGACCTTCTCTTGATCACAGCACACTCTAAGACCTTCTCTTGATCACAGCACACTCTAAGACCTTCTCTTGATCACAGCACACTCTAAGACCTTCTCTTGATCACAGCACACTATAAGACCTTCTCCTGATCACAGCACACTCTAAGACCTTCTCTTGATCACAGCACACTCTAAGACCTTCTCCTGATCACAGCACACTATAAGACCTCTTGATCACAGCACACTATAAAACCTTCTCTTGATCACAGCACACTATAAAACCTTCTCTTGATCACAGCACACTATAAGACCTCTTGATCACAGCACACTATAAGACCTTCTCTTGATCACAGCACACTATAAGACCTTCTCTTGATCACAGCACACTATAAGACCTTCTTTGATCACAGCACACTATAAGTATAAGACCTTCTCTTGATCACAGCAGAATATAAAACCTTCTCTTGATCACAGCAGACTATCTTTGGCGGAAAACAAACTTTACCAGTACCAACCTGTTGCTTCTCTCCCGTCCTGTGGATAATGAATACTTTCCTCGACGATGACGCGGCAAGGGATATCAGGCTTTACAGACTCTTTCTCGATGACTCCTGCTGCTCTTTTCTAAGGCCGGTAATCTGGATTTGTCTTCCGTCTGAATTACTGTTCCTGACAGCACAGGTGATAGTGCAGTTGTAGGACGGTACGTTCCATGTTCTGTAGAGATGTCTGAGTTACGGTATCACAGGTGTTTAAACGTCACTGATTGTAGACTTCAAGGACATTTTTTCGTTTGTTGTGTGGACATGATTGAAAGCAAAACTTTCGTCACATGTTGCGCAGTTGCATCATGCTCTATGACATCATTCTTCGTATTCGTTCTGAATTTTTTCCATTTCAACTTTTTTTTAGTATTTAGATGTGAAAGGACAATGTCTTCAAGTTTTCCTTAAATCTGGAGGCACCATCCTTCAAGATCTATTCGACCTGTTTAACACTGAATCTGGAGGCGCCATCCTTCAAGATCTATTCGACCAGTTTAACACTGAATCTGGAGGCGCCATCCTTCAAGATCTATTCGACCTGTTTAACACTGAATCTGGAGGCGCCATCCTTCAAGATCTATTCGACCTGTTTAACACTGAATCTGGAGGCGCCATCCTTCAAGATCTATTCGACCAGTTTAACACTGAATCTGGAGGCGCCATCCTTCAAGATCTATTCGACCAGTGTAACACTGAATCTGGAGGCGCCATCCTTCAAGATCTATTCGACCAGTTTAACACTGAATCTGGAGGCGCCATCCTTCAAGATCTATTCGACCAGTTTAACACTGAATCTGGAGGCGCCATCCTTCAAGATCTATTCGACCAGTGTAACACTGAATCTGGAGGCGCCATCCTTCAAGATCTATTCGACCAGTGTAACACTGAATCTGGAGGCGCCATCCTTCAAGATCTATTCGACCAGTGTAACACTGAATCTGGAGGCGCCATCCTTCAAGATCTATAAGACCAGTGTAACAATGTCATGGCTCAGATGAAAAGGAAGATGGACCATGCTGAGTTTGGCATGATGATGAATTAGAAGTGATGATGATGAGCGTGAATAAGTCGACTGACAGTCTTACTTCAAGAAACTGATCAAGCAGTAGGCAAAACGATTAGACCGTATGGTAAACAATACTTACCGTTACAGTTAAGTTAATGCACACTACGAACAGTCCACGGTATTCAATAACGGTATTAAACTTACAGCACTACAGAAAGGCACAGCAACTTTTCGTACTGCACATCCTTAGATGACCGGAAGTGACACACACACACACACACACACACACACACACACACACACACACACACACACACACACACACACACACATACACACACACACATGCGCGCGCACACACACACACACACACACACTAGCATGGACACAATAATGTGCGCGTGTAAACACACACACACACACACAAACACACAAACACACACAATATGGAATAACGTTATGCAATAACCATATGGACAACACTATGTAAATGATGCAAGAGGGAACACTTATCGCCGCATACGCTATGGAATCCCTAATATCATGGGGTTAACATATTATACAGACATTTCAGTTCATTGACCATTTAGATGTCACCTATCAACAGAACCCGCCTCTGCACTGTACGCCATAGTTCTGCCTACGTATGGAAATACTGACGTGTATACTGCGCTGTACTCCACTACATTACATCTCCATACCACATGCCAATACACACACAGCTTATATGATCACACACACACGCATATTACACAGGACTACATTATACTACACTAGAAAACACACACACACACACACATACACACACACACACACACACACACACACACACACACACACACACACACACACAACACACCCCACATTACGCTAAACTACAATGCACAAAACCCTTACACCACCCCCCTCTCTCTTCTATTTTGCTCTCACAATAGACACACTGACAATAATGGAATAATCCTATACTGTGCAAACAACCAAATGGACAACATTATTGAATAATGTAGGAGGGAAACTGGCGTTATCGCCTTTCATGCTGTGGAATTCCTAATATCATGGGGTCAACGTATTATACAGACACTTCAGTTCATTGACTCTTTAGTCGTAAGCTTATTGTTGTCTAAAGCCCAGCCGACTACATAGAGCTATATCAGGGCTATAACCGCTTCAAAACACACAAAACTTCAACAGGGGAAAAAAAAAAATTAAGTACACATATCAATGCATTCGCGCACATAATCTAAGGACATGCCCCTGGCGTTGACCACTCCGTCCTATTTATCGCACAGGGGATTAAAAAACAAGTCTGCATACAAATTTCAGCATACCTAAGGACACCAAAGCATATATAGAAACAGGCATAAATCACCTAAAATTGTTTCCAAATATCTCATCTCCCTAGAGCCAAAATGCACTTCATACATGAACCCAATTATCAATCCTAAGAAAAAGCACGTAAGACCTTATCGAACACATACAAGCAAATGGACCAGCAAAGCAGAAAATGATAGGAAGAAATGACAGAAAGCAAAGAAGCAAGGCAGAAACAGAGTGAGAGAAAAAAAAGGGAATTTCTAGCAATGAATTTCCAAAAGGTGGGGATTTACACTGAAAGAGCCCCCAGCATCCCCCCTCCCCCGGGGGTAGTCGTAAGCTTTTATCACCACACGAGAACATTATCCGTTTGCCTTATGCACGACATGACACATGCACATAGTCAGGGACCCCGACAGTACCTGACTTTACACACAAACACACGCTGTTCTAGTTCTAGTGCAGATACAAAGCACCGAAAAAAAAAACAACCAAGACAGACCAAAGCAAATGTGACTGACCGTGTTCAAGCAAACAGGAACCAGAAAAACACGAAAACAGAATCAGAACGCGTATTTGTTATATAACCAGACAAGACAATCGCAAATTTTCGGCCAACTGGCCTTTGTCAAGCGTAAACATAAGATCATAAACACCAAATACAAAAATTATGAGGAAAAGACTGAAACTTTCCTGCTGCTTCGTCCAGTGGGAGAAACGGGCTGAAATGATGGTCTGTTAACGTTTTTATATTGTGTTACCCTTCATTCAGAAATATTACATTTGTCAACTAAACCGGACAGCAGGGAAATTTCAGTCTTTTTCTCCTGATTTTTGTATTTGGTGTTTGTCCGTTTGTAATCTTACATTTTACGCTTGACAAAGGCCAGTTGGCCGAAAAATTGCACCTGTCTTGTCTGGTTGTATTAAATACGCAGGACAACAAAAGAGAACTAAACGTGTACATGTACTTAAACCGAACGAAACGAAATTAAACTAAAACCAAACCGAAGCACACAACGAAAAGTGGGGACGTCCTGAATGTGGTCTAAACAGACGCTAAGAGTGATTGTCACTTCCGGTAGCTAAGGAAAGTGTCTTAGAGAACCGGAATGAGCGGAATGGTTGGTGACACAGGAATTATGCACAAAATGGGGCTGCCACCCCCCACCCCCCCCTACCCCCAATAAAATGGTTCGTAGCTTTTCTTTAACTGCCAAAAGCCAGTAACTGCAGTAACAGCTGTAAAGACTTGGATCAATTTCTCTTCTAACAGGACAATAGCACCCAATGTACGCTGTGTAGGCTACAGTCAGTCAGCCAAAAGTCTTCTGGATCCTGACTTCAAGCAGGCCAGACAGATACATGGCATCCATAGCATCATAAGCCTCCACAATCTAAACAGTTTACTAGACATATTTTATATCTCTGAAGTGTAACACAATATAAAGACGTAAGCAGACCATCACAACTAAGTATGTACATATATAACAAAGGGGTGTAAAAAAAAGAGGGGGGGGGGGGGAGCACAAACGCAAACATTCAAAGTCTCTATTAGCACATGTGCACGATTTATAATTGTTTATGGAGTGTGTCTGACGACAACCAAACATCTTTTATTGAACCAGTCACCGTGCACAAACGTGGAGTCTGTCGAAAAAAACAAAACAAAAACAAAAAAAAACCCAACCCGCTTTGAAATTAAGAACCATACAGCAAGCACATGAAAGAATCATACTTGGTATCACCTGGAAAGATCGCAAAACGGCTCAGTGGATCAGAGAAAGAACAAAAGTGTGAGACATCCTGGAAGCCATCAACAAACTGAAATGGAACTGAGCAGGACATCTCACCCGGAGAATGGACAATCATTGGACAACAAAAACCACGTTCTGGATACCTAGAGACGGCACTGGCAATAGAGGAATACAGAAAACTAGAAGGAGAGATGACCTAGATGGATTTGACAAGAACTGGAGAGGAAAAACGCTGGAACACTGAATGAAAGCAGCTGGGGAAGGCCTACGTCCAACAACTGACTTTTGATGGCTGAAAAGATGAGTCACCGTGACGAAATAGCGCAATTGGGAGGTTGTAGATTCGACCCTCTCCCCCCCCCCCCCCCCAAATCAGTCAAGAATATAATCAACACCAAAATTGCGCCATTTTTTCGGCCTCTAACCGACTCAAACCCATGCTAGGAGCCGACAAGATGGGAACCACACAGTCAAGTCTCATGCGTCACTGAAGGTGTTACTCACAGTTCCTGCACTGCAAGTGTCTGTATCTCTCTGACCTGGTTGAAGTCAGGATGTCTCATGAAAGTCAGCGTAAAATACAGCTCTCTCATGCCATCTCAATCCTACACGGAACTCCATAGCATCACGATCATCATCCCCATTAAAATGAAATCATCGTATCGTGAACACTGTTCCAGATTCCGCGGCGTGATTTGGTGGCAACATCAGTTTCCAGTTCGTCTACCACTTCCACACCCGGTGTGAATTCAAGGCTGGGGTCTTGGGTGTCAGTGGTTCACGGGG
>JAPXFY010000026.1:53400245-53407745 GCA_030674185.1 Monoplex corrugatus
AATGAGATATGCGGAAGCAATTTTAGGTAATTTATGCCTGTTTATACAAGTTTTAGTGTCCTTAGTTATGCTTAAATTTGTATTCAGGTATATTTTTTAAATCCCATGTGCGATAAACTGGAAGGACTAGTCAACGCCAGGGGCATCTTCTTAAGATTATTTGTGCAAAATGCACTGATGTGTACTTTTCTCCTTTTTTTTCCCCCTATCGAAGTAATGGTGTGTTTTGAGAAGTTATAGTCCTGATATGGCTCCATGCAGTCCGCTGGGCTTTAAGCAATAAATAAATAAATAAATAAAAGTAACAATAATTCAATAATTTGAATTTGATTTTTTTAAATCTATGATGAACGATATATGGGCTGTTCCGTACATTAAAATTATCGCCTTGGTTCCCCCCCCCCCCCCCCCATTAACTTCAAGTTTCAAACGAGTTCAGTAATCGTGTACAGTATCTATAGAGTTTTGTAAACCTCTCTTCGTGTGTAACAATAAAAGTGTAAACCTCTCTTCGAGTGTAACAATAAAAGTGTAAACCTGTCTTCGAGTGTAACAATAAAAGTGTAAACCTTTCCTCGAATGTAACAATAAAAGTGTAAACCTCTCTTCGAGTGTAACAATAACAGTGTAAACCTCTCTTCGAGTGTAACAATAAAAGTGTAAACCTCTCTTCGAGTGTAACAATAGAAGTGTAAACCTCTCTTCGAGTGTAACAATAAAAGTGTAAACCTCTCTTCGAGTGTAACAATAAAAGTATAAACCTCTCTTCGAGTGTAACAATAAAAGTGTAAACCTCTCTTCGAGTGTAACATTAACAGTGTAACCCTCTCTTCAGATGTAATAATAAAAGTGTAAACCTCTCTTCGAGTGTAACAATAAAAGTATAAACCTCTCTTCGAGTGTAACAATAAAAGTGTAAACCTCTCTTCGAGTGTAACATTAACAGTGTAACTCTCTCTTCAGATGTAATAATAAAAGTGTAAACCTCTCTTCGAGTGTAACCATAAAAGTATAAACCTCTCTTCGAGTGTAACCATAAAAGTGTAAACCTCTCTTCGAGTGTAACAATAACAGTGTAACCCTCTCTTCAGATGTAATAATAAAAGTGTAAACCTCTCTTCGAGTGTAACAATAAAAGTGTAAACCTCTCTTCGATTGTAACAATAACGGTGTAACCCTCTCTTCAGATGTAACAATAAAAGTGTAAACCTCTCTTCGAGTGTAACAATAAAAGTGTAAACCTCTCTTCGAGTGTAACAATAAAAGTGTAAACCTCTCTTGGAGTGTAACAATAAAAGTGTAAACCTCTCTTCGAGTGTAACCATAAAAGTATAAACTCTCTTCGAGTGTAACAATAAAAGTGTAAACCTCTCTTCGAGTGTAACAATAACAGTGTAAACCTCTCTTCGAGTGTAACAATAAAAGTGTAACCCTCTCTTCAGATGTAATAATAAAAGTGTAAACCTCTCTTCGAGTGTAACAAAAAAGTGTAAACTTCTCTTCGAGTGTAACAATAAAAGTGTAAACCTCTCTTCGAGTGTAACAATAAAAGTGTAAACTTCTCTTCGAGTGTAACAATAAAAGCGTAAACCTCTCTTCGAGTGTAACAATAAAAGTGTAAACTTCTCTTCGAGTGTAACCATAACAGTGTAAAGCTCTCTTCGAATGTAACCATAACAGTGTAAAACTCACTTCGAGTGTAACCATAAAAGTGTAAAGCTCTCTTCGAGTGTAACCATAACAGTGTATCA
Source organism: Monoplex corrugatus (assembly GCA_030674185.1). NCBI lineage: Eukaryota > Metazoa > Mollusca > Gastropoda > Littorinimorpha > Ranellidae > Monoplex > Monoplex corrugatus. Next base: position 53,401,997 of record JAPXFY010000026.1, read on the forward strand.
TTAACATAAAGCAATAACAGTACCTGCATGTAATGAGCTGGGTGTACATCAGGGACACCACAGTCAAGATTACAAGATATTTTTTGTCCAAAGATCGATCGAGACTATTCAAATATAGAGAAAATGGAATAGGTGAAAGATTTTTTCCTTGTCGTACACACACGTACACACACAAAGAACCATACACGCGCACGCGCGCACACACACACAGAGAATTTTTCCGGAAAACACCTTCAAACTAAACAGTGTAACATTTATAGTGTTACAGATACTCTGCCCATCTAATTGCAATTGTTTTCCGTCTCTAGGAAATACAGGTCATGCCTTTCTAACAATCTCTCTCTCTCTCTCTCTCTCTCTCTCTCACACACACACACACACACACACATACACACACACACTCACACACTAACACTAGCACTCACACACACACACACACCACACACACACACACACACACACACACACACACACACACACACACAAACAAACACACACATGCATGTGCGCCTGCGCCTTCGCACCTTCAGCGAGAAACCAAGAAGTTCGGTGATGAAACGGATATGTGCTGTGGTAACGATAAAAGCCTATTTTACACACTCTCTTCAGCCACTTGAAACTCAGTCAAACAACTTCAATCTGATTGTGTGAGCATTTCGAATTACCACCAAAATGGAATTCGTTCAAGCCCTGTTTCGGTTTATGCGTACTTGAACAAGCATGAACGAATACACAGACCAAATATACATTCGCTTGCATAAATTTGTACACAAACACGCGCACGCACGCATGCACAAACGCACGCGCGCACACACACACTTTGACAAGCAAGGCAGAAAAAGATAGGAAGAAATGATAGAAAGCAAAGGAGGAAGACAGAACCAAAGACAGTGACAGAAAAGAGGAAATTTCTAGCACAGAAGGTGGGGATACTACTCATACTGAAAGAGCCCCCGGCATCCTCATGGGGGGGGGGGGGGGGCAAGTTTTAAGTACTTGCAAATCATTACGGATACTATTTTATACAACTTTATAAGAGTACCAAAAAACTGCACATGGTTAAGCTCAAAAAGACACGTTTTCTCTTCATTACTGACAGAAATCAAGATATGCCGGTAATATTCTTCTAAGTTAAATAATAATGCTGTTGTACATGTTCAACTTCATATTGCTTATAGCCCAGCCGACTACTAGAGCCATATCAGGGCTGACACCACGTCAAAAACGACAGCCAGGTTAACATAAAAGACTACAGTTAAAAAACCACGCTCTCCGTTAACCTTGCAATCAAAGAAAAACAGCCATGAAACCATATCAAGTAAAATCCATTCATCTCTTGTAAAAACTAGAAAATTGCATCAGGAGGGACGTCTCTGCTTTTGTACATATAATGCTGTAGATGTGTGAATTATAGGGATGTGAGAACTTGAGCTTACTAGATAAAATGTAGCTTCAGTTTTTGAAGCATTAAATTTTGTTTAAATCATCAAAAAGCGCTATGACTGAGATGGTTTCTGGCGAAATGCTATTCTATCCAATTTCAGTGGTGGTTAATTTTAAAATAATTCATTTCAGGTCTAGCCTTGACAACTGACAACGCAGATATATATTCTTCTAATTTATACCAACTTCTCCATAATTTATACGAGTATTGTACAGGGCTGGATAAGTCGTGTAAGAAAATACTGACCGACGTGGGTCTTCATTTTGCCTGGGAATCTAAACGTTTTGGGAATTAAAAAAAATGTTGCTTACCTATTCTAGTAGCCCTGATATGGCCCTACGCAGTCGGCTGGGCTAGTAGCCCTGATATGGCCCTACGCAGTCGGCTGGGCTTTAAACAAGGATAACAATAATATATTCCAGGCTAATTATCAGCCCAAGCGGGAAGAAAGCTTTGGAAAAGAGTAGCAAAGGTATATTATATCAAAATTTCAAACATGGTTTTGGAATAGAAAAACATTATATAGTCACCAAATATGTTTTTCCTTTTGAGGAAAGTTCGATGTAGGCAGACGCAAAGAAATATACGGAAAAAGCAGAACTGTGATGACAACGCCTCAGGCGATTAGTATAGCTATATTTTGGAATGTCATAAATTTCGTAACTGACTGAATCTTATAATACAAAAATGTTAATCAGTGACTGAATCTTATAATACAAAAATGTTAATCAGTGGACTGAATCTTATAATACAAAAAATATGTTAATCAGTGACTGAATCTATAATTACATACAAAAATGTTAATCAGTGACTGAATCTTATAATACAAAAATGTTAATCAGTGACTGAATCTTATAATACAAAAATGTTAATCAGTGACTGAATCTTATAATACAAAAATGTTAATCAGTTACATCAGTATATCTTTAACTCATTATGCTGAACATAATACAAAATTAATCATGAACAAACAAAAAAAACAAACAAACAAACAAAAAACACAACAAACAAACAAAATCAAATGAAATTAGCAAAATTTAGCAACTGTTTTTCAAAATTGCAAAGCTGTATTCTTAACAAAGGAGTATCCTATCGTAATTCGATTTCATATATACTTTTCTGTTGGATTGTTATGTGTTTCTGCTGATTCCACTGGATTTTCATTTATTTGTTGTTAACATCCGTGCCCCAATTGGTGTTAAAGGGTCTAAAAAACATTGAACATAGAACACTGTGTGCGTGCGCAAGCATGCGTGTGTGTGTGTGTGTGTGTGTGTGTGTGTGTGTGTGTGTGTGTGTGTGTGTGTGTGTGTGTGTGTGTGTGTGTGTGTGTGTGTGTGTGTGTGTGTGTGTGTGTGTGTGTATTTGTTTAATTACGAATAATTTTGTCAAAAACTGGAACGAGTCTGAGTCGTGTATTTGCATTTGCGTGCGTGCGTGTGTACACATGAATGTGTGTGCGTGTAAATGTGTATGTGCGTGTGTAGGTGTGTGTGTGTGCGTGTGTGTATGAGTGTGCGTGCGTGTGTGTGTGGTGCGTGCGTGCGTGCGTGTGTGTGTGTGTGTGTGTGTGTGTGTGTGTGTGTGTGTGTGTGTGTGTGTGTGTGTGTCTGTGTCTGTGTATCTGTGTGTGTTTAATTACAGATAATATTGTCAACATCTAGAAACGAGTCTGATTCGTGTACGAGCATGTGTGTGATCGCGCATGTGTTTTACTAAACAAAAAATTCTTCAGAACGAGAACGTTTCTGGTCGATGGGCGCGCAGACAGATCATTTTTTTTTCTTTTATTGTTGTTTAAAGCCCAGCCGACTGCGCAGAGCCATATCAGGGCTAATACCGCTTCAAAACACACAAAACATCAACAGGGGAAAAAATAAGAAAATGAAGTACACATATCAATACATTCGCGCACATAATCTAAGGACATGCCCCCGGCGCAGGACCATTCCGTCCAATTTATCGCACTGGGGGGATTTAAAAAACACACCTGAATATTAATATAAGCATACATATGGACACCAAAACATATATAAAAACAGGCATAACTTACCTAAAATTGCTTCCGCATATCTTACCTCCTTAGAGCCAAACATGCACTTAATACATGTACCCAATTATCAATCCGAAGAAAAAGTACGTAAGGTTTTATCGAACAAACACAGGTGAATGGACCATTAAGGCAGAAAATGTCAAATAGAAATGACAGAAAGCAAGGCAACAAGGCAGAAACAAAGAGAGTGACAGAAAAGATGAAATTTCTAGCACAGATTTTCCAGAAGGTGGGGATACTATTTATACTGAAAGAGCCCCCGGCAACCCAACGGGGGGAGGGGGGGGGCAGACAGACCAGATACACACACACACACACACACACACACACACACACACAACACACACAACACACACACACACACACCCCCCCCCCCTCTTCACACCCCACTTATCCACCAATCCACCCCAAAACGCCCTTCAACCCAGCAACACGACCACAATCACAAACTAACCAGAAAAGGCATCAGAGCTGGACGACCACTTCATTGCTATGTTCTCCCCGAGTTTCTCCCCCTTTAGGGTGGCGCCGCTGTGCTGGGAGGAGCCGGTAGAGGCCAGGTGGTCGGCCCACTTCTGCGCCTGCGCGCTCAGTTCCTTGGAGTACGAGAGGGACGCCGCCTGGTGGCGTTTACGGTAATCGTTATGCGCCTTGATCACCTCGTCGATGAATTTCCGGTCCGCCATGGCGGAGCCCTGAAAATATAACATAACAAATTAATAAAAAAAAAAAATTATGTAAAGATTGCCTCATTTTCTTGTGTAAGAACGAAAAAGTGGTCGATATGGCAGCCATTTTTCTTTGAAAGTGTGCAAGTTCCACATCACTTTTATACTGTATTCTTCTATGTGATAGTTTATGGTTCAAGTTCAAGTTCCTATTGCTTATAGCCCAGCCGACCACTAGAACCACATCAGGACTAACACAACGTCAAAAACGACAACCCGGTTAAGAAAAAAAACAAAGTTAAAAATCATGCTCACTTGTAACTTTGCAAGTCTGAAATGCAATTAACGAAACAGCCGTAAAATCACATTAGGTGAAATCTATTGATCTCTTGTAAAAACTGGAAACTTGCATCAGGAGGGACGTCTATTCTGAGTTTAGGTTACTTTTTTATTGTTGTTTGAAGCCCAACCGACTGCGTAGAGCCACATCAGGGCTATAACTGTTTCAAAACATCCAAAACTTCAACAGAAAATAAAACAAAAGAAAACGAAGTACAGATATGCATTTATTCGCACATATAATCTAAGGACATGCCCCTGGCGTTGACCACTCCGTCCAATTTATCGCATCGGGGATCTAAGATACATACTTGAATACAAATGAAAGCATACCTAAGGACACCATAACATATCTAAAAACGGGCCTAATTGCTTCAAATTGCTTTTGCATATCTCACTTACATAAAGCCAAAAATGCATTTAATACATGTACTCAATTATCAATCCTAACAAAAATGTACGTAAGACTTTATCAAACATATACAAGTGAAATGGACCAGCAAGTCAGACAATGATAGGAAGAAATGACAGAAAGCAAAGGAGGAAAAAAGAAACAAAGAGACTGACAGAAAAGAGGAAGTTTCGCGCACAGAATTTCCAGAAGGTGGGGATACCATTTATACTGAAAGAGCCCCCCGGCATCCCCACGGGGGAATTGAGGTTGGGGACCTTCATACCCAATAACTTATTCCAAGCGACATTAGCACCGTGCAGTCCCACTGTAAGACTGAGGCTATACCCCGGCGCCACCTTTGCCCCCAGAAACTGATGAAGTGTCACAGATGATCTGTACCACTGTCCTGGTAAAATTGGCATAAAATGGGAAATAAACGTTCACGTGAAAGTTCTATTGCAATTTAAGAAATACAGAAATCTTTACACCTTTAATACAATTGACAACAATCCCTAGCCCCCCCCCCCCCCCCCCACCAAAAAAAAAAAAAAAATACACACACGCCAACGCACGCACGCGCACGCAAACACACACATACTGAGTTGTTGCGCGCGTACACACACATATCACACACTCGTACACACAAACACACACACACAGAGCTGTTGCGCGCGTACACACGCACATCACACACTCGTACAATCACGGCACACACGCACGCACACACACACACCTGTACTCCCCCCCCCCACACACACACATACTGAGTTGTTGCGCGCGTACACACACACATCACACACTCATACAAACAAGGCACACACACACACACACACACACACACACACACACAC
>JAPXFY010000026.1:53412745-53445245 GCA_030674185.1 Monoplex corrugatus
GCGAATATCGTGTCCATCCTGGTCCATTCACATTTTTGGATATTCTTTAAGACCAAAGTTTTTGGTAGGCCTACCTGTTTTTAGTATGATCATATTGCCTGTTGTATCTTTGTTGTATAGAGAGGTGAACCAGGAGAAGCGCTCAGCTGGTGGCAAAAAGAAACGCTTTAAAGATTGCCTCGAAGTATCCATCAACGACCTGGGCATCGACCCCAATACCTGGGAGACGTTTGCACAAGATCGACCCAACTGGCGAGGCAAGCTGACCATCGGAACAAGAGCAGTAGAGAGAAGACGTACAGCAGAGGCTCGTAGAAAACGAGAAGCGCGAAAGGCGCGAGCGACTTCCAATTCTACAGCTCTACCAACCCACGTTTGCCCTACATGTGGGCGAACCTTCCTGGCCCGGATTGGCCTCACCAGCCACCTCCAGACCCACAATCGCCAATCCGCCAGGTAGGATGGAAGTCGTGGTCTTCTTCGACAACGAAGGACGAACAACAACAACATTTGTAGAGAACATTCCTCAGATGATTACAGTACAACACCAAAGCCCTTTGGGATGAGACAATAAACCCAGGTCCCAAGTGTAGCACACGTTAAATATGTCACGAAAACAAATTTTGCAGAAAAATAACTTTCACAAGTAAACAGAAATACAGTATAAAAAAAACCAAGCAAACAAACAAAAACTAAGGGATGGCACTGCACAGCAGTGACGCGTCACATCGAGGTAAACAGCCCAGAATTTACACGGTAGATCCATTTCTGACAAAAAAGAAAGAAACACAAAGACAAAGACAAGTCAGCTATAGTTATTGTTGCTTAAAGCCCAGCCGACTGCGTAGAGCCATATCAGGGCCATAACTGCTTCAAATCATATAATACTTCAACAGGAAAAAAAAAGGAAAGAAAATAAAAGTAAGTACACACATCAATGCATACGCGCACATAATCTAAGGAGATACCCCTGGCGTTGACCACTCCATCCAAGTTATCACACAGGGGATTTAAAAAACATACTTGAATACAAATTTAAACATAACTAATAACAATAAAACATATACCAAAACATATCTACATCTATACTGGACATATTTACAACTACACCAAACATTGCTTCTGCATATCCCATTTCTCTACAGCCAAAAATGCACTTAATACATGTACCCAATTATCAATCCTAAGAGAAAAGTACATAAGACTTTATCGAACACGTACAGGTGAATGGACCAGCAAGGCAGACAATGATAGGAAGAAATGACCGAAAGCAAAGGAGGAAGAAAGAAACAAAGAAAGCGACAGAAAAGAGGACATTTCTAGCACAGAATTTCCAGAAGGTGGGGATACTATTCATACAGAAAGAGCCCTCAGCATCCCCACCGGGGTGGGACATACCTGAATACAAACTGAAGCGTACCTAAGGACACTAAAACATAGATACAACGTTGTTCCTTTTTGTTTCACAGTGTGCACGTAGTTATCTAACAGGACACGGTCATTTCTTACACAGGCCTACAACTATAAACATACAGCTCGCTGGATTACTTAATGAAAACCGCAGGCAGAACTCATGTTATAATTATCTGTCACCAGATCTGAGCACAACCCAAAAGAAGGAAACAAGAGCAAAGCTGATAACGTCCGTCCTACAAGTGCACTGTGTAAAATCACAGCCTATACCGGAAACTTTTTGCCAATAACTACAATAAATTTGACATTTCTGACGCATAAATGGAATGAATTCTCAAGCGTTTCTGTTGTATTCTTGTAAACAAAGAAACACCACACACACACACCACACACACACACACACACACACACACACCACACACACACACACACAACACACACACACCACACACACCACACCACACACACACACCACACCACACACACACACACACACACACACACACACACCACACACCACACACACACACACACACACACACACACACACACACCACACACACACACACACCACACACACACACACACACACACACACACACACACCACACACACACACACACCCACACACACACACACACCACACACACACACACACACACACACACCACACAACACACACACACACACACACACACACACACACACACACACACACACACACACACACACACACCACACACACACACACCACACACACACCACCACACCACACACACACACACCTTAATCAGTCTCAAATACATAACTCGACCTGATTGCTTAGAGAACTAACCTCACCTGACCTTCTTAACTGCAAAACATATTGACAGAACACTTTGACTCCCTCACACTATCCACCAGCTTCCTGCAGAATTAATTGATTAATACATGTATCCAATTATCAATCCAAAGAAAAAGTACGTAAGACTGTATTGAACACATACAGGTGAATGGACCAGCAAGGCAGAAAATGATAGGAAGAAACGGCAGAAAGCAAAGGAACAAGGCAGAAACAAAGACAGTGACAGAAAAGAGGAAATTTCTAGCACGGAATTTCCAGAAGGTGGGGATACTATTTATATTGAAAGAGCCCCCGACATCCCCACGGGGCGACGATATAAATACAAACGAATGAATTCAAATACCAATACCGTGTGACGTTAGGCCAGTGCATAAATACAAACGAATGATTTCAAATAGCAATATCATACGAAGAGAGGACAGTGCATAAATACAAACGAATGATTTCAAATAGCAATACCATACGAAGAGAGGCCAGTGCATAAACACAAACGAATGATTTCAAATAGCAATACCATACGAAGAGAGGCCAGTGCATAAATACAAACGAATGATTTCAAATAGCAATACCATACGAAAAGAGGCCAGTGCAATAAAACACAAGACATTTCTAACGCATTACTAACAAATACAACGTCTGATGTCAGAGACATCAAACAGCTGTGGTTGATATTTACAGCAAAGCTGGAAACACTGCACAATGTCTGTAGCATCGACACACTGACGAAGAGTTCATGATGTTATAAATACGACGGCGATGTTATTTTAAATGCCAGAACGCACACACCAATCTACAGCGTATGAGCTAGAATATCATGTCCCATTCTAACACTGCAGACATTAGATCTGACATGAAACGTTTCCGAGGTTTAACTGCCAATGTGCCTTGATTAATGGACAGCACGCGACATGTGTGGGGAACATGTTTCCCCATGTGTCACAAGTTGTGAGCGTGTTCACGGAAATGACTCTAATGACTTGGCCACCTCTGACTCATTCACACATGTGATCTCGCCAGTACTACAATGCGTGTGAGACAGAGAGAGGAGAGAAAGGGGGTGAGTAAGAGAGAGAGGGGTGAGTAAGAGAAAGGGGAGAGAGAGGGGACAAGAGAGAGAGGGGGAAAGAGAGAGAGAGGCAGAGAGAGTGAGAGAGAGACTGACAGACAGACAGACAGAAAGAGACAGAGAAAAAAAAAGGGAGACAAAGACATACAGAACACAACAGAAAATGAGAATCAGAAACAGGGAGAGAGAGAGAGAGAGAGAGAGAGGGGGGGGGGGAGGAAAGACAGACAAGACAGAGAAAAACAGAAACAGAGAAAGAGAAAGAAAGATAGAGCGAGCAAGTGAGCAAACTGCGCACAAGCGAGAGTGAGAGTTAGAGACAGACAGAGAAAGAGGCAGAGAGACAGAGACAGACAGAGACAGAGAGACAGAGAGAGACAGAGAGAGAGACAGAGAGAGACAGACAGAGACATAGAGAGATATGGTTTTTGTTGTGAAGGCCACCGATCCATACACAGACCAAGAACTGGTAAAGGCAACATTAGTAGTTATCACAGTGCATTTAACACCATCCATTAGTTTGAGAGAAAGAGAGAGAGAGAGAGAGGGTGAGAGAAAGAGAGAGAGAGAGAGAGACAAAGCGTGAGAGAGAGAGACAAAGACAGAGAAAGAGAATGAGAGAGAGAGAAAGAGAATGAGAGAGAGAGAAAGAGAGAGAGTGAGTGAGTGAGTGAGAGAGAGACAGAGAGAGAGAGACAGAGAGAGACATACAGACAGAGAGAGAGAAAAAGACACTGACAGATGGTTTACTGTAAAAGCCATAACCATACATTACCAAAGATTCGGGGGGTTGGCTGGTGTCACAACCAGCTGAAGTTGTTATATCATCTGTAAGCTTTTAAGTGTGAAATATAACGAAATATAAATGTAGACTGAGGGTCATACTCGGTGCTATTTCCAACGCTCTCAAAACTGCTCTCGTTCGCATGTATTTGTTATTTTCAGCCGACCGTGGCCGAATGTCACCACTCATTTCACTGCTGTCCGATTGCTTTCAATCAGTCGTGGTAAATGAGTCTAAATCCCAGCTGGATAACCCTTTGCCTCCCGCACCCTGTCCACCAGCATCCTGTACTGCCAACCATGCTAGCAAAGCAGAAACTTAATCCTTTGATTCTCTCACCATAGGGTGAGGGAATCAAACGGTTCAAATTTTTGCAGTTGTTGGATAGGGTGCGGGAGTCAAAGGGTTAAAACTTGCTTTATGGGTCCCCTAAGGCTTTGTGCTTGGGCCAGTTCTCTTCACACTCTGCACCTCACCACTTGTCAATGCCATCAGTCAGCACAACATTAAAATCTGTTTTTGTGCTTACCACTCCCAGCTCTACAACAATCCACCTCCTGAAAAATCTTTCAACCCTTCTTTCTGAAATCCAAAACAAGTGTGACTACCCGCGTTCAAACAAACAGGAACCAGAAAAAATAAATACGAAAAAATAATAAGAAAGCGTATTCAATACAACAAGACAAGACAGGCGCAAATTTTCAAGCGTAAGATCAGAAACAAATAAACACCAGATACAGAAATTAAGAGAAAAAGACAAACTTCCCTGCTGCTTCTCACACTGGACTGAGATCTTAATTTCAAGTGGTGCCTCGCTCTGAGAGCCGGAATATGGTTTCCTGACATCCTGTTTCAGAGCTTCTTTGTCCACTGTGAGTATTCCAAAATTTGGCTGCTCGAATAGTTTCCAAGCGAACTAAATGGGTTTCTGATATATTATGCCAACACCAACAAAATGATTGAAAACATTACGATGAAAACAAAGAGGCCACTGTTTTAATGTTGCGGGCTGGGATTGAACTCGAGGTATCAGAGTTTGAGTCCATGAATCTATCAAAAAGTAAAGCAGGAAGACCTAGGACTACCAGACAACAAACATAGGAGATTTCAGGGCCCCGAAACACATGGGCTGTCATACACATCAAGGCCCTGAAACACATGGGCTATAATACACATCATACACATCAAAGCCCTGAAACACATGGGCTATATACACATCATACACATCAAAGCCCTGAAACACATGGGCTATAATACACATCATACACATCAAAGCCCTGAAACACATGGGCTATCATACACATCATACACATCAAAGCCCTGAAACACATGGGCTATAATACACATCAAGGCCCTGAAACACATGGGCTATCATACACATCAAGGCCCTGAAATACATGGGCTATCATACACATCATACACATCAAAGCCCTGAAACACATGGGCTATAATACACATCAAGGCCCTGAAATACATGGGCTATAATACACATCAAGGCCCTGAAATACATGGGCTATATACACATCATACACATCAAGCCTGAAATCATGGGCTATAATACACATCAAAGCCCTGAAACACATGGGCTATATACCATCAAGCCTGAAACATGGGCATATACACATCAAAGCCCTGAAACACATGGGCTATAATACAATCATACACATCAAGCCCTGAAACACATGGGCTATCATACACATCATACACATCAAGGCCCTGAAAACATGGGCTATATACAATCATACACATCAAAGCCCTGAAACACATGGGCTATAATACACATCATACACATCAAGGCCCTGAAATACATGGGCTATACATTACACATCAAAGCCCTGAAACACATGGGCTATAATACACAATCAAAGGCCCTGAAATACATGGGCTATAATACACATCAAAGCCCTGAAACACATGGGCTATAATACACATCAAAGCCCTGAAACACATGGGCTATATAATTACACATCAAGGCCCTGAAAACATGGGCTATAATACAACATACCATCAAGCCCTGAAACACATGGGCTATAATCACACATCAAGGCCCTGAAACACATGGGCTATCATACACATCATACACATCAAGGCCCTGAAATACAATGGGCTATAATACACATCATACACATCAAGGCCCTGAAACACATGGGCTATCATACACATCAAGGCCCTGAAACACATGGGCTATCATACACATCATACACATCAAGGCCCTGAAACACATGGGCTATAATACACATCAAGGCCCTGAAACACATGGGCTATAATACACATCAAGGCCCTGAAACACATGGGCTATAATACACATCAAGGCCCTGAAACACATGGGCATAATATACACATCAAGGCCCTGAAAATCACATGGGCTATAATACACATCAAGGCCCTGAAACACATGGGCTATCAATAAACACATCAAACACACAGGCCCTGAAACACATGGGCTATCATACACATCAAGGCCCTGAAACACATGGGCTATCATACACATCAAGGCCCTGAAAACATGGGCTATAATACACATCAAGGCCCTGAAACACATGGGCTATATACACATCAAGGCCCTGAAACACATGGGCTATAATCATACACATCAAGCCCTGAAATACATGGGCTATAATACACATCAAGGCCCTGAAATACATGGGCTATAATACACATCAAGGCCCTGAAACACATGGGCTATCATACACATCAAGGCCCTGAAACACATGGGCTATAATACACATCAAGGCCCTGAAACACATGGGCTATAATACACATCAAGGCCCTGAAACACATGGGCTATAATACACATCAAGGCCCTAAACACATGGGCTATATACACATCAAGCCCTGCAAACACATGGGCTATAAATACACATCAAGGCCCTCAAACACATGGGCTATTGGATTTCAAACGATCCAATACGAACGGCCCGACATACAGCAAGCCACATTATGCACAGTGACATTCACTACCTTGTACACACGTCTTCAACACATACAGAGTCACTTTTATTGCCTGACTATTGTGTGACTCCAACTTTATCACTTGGTTTATTGGACACCTTTTGTTTTTACGAGTGCCACCACTTGTTGTCTGTCTGACTCCATCATTCCCCTGGACCTCCACAGCACCCACGTGTCTCTATCAATGGTGTCTCTCCCTCCCTCCTCTCTCTTTTTCACATTCTACAACACCTGCACCACTGCCCAAAGACGAGAACATTAGGAACAGACAAACGACAAACAAAAAATAAAATAAAACAAAAAAACAAAATGAAACAAACAAAAATAAACTCACACAAAAAATAAATAAAACACAAAAAAACCACAATAAAACACACAAAAACACACACACACAAAAAGAAACAAACAAACAAAAAACACACACAAACACAATAAAACACAAAAACGAACAAAAAATAAAACACACAAAACAATAACTAACAACCAAAGTAAAACACACAAAAACACAATAAACACACACACACACACACGCGCGCGCGCGCGCCACACACACACACTAAAATTAAACACACAAGCGACTAAACAACAGCAAAAACCATTCAGGATGTTATTTGATGAAAATCAACACTAAGCAAAAGCACGACAAAATTTTAACCTACCTCCACGAATCTGTCTGACAAGGAAAGTGGACAAGCAATCAAACCAAAGCAGCGTCAATATACAGCAATCCCACACACACAATGATCAGAACTCCAAATGTCCGGTATATATATATAGTCCCATGAACAGGATGATGCCCTTTGTGTTACAGCCACTGTATGAATTGATCCACGTGAAATTCTATTCTTTACCATTGTTTCTGCAACCACTGTCATATCTCCCCATCACCCTAACCCTATCCCTTCCCTGCATACGCATTTCTCTGAATCTGTTTGCTCTCTCCCTGTCTGTCTGTCTGTCTGTCTGTCTCTCTCTCTCTCTCTATATATATATATACATGTATATATATATATATATATATATATATATACAATATATATATATTATATACACATACATATATATAATATACACATATACATAATATATATACATATATATACTATATATATATATATATATATATATATATATATATATATATATTACACATACATATGTATTAATATATAGGGGGGCTGGAGTGTGTGTGTGTGTGTGAGAGAGAGAGAGTGTGTGTGTGTGTGTGTGTGTGTGTGTGTGTGGCGCGTGCGTGCGTGCGTGCGTGCGTGCGTGCGTGCATGCGTGTGTGTGTGTGTGTGTGTGTATCAATATCTCTCCACTGAACAAACACATTACTGTGAACAGATGGCTTTTAATGACCGACTATAGAGTTACACCAGCTTGATGCATTCTACCGGTCGTTGACAAGTACTGATGCACAATTTCTCTTCCCTCTGCCAGTGCTTTCCACAGACAATAACGCGAGAGTGGCATGCTGGAATCACATCAAACAAATAGGTATGTCTTCTTGCAGTAACCCATGCTCCGTTCGCTTCAGTGGTAAAAGTTATTTGATTTTTTTTCAGAATGTTTCTAAACAGCGAATTCACTGGCATCGAACCGCCTTACTGTTATTTATTATTTTCATCTCTTACATACTCCTTTATTTTGTATTTATTTATTCAATTATTAACGTAGGGTGAGCATGGTTTTTAACTGTTGTCTTTTATCTTAACGGGTTGTCGTTTTTGACGTGGTGATAGTCCCGATATGGCTCTAGGAGTCGGCTGGGCTATAAGCAATATGAACTGAACTGAACTGAACCTATTTACGTATATAATTACTGAGCTTTCTGGTATGTGAGAAGAGTTTATACAAAATAGCTAGTTGTGTTGTGATTCAGACTTTAACTATTTATTTACTTATTTTGTATATATAACCAAGATTATTCCAGCGATAGGCTGATACAATACCAGTATAACACATAGACTAGGTAAAATATAGTCTAGGTAGGGCCTCAGGACCTGGCCAGCTCATGGGTTTATGTGCAGGCTTAAGGCATGTGCCATGATCACCATACACATGGCACCTGTGACATTAGTGTATGTGGAATTCGTTCCGTGCGCGGAGACGTCATCTAGAGAAACTGAAACAGAAACTCAACTCAGAAAGTTTCTTGTGTGAATCAATTGTGCCTTCAACCATTTACATTGACATGGACACGTGTGTCGTATCGTCACTCAAACAGGGCAATGGCCACATCACATGACGTCGACCGTTACAATAGATCGGCTAGATATTGACCGTGGACGCTTTACAGTGGGCCTATTACTGTTAGTTTTGTTTAAAGCCCAGCCGACTGTGTACAGCCATATCAGGGCTACAATCTGTTTCAAAACATCCTGCTTCAACAAGGAAAAGAAGAAAAAATTAAGTACATATAGCAATGCATTCGCGCACATTATCTAAGGAAACAGAGACAGAGACAGAGACAGAGAGAGCGAGAGTGAGAGAGAGAAAAAGAAGAAGAAGAAGGGGAGGGAGAGAGAGAGAGAGAAGAGAGAGAGAGAAGAGAGAAAGAGAGAGACAGACAGACAGAGAGAGAGAGAGAGAGAGAGAGAGACAAACAGACAGACAGACAGAGAGAGCAGCATTCTGATTCTATTTTTCAGTAGTTCTAGTTCCTATTTACTGAACGCTAGCCGTCACTGTGGTTCAGATTTCTTACAATTTCACTGACTGCATTCTGTCTGTATTACTGTGTTAATGTTACGCAGTGTTTGTATTACATCATTTTTTGTATTACGTCGTTTTCAAATGATGTCACGTCTCCTGATAAATCTTCTTTGAGTACTGTTTTTTCTACATTTCGTTTTCTGCACTAACTCTCTGTTGTCTTTTGTGTTAAACAAAAATAACAGTAATGAAGGAAAAGTGAAGAAAAGAAACAGACAACTGTAGAACAAGCAAGTTTACCAAACTGTCTGTGTGTGTGTTTGTGGGCTGTTTGCCGATTGTTATCCACATATGTCTGTTTATATGGTTGTCTCCTCTTTGCTGGTGTTGTTGTTGCTGTTGTTGTTGTTATAGCTGTTGTTGTCGGCCATCACGCTGTGTCGATATGGGTGTGTATGCAGGAATGTATGCGTATATGTCTGTGTGCGGGCATGTGGATACATGCATCTATTTATTATTATTTGTTATTTTCATCTCTTAACTGTTTATTTATCTACATACTTCTTTATTTTGTATTTCTTTATTCACCTACTTACTAACTTCTTATTCACTTACTTACTCACTCATTCACTTGCTTGCTTGCTTGCTTACTTATTTACTTCCTTCCTTCCTTCCTTACTTACCTATCTATGATTTAGAAAATATTGTCTTCACCTAGTTGATAGACAGCTAAGCATTTGGGCATTGACTGGGGGGGGGGGGGGGTTGTCATGTGAGAGGAATTTATACAGAATAGCTAGTTGTGTTGTTATTCAGACCTTTTTTGAAGGTAAGATACACACATACACGTGTCATTTACATGTAACCAAGATTATTCCAGTGGTAGGCTGATAAAATACCAGTATAAAATATAGACTAGGTAAAACATAGTGTAGGTAAGTCCTCAGGACCTGGCCAGCTCATGGGTTTATGTGCAGGCTTAAGGCTTGTGCCACGATCACTATACACGTGGCATTGTGACGTTAGTGCATATGGAATTCGTTCCGAGTGCGAAGACGTAATGCTGAGGAACTGAAACTGAAAATGAAAACTGTCTTTTGTGTACGTTTCACAAAGGCCGGTCAGACAAAAATATCGGCCTGTGTTGTCTTGGTTTGTTATACGAACACAATATTCTGATTCCATTTCTGTGTAGTTCCAGGACCAACAAAGCATCAAATCATAGGAAACAGACAACAGAACGCGAAGGAGCCAGGCAGAAATAAAGCCAGTGACAGAAAAGACGACATTTCTAACAGTATTTCCCGGAGGCGGGGATATCATTTATACTGAATGATCCCCTCGGTATCCCCACACGGGAATACAGTCAATATTCACAACTGTCACTTTCATAATACAATCAATAACCACAATACGTATGAATACAGTCAATATTCACGATTTTTACTTTCATAATATAATCATTAACCACAATACTTATGAATACAGTCAATATTCACAACTGTCACTTTCATAATACAATCAGTAACCACGAAAAAAGAATAAGACGCATATTTAATACAAGACAAGACAGGCGCAAATTTTTGGCCAACTGGCCTTTGTCAAGCGTAAGATCACAAACAAACAAATACCAGATTAGGAGAAAAAGACTGAAACATCCGCTGTCTGCTACGTGTCCTTTTCTCACACTGGACTGCTCTGTCCTTTTCTCACACTGGACTGCTCTGTCCTTTTCTCCAACCACTGGACTGCTCTGTCCTTTTCTCACACTGGACTGCTCTGTCCTTTTCTCACACTGGACTGCTCTGTCCTTTTCTCACATGGACTGCTCTGTCCTTTTCTCACACTGGACTGCTCTGTCCTTTTCTCACACTGGACTGCTCTGTCCTTTTCTCACATTGGACTGCTCTGTCCTTTTCTCACACTGGACTGCTTTGTCCTTTTCTCACACTGGACTGCTCTGTCCTTTCCTCACCCTGGACCAGCAGCAGGGAAGTTTCAGTCTTCTTCTCCTAATTTTTGTATCTGGTGTTTGTTTGTTTGTGATCTTACGCTTGACAAAGGCCAGTTGACCGAAAATTTGCGCCTGTCTTGTCTGGTTGCATTAAATACGCGTTCTTACTCTTTTTTTGTGGGTTTATTTTTCTGGTTCCTGTTTGCTTGAACGCGGGCAGTCACACTTGTTTTAGGGTACAATAAAAAAAAAATCACAACATTTACCTTAGTAATCACACAAAGCAGTGTTTTCAAACAGATGTCTTCTGTCTATTCAACGATACAAACCACACAGCAAACATCCACTCATATCAACGTACGAGACACACATGCCTCTTCTTCCTTCCCTCTCAAACAGTACAACCAAAAGTGAAGGACTGTTACATGCACTAGTTCTTCGTGTATTTTTCCTGTACCGACGTTACGTCTCTTTTATCGTGTATTGTTCACTCACTCACACACACACACACACACACAACACACACACACATCGCGCAAACACTATTTTCTGGTTGATAATAAACAGTAATGTTTTAAATCAAAAAGGAACATTAAAAAATAGTCAAGAAAGATCCTCATATTCCAACAGTTGTCTACATGCCACTAGCACTGATTTCATAAGTGAGCGTACAGAGTCTAAGGCTGAGCTTGCCAAGCTCCCGTGCACACAGACAAGATATTTGGAGATGAGCAATCACGAGGACCCGTACTTTCTAACACTTACATAAACCACCATAGTGACTGACACATTGAGACGAGCAGCAATATGACCATTTTTACATAGCAGGTTGGACAGCAAATTTTGCTTGAGTCTATGAAATGTCTGAATTTCTTTTCATAAATACACTGATGCTATTGCTGCTGCTGCTGCTTGGTACGACTATTACCACCATGTCAGCCTGGAACAGACTTCCGCTCTGCCTTCGCCTAACACCTACACTTTCTGCTTTCAAATCCAATTCAAAACCCATCTCTTTGCCCAACAATGGATTCTACAACTACTTCTTTCCCTCAGTCTGTGTATTAAATATAGTAAGGTGGTATTTGTCATTGTATGTGTATGCCTGCTGCGTGAATGCGCTTTGATTTGAATTGTCATAATTTGGCGCCGTATAAATACTGTAATTAGTATTACGAAATCCCAAACACGTGTGACTGCCCGCGTTCAAACAAACAGGAACCAGAAAAAAAAAACACGAAAAAAGAATAAGAACGCATATTTAATACAACCAGACAAGACAGGCACAAATTTTCGGCCAACTGGCCTTTGTCAAGCGTAAGATCACAAACAAACACCAAATACAAAAATTAGGAGAAAAAGACTGAAACTTCCCTACTGCTAATCCACTGTGAGAAAACGAGTAATTTTTGTATTTGGTGTTTGTTTGTTTGTGATCTTACCGTTGATAAAGGCCAGTTGGCCGAAAATTTGCGCCTGGTTGTATTAAATACGCGTTCCTATTTTTTTCGTGTTTTTTTTCTTCTTCTGGTTCCTGTAGTAAGTATGTCAGAATTCCCCATGTCCTACAAACCTTCCACAGTTCTCAGTCCCCAATGAGCTTCTCTCTTAACCATACCTCGGTTTTTGATAACAACTTGTGTAAACAAATCCTTCCCTGTTTTTGGCCCAACAACATGGGAGTCCCTTCCAATGTCTTGAAGACAAAAGCAGGCGTCTGCTTACTATATAAAAGCAGCCCATAGGACAGAAATATCTCCAACATTCATAAATTACGGTCTGTGGCTTTCCTAGGTCCAACAGTATTGAAGTTTCTTTCCTCCCCCTTCTCTCTGCCCGTCTCTGTCTGTGTCTTTCTATACATATATATATATATATATATGTGTGTGTGTGTGTGTGTGTGTGTGTGTGTGTGTGTGTGTGTGTGTGTGTGTGTGTGTGTGTGTGTGTGCGCGCGCGCGCCCGCGCGCGCGATCATATGTGTGTGTGTCTGTGTGCATCTATGTGTCTGCGTGTGTCTGTGCGCGTGTAGCGCATATGTGTGTGTGTGTGTGTGTGTGTGTGTGTGTGTGTGTGTGTGTGTGTGTGTGTGTGTGTGTGGTGTGTGTGTGTGTGTGTGTGAGTGTTTGCTTATGCGTGTGTGTATTTTCGTCTGTGTGTTTGTTCATGTACCAAATCCACACTGATAAATGGAAAACATTTTTAAAAGGGCAACGAGCATTCTATGACAGATTCTTTGTGCTATAAAGGAATTATTACAATTACCATTATTACCATTATCATCATCATCATCATCATCACCAACGCTTACATCTTCTATCATTGCTGTTACCAACACTACTCATTACTACTGTTTTATTACTACTGTGTTAAATTGTCATTACAAAAATGACAATGACGAGATTCTACGTGAACTGTGTCTCCTGGTTCACAGTAACAAGGATTTGGGTCCAGCTGCTACAGGGAAACGATGAACAACACGGAAATAGGACGCTTCCTCCTTTATAGTGTGATACTGCCTGTACTTGAAATCAGGTCTCTAGGCAGATCTTACTCTAAAACAAAGAACCTAGACGCTTCATCTATACTGTACATAAACAGGGCTTAAAACAGGGAGAGGAAAAAACCACTGAAACTAGGGCGGTCCGGGAGCATGCTCCCCCGGGAAAATTTTTGAAAAACCAAGTGTAAATCTATGCCATTTTGCGCTTTCTGGACATAATTTGAAGAGATATTTAGTGCATTGAAATTGCTGTAAACACATAATTATTACAGGAAGTTGCTATGAACGCTTGCAAGCCGATCACGGATGCCTTGCTCCTTTCGTTTTTTTGTTTGTTTTGTTTTTTACAAACCGAAATTGCGGAATTCCGCCCAGACGCGGAACGTTTTAAGCCCTGCATAAAACAAAAAAACTAGACGCTTAACTGTACTGTATACATAATAAATACACACTTCACTATACACAGTACAAACAAACTGACACTTCAACTGTACTGTACATAAACAGACATTACAACTGTATTGTATATAGAACAAGGAAAGCAGACAACTCGGTACTGGACATAGGAAAGGGAATCACGCACATGAACTGCACTATACATAAACCAACCCTGCACACAACTGCTCTATACATAAACCAACCCTGCACACAGCTGCACTAGACATAAAACAACCCTGCACACAGCTGCACTAGACATAAAACAACCCTGCACACAACTGCTCTATACATAAAACAACCCTGCACACAACTGCACTAGACATAAAACAACCCTGCACACAACTACTCTATACATAAACCAACCCTGCACACAACTGCTCTATACATAAAACAACCCTGCACACAGCTGCACTAGACATAAAACAACCCTGCACACAACTGCACTAGACATAAACCAACCCTGCACACAGCTGCTCTATACATAAACCAACCCTGCACACACTGTTGAAGCCTGATTGTTCTATAGTTCTGAATGTTTTTCACTTGCTCGTTAAATCGTCTGTTACCACCTTATATGGCACAATGCCTTCATGATTGCACAGATTCATCCATTCCATGGACACCTCTTTATCTTATCTTATCTCATCTCATCTTATTTACTGAATTATCTATTTGTTTGCCAATTCATTTTTTTTTTTCGTCTAAAAGCACATTCGCGAATAGACGTTAAAAGAAATAACGAACATAAAACAAGGGAACAAAACACTCCAGTTTCTTTTTTTTCTTCTTCTCCCATAATTCCGTGAAGAGGATTCCTGCCACTGTGTCGGTTGTGTGCCAAAGCCAGGGTCTCTGCAAATGGTTTTTCTATTTGGCAGTGTTGTGGGCTGTCTTCCCTTCCCTCTCCCTGTCTTAGCACTTCCATGTAGGACCGATTTAGCAAGGCCACTGAATCTTTTTACATGGCCATACCAACGTAGTTTTCTTCTCTGAACTGATGTCAGCACATCTATATACGGTCCAGCGTGGTGCTTGATGGTTTTGCGCACTTGTTTTTTGGTGATATGAGCGGTGTATCTGATGTTTTACTTTACTTTTATTGTTGTTTAAAGCCCAGCCGACTGCGCAGAGCCGTATCAGGGCTATAACCGCTTCAAAACACAAAACTTCAACAGGGAAAAAAGCAAAGAAAATTAAGTACACATATCAATACATTCGCGCACATAATCTAAGGACATGCCCCCGGCGTAGGACCATTCCGTCCGATTTATCGCAATGGGGAGATTTAAAAAACACACCTGAATACAAATATAAGCATACATAAGGACACTAAAACATATATAAAAACAGGCATAAATTACTTAACATTGCTTCCGCATATCTCACCTCCTTAGAGCCAAAAATGCACTTAATACATGTACCCAATTATCAATCCGAAGAAAAAGTACGTAAGACTTTATCGAAAAAATACAGGTGAATGGACCGTTAAGGCAGAAAATAAGTAGAAATGACAGAAAGCAAGGCAACAAGGCAGAAACAAAGAGAGTGACAGAAAAGAGGAAATTTCTAGCACAGAATTTCCAGAAGGTGGGGATATTATTTATACTGAAAGAGCCCCCGGCATCCCCACGGGTGGTGTATCTGATGTTAAATATCTTGCCATACCATCTCATTCCCATGGCTTGGGTTTGTCTGGTCAAATTTGCTATGAGGGTCCACGTCTCGCATGTGTAATATACCAGCTCAAGTAAGAGCCTCCTCTTGTGTTTCATGGAGACATTCTTGTCCTTCCATGCAGGTTTCAGCTTGGACAATATTGATGTCATTGCTGCTCTCGAGAGAATTTCTGACTGTGCTGACATGATCTGCAAGTGCTAAGTTATTGTTATTTTATTGTTATTTTTGCTTAAAGCCCAGCCGACTGCGTAGAGCCATATCAGAATCGTACCCATAGACCAGCAGATCCCGGACAAGCCCTTTACGTTCATCGAATGATAGCAAGAAACAAAACATTATCGCTGGCAACTTCCAGCGGACGTAGCCCCCTATCATTGGTTCTCTTGTTGTTGTGGAAGTCGCAGGAATTCCTCCAGTCTTCTTGGGCATGAACCTTGACGTTCCAGTCACTAAGACCAATGAGGATTTCCTTGTCAACTTTGGTGATGATCATTTGAGGCTGGGTGTAGAATTCTTCAATCTGGTCATCGTCACAGTTTGACGTGGAAGCATATATTTGGACTATTTTGGTGTTGAATGGTTTCACCCGCAGGCAGATGGCCATGGTCCCTGTACAGGGGATAGACCCAGCACTGGGATGACCATGGTCATTGTGGCTACAGGGATATGCCTAGCACTGGGATGACCATGGTCCTTGTGGCTACAGGGGATATACCACATGGATGACATGGTCCTTGTGGCTACAGGGGATACACCTAGCACTGGGATGAACAAGGGTCATTGTGGATCACAGGTGGGATATACTTTAGCACTGAGATGACCATGGTCATGGTGGTACGGGTTTAATACTAGCCTGGAATGCCCCATTGGTCCTTGGGGGTTCGTACAGGGATATACCTAGCATTGTATGACATGGGCCCCTTGTGCTACAGGGGATATACCTAGCACTGGTAGACCATGGTCTTGTGGCTACATTGGGGATATACCTGCAGGATGCCATGGTCTTGGGTACATGGATGACCAGCACTGGGTCTCGATGGTCATTGTGGTACTGTGGATAGACCAGCACTGGGAATGACCATGGTCATTGTGGCTCTATGTGGATTAACCCAGCACGGATGACATGGCCATATGGCTAAGGGAATTACCTAGCACTGCGATGGACCAAGGTCCATTGTTCTACAGGGATAGACCCAGCACTGGGATACCATGGTCATTGTGGCTACAGGGGATATACCTAGTACTGGGATGACCATGGTCATTGTGGCTACAGGGGAATACCTAGCACTGGGATGAACCTGGTCCAGTGGCTACAGCGGATAATACCTAGCACTGGGATGACCATGGTCCTTGTGCTACAGGATATACCTACAACTGGATGACCATGGTGTCCTTTTGGCTACGGGGATGTATACCTAGCACTGGGATGACCATGGTCATGTGGTACAGGGGATACCCAGCACTGGGATGACCATGGTCATTGTGGCTACAAGGGATAGACCAGCACTGGGATGACCATGGTCATTGTGGCTACAGGGGATAGACCCAGCACTGGGATGACTATGGTCATTGTGGCTACAGGGGAATATACCTAGCACTGGGATGACCATGGTCATTGTGGCTACAGGGGGATAGACCCAGCATGGGATGACCATGGTCTTGTGGATACAGGGGATAACCAGCACTGGGATGACCATGGTCTTGTGGCTACAGGGGATATACCTAGCACTGGGATGACCATGGTCATTGTGGCTACAGGGATAGACCAGCACTGGGATGACCATGGTCATTGTGGCTACAGGGGATATACCCAGCACTGGGATGATCATGGTCATTGTGGCTACAGGGGATAGACCTAGCACTGGGATGACCATGGTCATTGTGGCTACAGGGGATAGACCCAGCACTGGGATGACTATGGTCATTGTGGCTACAGGGGATAGACCTAGCACTGGGATGACCATGGTCATTGTGGCTACAGGGGACAGACCCAGCACTGGGATGACCATGGTCATTGTGGCTACAGGGGATAGTACCTAGCACTGGGATGACCATGGTCCTTGTGGCTACAGGGGATAGACCAGCACTGGGATGACCATGGTCATTGTGGACTACAGGGGATAGACCCAGCACTGGGATGACCATGGTCATTGTGGCTACAGGGGATATACCTAGTACTGGGATGACCATGGTCATTGTGGCTACAGGGGATATACCTAGCACTGGGATGACCATGGTCCTTGTGGCTACAGGGGATATGACCGCTTACTGGGATGACCATGGTCCTTGTGGCTACAGGGGATAGACCTAGCACTGGGATATGGCCTGCACTCACATGTGTACATGAAACAAGAACACTTGGGCTACAGGGATAACCAGCACTGGGAATGACCATGTACTATGTGGCTAAGGATAGACCCAGAACTAGGGATGACCATGTCATTGTGGTACAGGGGATAACTAGCACTGGTAATAAGGACAGTGAAACTAACCATGATGTACAGGGGATAACAAGCACTGGAGATCGAAATAGCATTTGGCTACAGGGGAATATGACCTGAAACTAGCGGAATGACCATGTCCATGTGGCTACAGGGGATAATAGACGAACTAGCACTGGATATCAGAACCACATGGTCATTGGCTACAGGGAAACTAGCACTGGGATGACCATGGACATTGTGGCACAGGGAAATAGACCTAGCACTGATGACACATGGTCACTTGTGCTAACAAGGGATAACAGCACTGGATAACAGACGGGAACTAACATGGTCATTGTGCTACAGGGAAACCAGACACTGGATACAGCACAGGGAATACACACTGATATGTCAAGCAAGGGATAACCAGCACTGATGAATGTCAGGTACAGGAAACTAACATGATACATGGTCATTGTGGCTAAGAGATAACTACAGGAAGACCAGCACTGATGTACAGGACTAGGACCTACACACTGGATGACATGTCACTGTGGCTACAGGATAACTAAGCACGAGGAATACTCAGGACACTGATAATCGACATGGAAACAAGATGATAACAGACTATAGAACTAGACATGATAATCATGACAAGGAAACTAGACACTGATAATAAGACAAGGGAAACTAGACATGATAATCAGACAGGGAAACTAGCACTGATAATCTAGACAGGAAACTAGACTGATAATCAGTAAGGGAAACTAGACAATGATAATCAGACAGGAAACTAGACTGATAATCAAGACATAGGAAACTAGACATGATAATCATGACAGGGAAACTAGACATGATAATCAGACAGGAAACTAGACATGATATCAGACATGAAACTAGACACTGATAATCAGACAGAAACTAGACATGATAATCAACGACAGGAAACTAGACAATGATAGTCAGACAGAAACTAGACAATGATAATAGACAGGAAACTAGACAATGATAATCAGACAAGGAAACTAGACACTGATAATCAGACAGAAACTAGACATGATAATCAGACAGGAAACTAGACATGATAATCAAAGGAACTAGACAATGAATCAGACATAGAACTAGACTATATATCAGACAGAACTAGACATGATATAGACAGAAACTAGACAATGATAATCAGACAAGGAAACTAGACACTGATATCAGACAAGGAAACTAGACACTGATAATCAGACAGGAAACTAGACATGATAATCAGACAGGAAACTAGACATGATAATCAGACAAGGAAACTAACACTGATAATCAGACAAGGAAACTAGACAATGATAATCAGACAAGGAAACTAGACAATGATAATCAGACAAGGAAACTAGACATGATAATCAGACAAGGAAACTAGACATGATAATCAGACAAGGAAACTAGACAATGATAATCAGACAAGGAAACTAGACAATGATAATCAGACAAGGAAACTAGACATGATAATCAGACAAGGAAACTAGACATGATAATCAGACAGGAAACTAGACAATGATAATCAGACAAGGAAACTAGACAATGATAATCAGACAAGGAAACTAGACAATGATAATCAGAAAAGGGAAACTAGACAATGATAATCAGACATAGAAACTAGACAATGATAGTCAGACAAGGAAACTAGACAATGATAGTCAGACAAGGAAACTAGACAATGATAATCAGACAAGGAAACTAGACAATGATAATCAGACATGAAACTAGACAATGATAATCAGACAAGGAAACTAGACAATGATAATCAGACAAGGAAACTAGACAATGATAGTCAGACAAGGAAACTAGACAATGATAATCAGACAAGGAAACTAGACAATGATAATCAGACATAGGAAACTAGACAATGATAATCAGACATAGAAACTAGACAATGATAGTCAGACAAGGAAACTAGACAATGATAATCAGACAAGGAAACTAGACAATGATAATCAGAGACAAGAAAACTAGACAATGATAATCAGACATAGAAACTAGACAATGATAATCAGACAAGAAACTAGACAATGATAATCAGACAAGGAAACTAGACAATGATAGTCAGACATAGAAACTAGACAATGATAATCAGACAAGAAACTAGACAATGATAATCAGACATAGAAACTAGACAATGATAATCAGACATAGAAACTAGACAATGATAATATAGACAAGGAAACTAGACAATGATAATCAGACAAGGAAACTAGACATGATAATCAGACATAGGAAACTAGCAGTGCAGACATAGAAATAGACATGATAGTCAGAAGAAACTAGACAATGATAATAAGACAAGGAAACTAGACAATGATAATCAGACAAGGAAACTAGACATGATAATCAGACAAGAAACTAGACAATGATAATCAGACAAGGAAACTAGACAATGATAATCAGACAAGAAACTAGACAATGATAGTCAGACAAGGAAACTAGACTGAATCGAAGATGATAAGTCAGACAAGGAAACTAGACAATGATAATCAGACAAGGAAACTAAGACACAGGGAATAATCAGAACAGGAAACTAGACAATGATAATCAGACAAGGAAACTAGACAATGATAATCAGACAAGGAAACTAGACAATGATAGTCAGACAAGGAAACTAGACAATGATATCAGACAAGGAAACTAGACAATGATAGTCAGACATGGAAACTAGACAATGATAAGTCAGACAAGGAAACTAGACAATGATAGTCAGACAAGGAAACTAGACAATGATAATCAGACAAGGAAACTAGACAATGATAATCAGACAAGAAAACTAGACAATTGATAATCAGACAAGAAAACAGACAATGATAATCAGACAGGAAACTAGACAATGATAGATCAGACAAGGAAACTAGACAATGATAGTCAGACAAGAAACTAGACAATGATAATCAGACAAGAAACTAGACAATGATAATCAGACATAGAAACTAGACAATGATATCAGACAAGAACTAGACAATGATAATAGACAAGGAAACTAGACAATGATAATCAGACAAGGAAACTAGACATGATAATCAGACATAGGAAACTAGACAATGATAATCAGACAAGGAAACTAGACAATGATAATAAGACAAGGAAACTAGACAATGATAATCAACAGAACTAGAGATAATCAGAATAGAAACAATGATAATACAGACAAGGAAACTAGGACAATGATAATAAGACATAGAAACTAGACAATGATAGTCAGACAAGGAAACTAGACAATGATAATCAGACAAGGAAACTAGACAATGATAATCAAGACATAGAAACTAGACACAATGATAATCAGACAAGGAAACTAGACAATGATAGCAGACAAGGAAACTAGACAATGATAGTCAGACAAGGAAACTAGACAATGATAATCAGACATAGAAACTAGACAATGATAGTCAGACATAGAAACTAGACAATGATAGTCAGACAAGGAAACTAGACAATGATAGTCAGACAAGGAAACTAGACAATGATAATCAGACAAGGAAACTAGACAATGATAATCAGACATAGAAACTAGACAATTATAACAGACAAGGAAACTAGACAATGATAGTCAGACAAGGAAACTAGACAATGATAGTCAGACAAGGAAACTAGACAATGATAATCAGACAAGGAAACTAGACAATGATAATCAGACATGGAAACTAGACAATGATAAGCATACATAGAAACTAGACAATCATAGTCAGACAAGGAAACTAGACAATGATAATCAGACAAGGAAACTAGACAATGATAATCAGACAAGGAAACTAGACAATGATAATAAGACAAGGAAACTAGGCAGTGATAATAAGACAAGGAAACTAGACAAAGATAATAAGACAAGGAAACTAGGCAGTGATAATAAGACAAGGAAACTAGACTGATAATCAGACATGGAAACTAGACAATGATAATCAGATAAGGAAACTAGACAATGATAATAAGACATAGAAACTAGACAATGATAGTCAGACAAGGAAACTAGACAATGATAGACAAGGAAATTAGACAATGATAATCAGACAAGGAAACTAGACAATGATAATCAGACAAGGAAACTAGACAATGATAATCAGACAAGGAAACTAGACAATGATAATCAGACAAGGAAACTAGACAATGATAATAAGACATAGAAACTAGACAATGATAATAAGACAAGAAACTAGACAATGATAATCAGACAAGGAAACTAGACAATGATAATCAGACAAGGAAACTAGACAATGATAATAAGACATAGAAACTAGACAATGATAATAAGACATAGAAACTAGACATGATATAAGACATAGAAACTAGACAATGATAATCAGATAAGGAAACTAGACAATGATAATAAGACATAGAAACTAGACAATGATAATCAGACATGGAAACTAGACAATGATAATAAGACAAGAAAACTAGACATGATGATAAGACAAGAAAACTAGACATGATGATAAGACAAGGAAGCTAGACACTTTTGAACTGAACACACAAGTAAACTACACTCGTCAATTGTACAAGACGTTAAAAAAGGAAAGTAAACACTCTGACAGTACATAACACAAGCATCCTAGACACTTCAACTGTCCTGTCCGAAAACGTTAAAATACTGATCATTACAACTGCACTGTATATGTAAAAAGGGAAAGAAAGAAGAAAACTCGACACCTTAAGTGAACTGCACTTAAAAATACACACTTCAGTATTGCACACAAAAGCAAACCGGACAATCATCATCATCATGTGCCCTGCCGCGTGGCGTTGGTGATCATGGCCCTCCACACCAGTCTATCCCCTGTCGCTGCAAGTACATCTTCCACTCTCCCTGTCCTCAGCCACCCTGCAAGTCCATCCAGTATTTTCTCCCTGGGTCTATCTGATGTTCTCTTTCCCTCCAGCTTTCCTGTTGTGACCAGGTGCTCTAATTTCTCTTTTCTCATAAAATGGCCTATAAATGTTGCTTGTCTTTTCCTAATCTTCTTTACTAATATCTTCTTGTGTCTGCCTCCTTCAAGACTGTTTCGTCGTTTTCTTTGCTGTCCATGGAACTCTTTAACATTCTTCTTAGAAACCACATTTCAGTTGCCTCAATTTTGTTCAAGCAAACAGGAACAAAAAACAATAAACAAAAAAAAACAAAAAACACAACAACAACAACAACAACAAACAACAACAACAACAACAACAACAACAACAACAACAACAACACACACACACACACACACACACACACACACACACACACACACACACACACACACACACACACACACACACACACACACGAAAAAATCAAAACGCGTATTTAATACAACCACACAGGACAGGCGCAAATTTTCGGCCAACTGGCCTTTGTCAAGCGTGAACATAAGATCACAAACGAACAAACACCAAATACAATAATTAGGAGAAAAAGACTGAAACTTCCCTGCTGCTTCATTCAGTGTGAGATATGCACGTTTGTGATCTTACGCTTGACAAAGGCCTGTCTTGTCTGGTTGTGTTAAATACGCGTTCTGATTCTTTTTTCGTGTTCTGGTTCTTGTTTGCTTGAACAAAATTGAGGCAACTGAAATGTGGTTTCTAACAAGAATGTTTAAGAGTTCCATGGACAGCAAAGAAAACAGACGAAACAGTCTTGAAGGAGGCAGAGAGAGAGAGACACACACACAGAGAGAGACACAGAGAGAGAGAGAGAGAGAGAGAGAGAGAGAGAGAGAGAGAGAGAGAGAGAGAGAGAGAGAGAGAGAGAGAGAGAGAGAACAAACAAACACACACAAAAACCGCAGTCACACTTGTTTTGGATTTTGTTTTTAAACGTTGCATTTTTAACTAAACTTGGATGCTAGCTTTCATACGGTTCTAGTGGTCAGCTGGGTCATAAGCAACATGAACATGTACATGAGTCTTACCATGAGGAAGTGTGTTTTTTCAACAAATACTCTTCTTGTAATATTTCTGCGTACGTGTGTGTGTGTGTGTGTGTGTGTGTGTGTGTGTGTGTGTGTGTGTGTGTGGTGCGATGCGTGCGTGCGTGCGTGTGTGTGTGTGGTGCGCGCTTGAGCGTGTGCGTGTGTGTGTGTGTGTGTGTGTGTGTGTGTGTGTGCACGTGCGTTTGCGTACGTGTGTGCGCGTGTGTGTATATGTGTGTTTGATTTGGTGTGTGTAAATTGGTGTGTGTAAATTGGTGTGTGTGTGTGCTCGTTGTGTATGTATGTGTGTGTGTGCGCGCGCGTGTGTGTGTGTGTGCGCGCACGTGCGTGCATGTGTGTGTGTGTATGAACTGTGTGTGTAAAAAGGAAGATGTTAGAATGGATTAACCATCTCCCCCTCCCTCTCTTCTTTTTAATCTAATGTACGTCTTGGTGAAAAGTCCCGCTGTCTGTCTCTTGCTAACTGTCCCAAAGACAGACAAAACCAGATGACTGTTTTAACACACTGTAGAGTCACTGTCATCACTTCATATGGGCAGCTGGGCTATCGAGTGAATCATCATTTTATTGTCATGTGTCCAGGTCTTTTCCACCGCCATTGTAGAAACATGATTCATCCTAGGTTTTCCAAAGCTGGAGCGAGAGAGAAGAGAGAGAGAGAGAGAGAGACAGACAGACAGACGAGAGACAGACAGACAGACAGAGACATAGAGACAGAGACAGACAGAGAGACAGACAGAGAGACAGAGACTGAGACACAGAGAGAGACAGAGAGACAGAGACAGAGACAGAGAGACAGGCAGGCAGGCAGACAGACAGAGACTGAGACAAAGAGAGAGAGAGAGACACACACACACACACAGAAAGAGAAAGAGACAGAGAGTGAGAGCGAGACAGAGAGAGGCAGACAGACAGACACAGAGAGAGACAGAGACAGAGACAGAGAGAGAACTAGAGCTAGGATTTAACAAATAATGCAATGTACAAGTAAATTAAATGCCCATCTTCAGTTTTGTTTAGTTCTTTGTCAGTATTCACATTTTTTTTAAAAAAAACAAATGATTTCACTGCAATTTTTAAATACAGCAGAAATCTGGAGGAACAAAAGCTTTATCAATCTATTGTTTCTTATCATCTAGTAAAAGACATTTTATCATGTGATGTGTGACAATGAGCTAAGATTTTATTTTACTGTGTAGTGTGATCAGAAGGGTTTGATATAACTTGACCATTTAATCCCTTTCTACCACTGGACGAAGCAGCAGGAACGTTTCAGTCTTTTTCTCATAATTTTGTATTTGGTGTTTGTTTGTGGTCGTACATTCAAGCTTGACAAAGGCCAGCTGGCCGAAAATTTGCGCCTGCCTTGTTTTGTTGTATTAAATACGCGTTCTGATTCTATTTTCGTGTTTTTTCTGTTTTCAATAACTTGATGTATTCATTGATATCAGAATGACAGATTCAACACAAACACAATTTTAAGATCAGCCTCAAAGTATTAAATGTCTCACTGGACCGTTAGTGTAATATTTCAGTACACCCACCCACCCCCACCCCACACATATTGTTTTAAAAGTAACTGTGTATTCAAAAGATAAGGTTGGTTTTTCAAATTTCACTTCAAAGATTTGTGAGACTAGATTACTTCTGCCAAAATTCAGTATCAAGTTATTCCAGTAAGGACTTGAAAATAAATTTCTGGAAAGGTTTGCACTACAGTAGCTCAGCGTGTCAACTTCATTGCAAGAAAATTATGCAGCTGTTTATCGGAACTTTTCGTTTTTCATTTTTCACATTTGTACCAGAAAAAAACACAAAATTATCTGAACGCGTATCTAATACAACCAGACAAATTTAACACCAAATATAAAAACTAGAAGAAAAAGATTGAAACTTCCTCGCTGCTTCGTCCAGTGGGAGAAAAGGACAATCTTTTTCTCCCAATTTTTATATTTGGTGTTTGTTCGTTTGTGATCTTACATCTACGCTTGACAACGGCCAGTTAGTCGAAAATTTGCGCCTGTCTTGTCTGGTTGTATTAAATACGCGTTCTGATTCTATCTTCCTGTTTTTTCTGGTTCCTGTTTGCCTGAACGCGGGCAGTCACACTTGTTTTGGATTTCTTTTCATATTTGATTCACATTTGACTTAAAAATGAAGAAATAACTATACTGTTTGTTTTAAGGACTGATTTTTGTATGCATTTTCGTTACATTCATGTTTACATTTTTATGAAACAGTATTTCATTGTTCCTGTCATGTTCATACTCAAGGTGTCACAAATAACACCTGAGCATTCTTTCAAGAGGTAAAGTTACAAAAGACAAACCGACTGCTTCTGAGTGTTTTTGGTTTTTCTTTGAAATGGACATGTTAATATGTTACGCTCCTTGGCAGCTATAGTGGTAGTTTGCATTGACATAGTATGCACAGACATGGGTGGTGTCAGATGTGACGGTGGACATAAAAACGGTCCTCATTTGTCAGAAACCCACTGTTTATACATTATCTTAGTGACATCATCCAGTTTTCATGAAAGCCACAGTTCATGATTTCTTGCTGTGCTTTTATGTGGACAATTGTACACTTTTTTCATGTCCAGCATCACAACGAACTTTTTACTGGGTGATCTGACATTTTCATTTCTATCAGGAAAACTGTTGTGAAAGCTGTCTTTCTCTTCTTGTTTTCATGCAAGCAAATAGTTAAACTTTAAATACACACACACACACGCGCGCACGCACGCACACACACACGTACACACACACACACACACACACTTGCACGTCCGCTCACACTCTCAAGGACAGACGAATACATATAGATTCAAACACATAAGCCATATAACAGGGCCTCTTGTAGTAGTAATACCAAAAGGCCGGTGTACGAATGTATGCATCCGCACTCAAGCACACACACACACACACACACACACACACACACACACACACACACACCACACACACACACACACACACAGCATATTTAGAACACATTGTATACACAAGACGCGTATGAAGGGCGATCATCAGTAACACAAGTGATGACCTACTGTTCACATAAGTCATCACAGGTTGTGTCCCTTTAATGACTGTCACAAGTCGAGTGTTGTAGTCCAGAGCTCGATTCGTCAGTCTGGAGTTTGGGAGGTTATCCAAGAGGATTCATCACAATCAGAAAAGTCCATGCGCGCTGCACCCAGTATTCCATCTATTAACTAGCAAGACTCATTGAGCCCACACAAAACCGTACAAACTTTAAAGGTGTTGAAATATGAAGAGTAAGGAGTGGGGGGAAGCTGAACCTATGGAACAGGCCTGTTCTGTTGTTACGTTGATACCGACAGTGACCCTGTAAGCTCAATTGGAATCGTAAAAACAATCTAAAAACTTTTACGGTTTTTCTTAGGTCAATACAGTAGATCGTTCTACATGCTCCACCCCCCCCCCCCTCTTCACGCGCACACACAGTGACGCATGCACACAGTCAGACTTAAGCACACACGCTTTTTAGTCACAGATATTGACACACGCGCGCACACACATGCACACAAAGCAGGCAGGCAGACAGGTAGATAACGACACAGCTGTGCACACATGCACATCACAACCATAGCAGTGTATAGCTATATCGCTGCCTGGCTACTCATATCGATAGAATAACACAAGCAGTTTCAATACAACACTAACTATGATTTGTGGTTTAATTACACCAATGATACCGACAAGTTTGCAAAGCACACACCACGACTTTTCTCAACACGGCATTTTCAAGTTCGGAATAAATTCAACAGACACTGATGTCACAAAACCAAGTGACAGAGAAATCAGAATAAACATGGCACAAGCCATATGGACACACTGTTACTGTTATTTTTGTTTAAAGCCCAGCCGACTGCGTAGAGCCATATCAGGGCTATAACCGCTTCAAAACACACAATACTTCAACAGGCAAAATAGAACAGAAAATTATGCACACATATCAATACATTCACGCACATAATCTAAGGACATGCCCTTGGTGTTGACCACTTCGTCGAATTCATCGCACACATGATTTTAAAAACATACCTGAATATGACTTTAAACATAACTAAGGACACTTAAACATATACAGAGAGAGAGAGAGAGAGAGAGAGAGAGAGAGAGAGAGAGAGAGAAACACACACACACACACATTTATATATATATATATATATATATATATATGTGTGTGTGTGTGTGTGTGTGTGTGTGTGTGTGTGTGTGTGTGTGTGTGTGTGTGTGTGTGTGTTTTTTCTCTTCTCTCTCTCTCTCTCTCTCTCTCTCTCTATATATATATATATATATATATATATATATATATATATATATATAAACAGGCCTAAATTACCTAAATTTGCTACTGCATATCTCATTTCACTAAAGCCAAAAATGCACTAAATACATGTACCCAATTATCAATCCCAAGAGAAAGTGCGTAAGACTTTATCGAACACATACAGGTGAATGGACCAGCAAGGCAAAAAATGATAAGAAGAAATGACAGAAAGCAAAGGAACAAGGAAGAAAGAAACAAAGACAGTGACAGAAAAAGAAGAAATTTCTAGCACAGATTTCCAGATGGTAGGGATACTATCTATACTGAAAGAGATCCCGACATCCCCACGGGGGGAAGGACACACTAGAAAGGTCTCGAGGTCCTGTACAACTTACAGGATCTCTGTCTATCCCTGTTTCCATCTGTCACTGACACAACTTAGGCAATAGCGAGCGAAAGGTAACTCTCCATAGCCAAGATGTGTAGGCCTACCTCTCCATCTGCCATGTCTCATGGAGGCCCATAACATCCTATCTCCCCTCCTTGACGATCTCAATTCAACCCAAAACTATTAGCTGGTAGCTAGAAAAACCTCTACCTTCAAAACACTAAAACCCAAAAGATAGTAGCATTAAGTTTGACTGATCCTGTCTTACAGCTTGTCCTTGCCACTCTACACATACAACATTAGCAAAACGACAATCATGGTCAATGAGTTCACTAAAACTGAACAACTGGACTGTCAACACGCAAAGTCAGAACAAAATTGAGGCAATTGAAATGTGTTTTGTAAGAAGAAATTTAAGAGTTCCATGGACAGCAAAGAAAACAGACAAGACAGTCTTGAAGGAGGCAGAAACAAGAAGATCATTCATAAAGAAGATTAGGAAAAGACAGGCAACATTTATGGGACATTTTACGAGGAAAGAGGAATTAGGCATCTGGTCACAACAAGAAAGCTAGAGGGAAAGAGAACAGCAGGCAGACCCAGGGAGAAAATATTGGACGGACTTGCAGAATGGCTGAGGACAGAGAGGGTGGGAGATGTACTTGCAGCGAAAAGGAATAGATGCATACGGAGGGCCACGATCGCTAAAGCCATGCGGCAGGGCACACGATGATGATGATGATGATGATGATACAACTAAAATAAAAATGAACTGTAAACACCATATATTACGAAATAAATTACAAACACACAAAGCAAAACCCAAAGGACTAATGGAGTGGGAATAGTCATACGGGTGAGAAACAGAACGGGGGGCAAACGGGTGTTTAGATGGAGATATCTATGTATCTATCCATGTATCTATGTATCTATCTATTCTATAAGAGAGAGAGAGAGAGACAGACAGACAGACAGACAGACAGACAGACAAGAAGGCAGACAGACAGACAAACAGACAGGCAGACAGACAGACAGAGGGAGACAGAGAAGGTGGGGATAAAAAGAGAACATGAACGTACTCATATTTTCAATACCAGCATCAAAAAAATGTTGACACAAATAACACGGGAAGCAAGTCAGTAGGTATATTACTTGCTCAAGAGGGAGTCATCGCACTCGGAAAATTCCATATGCGCTCCATCCAAATCTGCCAGCAATTATCCAGCACACTCCCAGAGCCTGCACAAAGCCTTACGCTGTGACAAGGTTTTGAACTAAGGAACGGGGAAGACCTCTGAAACACTTACACCACCAGAACCATGGAAACATTAACCCTTTGACTCCCGCATCCTATCCACCAACAGCAAAAACTCAACCCAAGGACTCCCTCACCCTATCCACCAGCTTCCTGGAGGAAACTGGTAGTAGACTGGGTGGGGGAGTCAACAAAGGGTTACGTTTTTGCTTTGCCAGCAGGCAGGGTGCCGGAGTCAAAGGCTTACGTTTTTGCTTTGCCAACAGGCAGGGTGCGGGAGTCAAAACGTTAAAGTCGACAACAAGCCATTAATGTTACGGGCTGGGAATAAATTCAAGACATTAGATTCTGAGTCCATGACTCTATCAACAGAACCAACCAGACGACACAATGGGAGCTTGTCTGGGATGGATACTGTTATTGTTGTTTAAAGCCCTGCTGACTGCGTACAGCCATATCAGGGCTATAATCGTGTCAAAAGATACACACACTTCAACAGGAAATAAAAAAAAGAAAATTCAGTACACATACCAATGCAATTCGCACACATAATCTAAGGAGATGCCCCTGGCGTTGACCACTCCGTCCAATTTATCACACAGAGGATATAAAAAACACACCTGTTATTGTTATCGTTATTTTTATTGAATACAAATCTAAACATAACAAAGGACATTAAAACATGCATAAAAACCATGCCTAAATTACCTAAAACTGCTTCTGCATATCTCAATTCCCCAGAGCCAAAATTGCACTAAATACATGTACCCAATTATCATACCCCAGAGAACATACTTAAGAGTTTATCGAACACATGCAAGTGAATGGACCAGCAAGGCAAAAAAAAAAAAAAAAGAAAAAATGATAGGAACAAATGACAGAAAGCAAAGGAATAAGACAGAAACAAAGACAGTGACAGAAAAGAGGAAATTTCTAGTGCTGAAGGTGGGGATACTATTTATACTCAAAGAGCAACCGGCATCCCAACGGGGGACCTAGGATGGATAAACACCATCATTTTAGATCAGAACCCGAGAATAGAAATTCAGTTTCAGTTTCAATTTCTTAAGATGACGTCTCTGCGCTCGGAATGAATTCCATATGCACTAACGTCACAGGTGTCATGTGACGAGAAGATCCAGAATGATCACGGCACAAGAATTAAGCCTGCATATAAACCCACGAGCTGGCCAGGTCCTGACGTCATACTTAGATAGTTCTATAACTCTGGGTTCGTAGGGGAGTGAGATGGCAGAGACTTCAACTTTTCCCGGGGCCAGCTCCACGAGGGCGGCGCCCATCCCCTCTCTGTCGATTCAATTTCATATTCATATTCACATTTCTTTTACCTAGACTTCAGAAAGGCAAGAAGGCTAATAGATCTTCAAGGGGTGGGTTCTGGGAAATCAGCCTATCTCTCCAATTTTTTTTTTTACCAAGGCAGCTGGGCAATGCCCTGCTCTTCACGATTTTCAACTGCTGCGGGATTCTTAGTGTGTGCAGCCAGAGGGCACACAGGTCCGATTCGTTTTTCGTCTCCTTCCGAAGGACTAGA
Organism: Monoplex corrugatus; assembly: GCA_030674185.1. Taxonomy (NCBI): domain Eukaryota; kingdom Metazoa; phylum Mollusca; class Gastropoda; order Littorinimorpha; family Ranellidae; genus Monoplex; species Monoplex corrugatus. Next base: position 53,444,897 of record JAPXFY010000026.1, read on the forward strand.
CGTTCAGTTCGATTTTCCTGTCAAACTGAGGAGAAAAGTCAAGGCCTCTACGGGAAGCGAACCCTGGAACCTCGAGCTTAGTTATTGGCAGGCGAACGTCTGTACTGTTCTGCCACTCTTCTCCCGTAGAAAACGTTGTAGAAAACGTCCATGTATTCATAAAAGAATTTTGTGTGTATCATACTCGTACAATATTGTTGTTTTCTTTTCCTGTTCCATGTCCTATCATTGTTATATCATTCTTCTATAGCAGTCAACAGTTTCTTCTTCAAACCCACACACCAAACCAGTATAACGTGATTATGATCACACAGACTCACATGCGCACACCGACACAAACACATGGAGT
>JAPXFY010000026.1:53447745-53452745 GCA_030674185.1 Monoplex corrugatus
CCATACGACCCTATGGTTATGGAACTATCTAGGTAGGACCTCAGGACCTGGCCAGCTCGTGGGTTTATGTGCAGGCTTAAGGCTTGTGCCATGGTCATTCTGGATCTTCTCCATCACATGGCACCTCTGACGTTAGTGCATACGGAATTCATTCCGAGCGCAGAGACGTCATCTTGAAATATTGAAACTAAAAGCAAGCTGCATTAACACAAAATGGCAATAATCATCGCCAGACGTGCCAGACGTGACAGACCCTGATGGGTGTGATAATAGCGATTAGGACACTGATCTTCCAACCGTAAGGCTTGGGTTCGAATCTGCGTGTGTACCACCTGATGGGTAAGGGGTCCACGTGTCCAATATCACCACCATCATCATCATCATCATCACCATGTGCCCTGCCATATGACGTTGGCGATCATGGCCCTCCATATGCATCTATCCCTTGTCGCTGCAAGTAAATCTTCCACCCTCTGTGTCCTCAGCCGCCCTGCAAGTCTGTCCAATATTTTGTCCAATCTCACAGGTTACAACATCAGTGCAGACCTGTTAGAGCCTTAACCCCCTTCACGCAGAACATCAAATAAACACGTATTTAAGACAACCAGACAAGACAGGCGCAAATTTTCTCCTTTGTCAAGCGTAGATGTAAGATCACAAATAAACACCAAATAATAATATTATGAGAAGAAAAAAAAAACAAAAAAACACTGAAACTTCCCTGCTTCGTCCAGTGTGAGAAAAGGACTAAAATGACATCATAATGTGTTTGTGAATAAATATATCAGAGCGGAAGTGAGATGAATTCTGCACATTTGAAAAGAGGTCATGTCATGTTAATATTGTTTTATCCTGAAGAGCGTACAGGGCTAAAACTAAAAATAAGATGCACTAGCTAAGAGTAGTTTTTACGTCTACGCTTGCCAAAGGGCAATTGGCCGAAAATTTGCGCCTGTCTTATCTGGTTGTATTAAATACGCGTTCTGATTTTTTTTTTTTTTTCGTTTTTTTTTCTGGTTCCTGTTTGCTTGAACGCGGGCAGTCATACTTGTTTTGAATATCAAATACACAAGATCCTGCAAGCTGAATCAGTCTCAGCTAATAAGGAAACAAAAAATATCCACACTGCATACCCCCTATAACGAAGAAATGAAGTCTGACTCCTTAACGGCCGGGTCACGACAAAGTCTGTACATGTATTCAGGTGTACATCACTACATGGGTGACAAAGTCTGTACATGTATTCAGGTGTACATCACTACATGGGTGACAAAGTCTGTACATGTATTCAGGTGTACATCACTACATGGGTGACAAAGTCTGTACATGTATTCAGGTGTACATCACTACATAGGTGACAAAGTCTGTACATGTATTCAGGTGTACATCACTACATAGGTGACAAAGTCTGTACATGTATTCAGGTGTACATCACTACATAATAATAATAATAATACCTAGGACTTATAAAGCGCACTAAGCCACTGGATCTAGGCGCTGGGGAATGGGGGATATAATAGGAAGTCAGTAAATACAAGACTACACAACAACTTACACATCATCAAATGACAATCAAATACATACATACATCATAATCACATAACATAATGATATACATTCGCAATCTTCAAATATGCATACCACGCAATTCAATCAAATATCAGATTCATTCCAATTCAACACTTTTCACTCAGTTACTCCATATAAACTATTATTCCACCCCTTCCCTACTACCCCCCACCCCCACGCGCATACACAAAATCCAATTACACATATCAGCCAGCCGACAAGGTGATGTGGGGAAAAGTGATCAGATGTCGAAATACTGCTGGAAAAGGTGTGTTTTCAAGTTTGACTTGAAAGAAGAAATGGACGGAGAGTGGCGTAATTTCTTGGGAAGAGAGTTCCAAAACTGGGGACCGAAATGCGAAAGTGAGCGAAAGCCATGAGATTTGCGGTTATACTGTATCTGCCTGAGGAGTCTTGAATCAGAGGAAGAGCGGAGAGACCGAGATGGAGTATACAAGTGCAGAATATCAGAAATATACTCAGGAGCAGAACCAGAGATAGAATTGAAGCAGATGCAAGCAGTCTTGTACTTAATTCTCTGAGATATTGGTAACCAGTGCAGTTGGTGAAGCAAAGGAGTGCAAGGTTGTTGACGGGATGCCTTAAGAATAAGGCGTGCAGCTGAATTTTGAACTTTCTGCATAGGATAGAGAACAGTGTTCGGGCAGCCCATGAGGAGAGAGTTACAGTAGTCAAGTCTCGACAGAATACAGGAAGTGACAAGAATCTTGGTGGCATCTACACTGAGAAAGTTTCTGATAGATCCAATCCTTTTCAATTCAAAATAAGAAAGCTGGCAGACTTTGGAAACGTGATCTTTCATGGAGAGAGAAGAGTCAAGAATGAAACCTAAGTTCCTAGCTTTTGGACAGAAAGAGATGTCAGAAGAGCCAACAGTGATAGAAGTTGGAAGTGGAGGATTATAGTCTGAAGAACCAGAAAACAGAAGAGCTTCAGTCTTACTGTCATTAAGTTTTAACATGTTGTCAGTCATCCATGTCTTTACATCATCCGTGCATGTCTGTAGTGTCTGTATGGTACTGTCAATGTCTGCAGGTTTGCATGCCTGTTGAAGCTGTGTGTCGTCTGCAAAAAGCTGGTGACTAACTCCATGGTGCTCAATGACCTCAGACAGGGGGGTGGTATACAAGACAAACAGAACTGGCCCTAGCACCGAGCCCTGCGGAACACCAAAATCAAGAGGAAGTGATAAAGAATTATGACCATCGACCGATACATACTGTTTTCGATCCAGCAGATACGAATGAAACCACTGGAGGGCTGTGGAACAGATGCCAAAAACGTTTTGAAGTCGCGAAATGAGAATTTTGTGGTCGATGGTGTCGAAAGCAGCGGAGTTGTCCAAGAGCAAAAGAACAGAGAGTTTGTTTTCGTCAAGAGCAGACAGAATATCGTTTACAACACGAAGTAGGACGGTCTCAGTGCTATGGCCAGCACGGTAGGCTGACTGAAAACGGTTACACAGGTTGTTGGCTTCCAGATGACCAAGAAGCTGACTCAGCACGACCTTTTCTACATGGGTGACAAAGTCTGTACATGTATTCAGGTGTACATCACATGGGTGACAAAGTCTGTACATGTATTCAGGTGTACATCACTACATAGGTGACAAAGTCTGTACATGTATTCAGGTGTACATCACTACATAGGTGACAAAGTCTGTACATGTATTCAGGTGTACATCACTACATAGGTGACAAAGTCTGTACATGTATTCAGGTGTACATCACTACATGGGTGACAAAGTCTGTACATGTATTCAGGTGTACATCACTACTGTGGTGTAATCACAAGCTTCCTACAAGTGATTTATTGTTAAAAGTTTCACTCATTCACCTTCTCCACCAGTTTCCTAAATCTTGTCACTCCATCATCCACTGCAAGTTTCCCAATACTTTCACTCCGTCATCTTATTCATCCGCTGCTTACAGCTTTTTTATTCACAACCCTTTTACTCCTGCACCTTATCCACCAGCTTGCTACAGTTTAACAATCCAGCATTTGTTTCACACATATATACAGAAAAACAGGCAGACAGACAGACAGACAGACAAATATACAGACACATACAGGCATACATCCTCATCCTCATCATCATCAACACAGACAAATATACAGACATACAGGTACACATCATCATCATCATCATCATCATCATCATCATCATCATCACCACCACCACAGTTATACCAGCCAGCAATGTAAAGGTGGATGTTATATTCATTGACTGTCATTTACCGAATGCAATTCAGACTGCTGTTTGCAAGAAGAGAGCGTCGCCACAGCGCAGCGCCACCCGTTTTATATGTATTTTGGTTTATTTAAGAGTTTGGATTTTTTGACAGAATTTTTCCAGAATCAACTCTTTTGTTGTCACGGGATCTTTAATGCACGCTGAGAACGTGCTGCACACGGAGCCTGGGTTTATCGTCTGATCTGAAAGTCTAGCACCTTGACCACCACTTATGAACTAATGGAAGAGTGGGCTGGAGGTGGGGGTGAGAATGATCCCTGTTTGTTGTGTAATTTGAATCCAGGTTTCTTGCGTCCAAGGCAAGTGCCTTAACCACTGTACCACACACAACACTATTCAGTATTCGATGTCCCAAGATGGTTGCCGGAGTCCGCTTGGTGTTTGATAATATATGCTGTAAGTCTGCTCCACCCCATCCCTTCCAACATAGCACTAGTTCTCTCTGTCTGGTTGTTTTCATTCCCTCACCCTTAGCACCAGCTTCCTGCATCATCATCATCATCATGTGCCCTGCCGCATGGCGTTGGCGATCATGGCCCTCCATACGAATCTATCCGTTGTTCCTGAAATTTTATCTCCCTATCTCTGTTTTCATCCACTGCATAAGTCCGTCCACTGTTTTCTCCCTGCGTCTACCTGGTGCTGTTTCCCTCTAGCTTTCCTGTTGTGACCAGGTATTCTAATTCCCCTTTCCTCATAAAATGGCAAATAAATGTTGCTTGTCTTTTCCTAATCTTCTTCAATAATGTCCTTTCTGTGTCTCCCTCTCTCAAGACTATCTCGTTTGTTTCCTTTGCTGTCCATGGAACTCTTAACATTCTTCCTAGAAACCACATATCAGCTGCCTCAATCTTGTTCTGACTTTGCCTGTTGAATGTCCACGCTTCACGTCCGTACAACAGTGTCGGTTCTATATAACACCGAAGAACTCTCTTCCTGGTGTTAATTAATAGGCATTTGTTGGTAAGAGCACTTGTCATTTTCTTGAATGCTGTTTTAACTTGATCGGTTCTGCTGGCTATTTCTGGTGTACATCTGCCGTCTGGTGAGATGACTGTTCCCAGATATTTAAACTTATCAACTTGTCCTGCAAGTGCTGAAATGTTAACCCTTTCACTACCCCCCCCCCCCCAACCTGATCCACCAGCTGGCACAT
>JAPXFY010000026.1:53462745-53467745 GCA_030674185.1 Monoplex corrugatus
TCCTTGAAGACTGTCCCGTTTGTTTTCTCTGCTGTCCATGGAACTCTCAACATTCTTCTTAGAAACCACATTTCAGTTGCCTCAATTTTGTTCTGACTTTGCGTGTTGACTGTCCACAGCTCACAAGCGTACAACAGTATCGGTTCTATATCAAGAACTCTCTTCCTGATGTTAACTGACAGACAATTGCTGGTTAGAATGCTTTTCCAACAACCACCAGGCGGCTTAAAACTTTGGCCCACCTGATGATTGAACCCAAAGCTGTGCGTCAGCAGCATGGCAGTCTGACCCACTGAACTAACAGGGCCATGTGGATCAATCGTTTTCACAGTCGGTACATACGTACAAGTCCAAAAGTACGCCATGCAATGTTTAAATGCATATTATGGCCTTGTGTAAAAAGTGTCTGGCGAGGGACACTGTAAACATGTCTATATTTTCATTTAATACTTTTACTCCCGCACCCTGTCCACCAACTTCCTTTACTGTCAGTCATGCTAGCAAAGCAAAGACTTAACCCTTTGACTCCCTCACCCTATCCACCAGATTCCTGCTGGAAGCTGGGGTGCATAAGACTGTACTCCCGCAGTTTCACAACAAACATAATTTATTTTGACCGTAGACACAGATATACAGACGACGACGACGATGGTGTTACATTACATCTGTATTGTTAGCTCAACATAATACTCCAACAGGGACAAACCTATTTCAACGTGAGGTCTCCTAACAAACATTGCCCGCCCATCGCTGTGTGACCATTCAGCACTGGTAGCGAAAAGATGCTGACTCAGAACCGAACCCTCGCTCCAAAAATCAATATCCACGGGGCCCTTGGCAGCAAGGTGGAGACCAGCACAAGTGTTGGGGAGTACGGCAAACTCTTTGGAACAGAGTACGCCTGTGTGTGTTTGCGATGGGGAGGGGAGGGGGAAAAAGAAGTGGTTGAGGAAGTGGAAGGGAGGGGTTCGTCTGGGCACAGTGACATGAAGAGATGTGTGTGTGTGTGTGTGTGTTGTGTGTGTGTGTGAGCGCGTGGGCGTCTTTGCGGTATTGTAAGCGTGTGTGTGTGCGTGTGTGTGTGTGCATCCTCGCGCGCGTCATTGGGCGACACTGACAAAAGAGGTTAAAAGTTCAAAGTTGACAGATGGCGATCATGGGGGACAACGTCCTTGGAACTAGTCGTGAACAATTGAACCTGAATTAATTCCCTTGACTTAGTGTGACATAAAAAGTGAGTATGACTGTTCGTCGTCTTTCGCGGTATAAACACAGCGTGATAAATACGACAATACGATACTTTAAAGTGTTGTTGCTTGATGAGTTTATTGGAAAGTCGTTTACTTACATATATATAATATATATATATATATATATATATATATATATATATATATATATATATATATATATATATATATATACATTTCTCTCTCTCTCTCTCTCTCTCTCTCTATATATATATATATATATATATATATATATATATATATATAAACCTCTACATCTTTACAAGTCAAATTCTAAAGGAGCAGCACGCCATAGAAAGAATGGCAGTGCAATGCCACACTAAGACAAAAAAAAAAAAAAGCAAAAAAAAAAAAGCCACACGCAGTACAAAACTGCAGCAGCACTGTGCTCTCTAGACGGTGCCATGTCACTTCCTGAAGAAGATGTTTTTCGCACTGCATTCCACACAAGTTTTCTCGCGTTATGTTCGGGGTCAGTACACTGTCGGTGCTGTTTGATAGAAACACACTTCGACACCTACAATGTTAAAGTCTAAAGAAGTTGTCAGTTACAAGTCACCAGTCGCCAGTCGCCGTGGTGTTGTGGTTAACACAACGGACTACCGACTGGAAGGTTGTGGGTTCGAATCCCCATCAGTCCTTTCAAAAATTTCTGTGGGATTTTTTTGGCTCTAACCGGCTCCTACCCAGAGTTGGGCGTGCTATGGGCTCATTGGGAAGACTGGGACCACACAGTCGAGTCTCATCCACTTCACGTAAGCGTCATTGAGAGTGTTGCTCAAATCTTCTGACCAGCACCGCAGGTGTCTGTATCTCTCGGACCTTGTTGGCGGCAGGATGTATTATGATAGTTTTGAATTTCAGTCTATTTGTAACAACAACAACAACACCAACAACAAAGGCAACAGTAGAGAACTACCTTGACATGACGTTGTATGTCTGCCATTTTCTTCTGTATGACGCCGCGTCAGAGAAGTTGCCTACTGTTGTTGTTGTTGTTGTTGTTGTTTTTCAACCCGCCACGTTTTGTACATTTCATCTTTGTTGTCTCTTGAACATGCTTGACAAAAACTAGTTGGCCGACAATTTGCGCTGTCGTTTTGTTTGATCAAATTGGCGTCCTGATTATACGAGTGTTTTTTCTGGTTTTTATTTGCTTGCTTGTGGGTAATCACTTCGTACACCAGCATCCTGCATTGTCAGCCATGATAGCAAAATAAGAATTTAACCCTTTCACTCCACCACCCTATCCTGCACGAAGCTGGTTGATAGGGTGAGGGAGTGATAGGTTAAGTTTTTGCAACTTATGGACGGGCTGCGGGAGTGAAAGGATTCTTGCAAACGATGTTTTGTGTCGATAGTCTACCCTGCACTGTAGACTGCAACAATAACAACAACAACAACAACAACAACAACGACGACGACGACGACGACACCACCACCACCACCACCACCAACAACAACAACAACTACATCACTGAGACTGATCTTAACAAAACATACTTTCAAAATTGAAACGGGGGACGTCAAGTTCACTTTTCTTTGGCAGACATGGTTAAAAAAACAACAATTGGTTTAAAAAGTTCTAGATGTCCCATTTCTAGGTGGCAGCTCACTGCTAAGAGACCCCCATAGTGTGATCCATGGAGAATACTAACGAAAATGTTCACAGTCAGTTGATCAAAGGAAATGTACATAGTACTACCTTGGTACACACGTACTTGTACTTGCCAAGCTAACTAATGGTGAATCACGGTGCACTCATCAACCATGAACTATCTTGCTGACTATCGCTACATTATGTGTGTGTACAGGTACTCTTCCAGTGTGTTGAAATTTAGGTATGCACAGAGGGAGAGAGAGAGGGAGAGAGAGAGACAAAGAAAAAGAGACAAAGAGAGAGGCAGACAAAGAGAGACGAAGAGAGAGGCAGAGCCAGAGAGAGTCAGAGACAGAGATAAAGAGACAGACAGACAGACAGACAGAGACAGTGAGACAGAGAGACAGAGACAGACAGGGACAGACAGACAGGGACAGACAGACAGAGACAGACAGACAGAAATGTAGACAGAGAGAGAGTGAGAGAGACAGACAGACAGATAGACAGAGACATAGACAAAGAGAGAGAAAGAGAGAGAGGGAGACAAAGAGAGACAGACAGAGACAGACAGAGCCAGAGATAGACAGAGAGACAGAGAGTCAGAGACAGACAGACATACAGACAAACAGAAACAGAGAGAAAGAAAGAGAGAGAAAGAAAGAGAGAGAAAGAAAGAAAGAGAGTGAGACTGAGAGAGAGAGAGACTGACAGAGAGACAGAGAGAGACAGACAGACAGAGACAGAGACAGAGAGACGAAGAGAGAGACAGAAAGAGAAAGAGAGAGTGAGCTATTTACAAACTGATATATATACAAACTGATATTTACAAACTGATATCTACAATATATATATATATATATATATCAAAGTGAGCTATGTACAAATTTCAAAATTCAAAATTGAGTTATTTATCTGATGTAAAATATATGTACAAGTTTCGTGTCCATAGACTGCACTCAAATATACGAATGGAAGGATATCTCGATTGTACAAATGGAAGGATATCTCGATTGTACAAATGGAAGGATATCTCGATTGTACAAATGGAAGGATATCTCGAATATACCAATGGAAGGATATCTCGAATGTACAAATGGAAGGATATCTCGATTGTACAAATGGAAGGATATCTCGATTGTACAAATGGAAGGATATCTCCAATAGACAAATGGAAGGATATCTCCAATAGACAAAATGGAAGGATATCTCCAATAGACAAAATGGAAGGATATCTCCAATAGACAAATGGAAGGATATCTCCAATAGACAAATGGAAGGATATCTCAATAGACAAATGGAAGGATATCTCGAATAGACAAAATGGAAGGATATCTCAATAGACAAAATGGAAGGATATCTCGAATAGACAAAATGGAAGGATATCTCCAATAGACAAAATGGAAGGATATCTCGAATAGACAAAATGGAAGGATATCTCAATAGACAAATGGAAGGATATCTCGAATAGGCGAATGGAAGGATATCTCATATAGCGGAATAATGGATGGCAACCGAAATAACAAACAGATACATATTACCACATACTGGACAAAATGCGGGTATCTCGAAAGACATGGAACGATATCACCAAACACAAAACAAGGACATCTCACAACACATGACAGAACGACACACCATACCCAAGCACAGAATCCCACAACACAAAATGAACACGGACATCTCAAACAACACCAACATGAACGAATCTCCAATAGACAAAACGAATGAACTCTCGAAATAACAAAAAACGGATACCCAAATACCACAAACACACAAGAAACAATCCACAAGCACAAACATGAACACACACACGACAAAGACGACATTTAGGCCAAGGATATCTCGAATAGCGAATGGAAAGGATTCTGATATAGCGGGACATAATGCTTGTATGCACACACACATATACAACACACGAGTACATATGCTTATACGCACATACGTGCCGACAAATGCGCGTGTGCCCCCACCCCCTCCCACCCACCCACCGACATACCGACACACCGACACACACACACACACACACACACACACACACACACACACACACTGACACACCGACACACCGACACACCCATACACCCACACACACACCCACCCACACCCACACACACGCACACCCACCGACACACCGACACACCCACACACCA
>JAPXFY010000026.1:53472745-53475245 GCA_030674185.1 Monoplex corrugatus
GTCGTCATCATCGTCGTCGTCTTCTTCTTGCTGTTGTTCTATTTTACTCTTTTTATTCAAAGAAAGAGAAGAATTGCTTGAATGGCTTGTTCGTGTTGTTCTTTTTGTGTTCGCTTTTCAAAGTCTATGACATTTTTTTAGTATTTACAAGCCAATAGAGCTGATAACTTTAAACATCTGGGAACGGTCGTCTCACCAGACGGCAGATGCACATCAGAAACAGCCAGCAGAATCGGCCAAGCCAAAACAGCATTCAAGAAGACGAAAAGCGTTCTTGCCAACAAATGCCTATCAATTAACAGCAGGAAGAGAGTTCTTGAATGTTAAATAGAACTGATACTGTTGTACGATTGTGAGGCGTGGACAGTCAACAAGCAAATTCGAAACAAAATTGAGGCAACTAAAATGTGGTTTCTAAGAAGAATGTTGAGGGTTCCATGGACAGCAAAGAAAACAGTCTTGGAGGAGGCAGACACAAGATTAGGAAAAGATAAGCAACATTTATATGACATTTTATGAGAAAATAGAAATAAGAGCACCTGGTCACAACAGGAAAGCTGGAGGGAAAGAGAATACCAGGTAGATCCAGGGAGAAAATATTGGACGGACTTGCAGGGTGGCTGAGAACAGAGAGGATGGAAGAAGTACTTGCAGTGACAAGAGATAGATTCGTATGGCGGGTCATGATCGCCAACTCCATGCGGCAGGACACATGATGATGATGATGATATTAGCCAATAAATCTACAGTAACGTAGAAAAGCCTTGGTAATGCATCCACATATAGCTAACACACATAACTGATGTCAGAAAACCGTTTCTATTGTCATGAACATGTCATGTCACCAGAAGGTAACAGTAACCCGATCCTGAAGTTTTGTTTGTTTATTTCTTTGTTTTGTTTTAACTTGTTTTTGACTGACAAAACCAGGAACACACAAACATAACCACATCAACAGAATGTCCGCCGATTATCTGTCTATGTCTGTCTGTTTGTCTGTCTGTCTGTCTTCTCTCTCTCTTTCTCTGTGTCTTCCTCTCTCTTTGTCTTTCTGTCTGTCTCTCTTTCTCTTTTCTCTCTCTCTCTCCCCTATCTCTCTCTCTTTCTCTCTCTCTGTCCTTCTCTCTGTCTGTCTCTCTTTCTCTTTTCTCTTTCTTTCTCTTTCTCTCCCTGTCTCTCTCTCTTTCTCTGTCTGTCTGTCTGTCCATCTGTTTGTCTGTCTCTTTCTCTCTCTCTCTCTCTCTCTCTCTCTCTCTCCCTCTCTCTCTCCCCCCTCTCTCTGTCTCATTAGCGTCACTTCTGTGAAGTGCTGGCTGTTCGCACTGCCTTGGATATCTCGTCTCGCCATTCGTGGCGCCGTTAAATTAAACAGTTCAGAGTTACCAAGGCCGGCCCTTTCTTTCATGCTTTCATTTTGTGGGCCTTTGGGTCATGATGCACCCCGGCAGTTGTAACTCTCTACCATCTTCCTCCTCATTGAGTAACATCTTTCATTAGAGAACATCTCTTGTGTCCAGCTGCGTGTCTATAAAGTTCATTTACTTCTTCATTATGAAGCCCAGTAATAGCTCTTTACTGCTAGTACGTCAAAGTTGCTTTGTTCGTTCTTTTGATTTTAACCCTTTGACTCCTGCACCCTGTCCACCAGCATCCTGCATTGTCAACCATGCTTTCAAAACAAAAACATAACCCTTTGACTCCCTTACCCTATCAATCAGTTTCCTGCAGGAAGCTGGTGGATAGGGTGAGGGAGTCAAAGGGTTAAGTTTTTGCAGTTGGTGGATAAGATGCAGGAGTCAAAGGGTTAAGGCAACTCCTCAACATTCTTTTATAAAACCACATTTCGGCAGCTTTGATCTTTTGGTGTCTTTTTTTTTTTAAGCGTCACTCCTTTGCCCCAACCATCATTACCATCCACACCAGACATCACATTATTTTCATCTTCAAAGTTTTTTTCCTTTTTTTTTTCTTTTCTTTTTTTTTTTTTTCTTTCGCCAGTCTTATTCTTGTGTCTATTTCGATTGCAGAATCACCATTGTCTCATTGTATTGAACCCAGGTACTCGAACTGACGTATTTGTTCCAGGTCTTTGTTTGCTAATTCTATTGGTTTCACGGTGCCTTCCTCTCTGTGCATCACTTTTGTTTTCTTTACATTGACTTTTAGCCTTTTTATAGCAGTTGCCGTGGTGTAGTGGTTAGCACAACGGACTACCGACTGGAAGGTTGTGGGTTCGAATCCCCACCAGTCCCTTCAAAAATCATTGTGGGATTTTTCGGCTCTAACCGGCTCCTATCCAGAGTTGTTCAAATATTCTGACCAGCACCACAGGTGTCTGTATCTCTCGGGCCTGGTCGACGCCAGGATATTTTATGATAGTAAGCGATAAATTTATTACGTCTACTGACATCCTTCAAAAGCCATCTTGCCAGAGAGACAGTTGTTCTATCAGTCAGTCAGTCAGTCAGTCAGTCAGTCATTTATTGATTCATCATTTCAT
>JAPXFY010000026.1:53480245-53492745 GCA_030674185.1 Monoplex corrugatus
ACAGTTAACTGTCTACACACTCCACGTTAACGTCTATCACATTCCACAGTTAACGTTATCACACTTCCACGTTAACGTCTATCACACTCACAGTTAACGTCTAACACACTCCACAGTTAACGTCTATCACACTCCACAGTTAACGTCTATCACACTCCACAGTTAACATCTAACACACTCACAGTTAACGTCTAACACTCCACAGTTAACGTCTAACACACTCACGTTAACATCTAACACACTCACAGTTAACGTCTATCACACTCCACAGTTAACGTCTATCACACTCCACATGTTAACATCTAACACACTCACAGTTAACTCTAACACACTCCACTGTTAACATCTAACACACTCCAGTTAACATCTAACACACTCCACTGTTAACGTCTATCACACTCCACAGTTAACGTCTAACACACTCTACTGTTAACATCTAACACACTCCACTGTTAACGTCTATCACACTCCACAGTTAACGTCTAACACACTCCACTGTTAACATCTAACACACTCCACTGTTAACGTCTATCACACTCCACAGTTAACGTCTAACACACTCCACAGTTAACATCTAACACACTCCACAGTTAACGTCTAACACACTCCACTGTTAACGTCTAACACACTCCACTGTTAACATCTAACACACTCCACAGTTAATATCTAACACACTCCACAGTTAACGTCCAACACACTCCACAGTTAACATCTAACACACTCCACAGTTAACGTCTAACACACTCCACTGTTAACGTCTAACACACTCCACTGTTAACATTTAACACACCCACATTTAACGTCTAACACACTCTATAGTTAACGTCTAACACACTCCACAGTTAACATCTAACACACTCCACTGTTAACGTGTAACACACTCCACTGTTAACGTGTAACACACCCCACAGTTAACATCTAACACACTCCACTGTTAACGTCTAACACACTCCACAGTTAACGTCTAACACACTCCACTGTTAACGTCTAACACCCTCCACAGTTAACATCTAACACACTCCACAATTAACGTCTAACACACTCCACAGTTAACGTCTGACACACTCCACAGTGAACATCTAACACACTCCACAATTAACGTCTAACACACTCCACTGTTAACGTCTAACACACTCCACTGTTAACATCTAACACAGTCCACCGTTAACATCTAACACACTCCACAGTTAACATCTAACACACTCCACAGTTATCATCTAATACACTCAACAGTTAACATCTAACACACTCCACAGTTAACGTCTAACACACTCCACAGTTAACATCTAACACACTCGACTGTTAACATCTAACACACTCCACTGTTAACATCTAACACACTCCATGGTTAACATCTAACACACTCCCCAGTTAACGTCTAACACACTCCACAGTTAACTAACACACTCCACTGTTAACATCTAACAACTCCACAGTTTACTAACACACTCCACTGTTAACATCCAACACACTCCACAGTTAACGTCTAACACACTCCACAGTTAACGTCTAACATACTCCACAGTTAACATCTAACACACTCCACAGTTAACTAACACACTCCACAGTTAACTAACACACTCCACTGTTAACATCTAACACATTCCACTGTTAACGTCTAACACACTCCACAGTTAACGTCTAACATACTCCACAGTTAACATCTAACACACTCCACAGTTAACTAACACACTCCACAGTTAACTAACACACTCCACTGTTAACATCTAACACAATCCACTGTTAACGTCTATAACACTGCACAGTTAACGTCTAACACACTCCACAGTGAACGTCTAACACACTCCACTGTTAACATCTAACACACTCCACAGTTAACTAACACATTCCACAGTTAACTAACACACTCCACAGTTAACATCGAACACACTCCACAGCTAACTAACACACTCCACAGTTAACTAACACACTCCACAGTTAACTAACACACTCCACAGTTAACTAACACACTCCACAGTTAACTAACACACTCCACAATTAACTAACACACTCCACAGTTAACTAACACATTCCACAGTTAACTAACACACTCCACTGGTAACTAACACACTCCACAGCTAACTAACATACTCCACAGTTAACTAACACACTCCACAGTTAACTAACACACTCCACAATTAACTAACACACTCCACAGTTAACTAACACACTCCACAGTTAACTAACACACTCCACAATTAACTAACACTCCACAGTTAACTAACACACTCCACAGTTAACTAACACACTCCACATTAACTAACACACTCCACAGTTAACTAACACACTCCACAGCTAACTAACACACTCCACTGTTAACTAACACACTCCACAGCTAACTAACACACTCCACAGTAACTAACACACTCCACAGTTAACTAACACACTCCACAGTTAACTAACACACTCCACAGTTAACTAACACACTCCACAATTAACTAACACACTCCACAGTTAACTAACACATTCCACAGTTAACTAACACACTCCACTATTAACTAACACACTCCACAGTGTACCAACACACTCCACTGTTAACAATAAAAGACACATTCCACATGTGACCCACCAGCTCTAGAGCAGGAAAGTAGTAAGACAGTTGTCGGTAACATCACGTATGTCATACCACAACACAGTTCATAGTGCCCTCAACTGACCAATCCCTGTCCACACCACACACACCCAGTGGTCTGTCACCAACACCAATAACTTGGTGGCCAAACAGGCAGGCGCGCGCGCTCGCACACACACACACACACACACACACACACACACACACACACACACACACACACACACAACACACACACACACACACACACACACACACACACACACAACACAAAACACACACACACACGACGCGGACTCTCTCTGTGTCTCTCCACGAGTTCGCGCGCACATACGCTCTCTCTCTCTGTCTCTCTGTCTCTCTCTCTCTCTCTATCTCTCTGTCTGTCTCTCTCTCTCTCTCTCTCTCTCTCTCTCTCTCTCTCTGTCTGTCTTCCTACCCCGCATACGTTACACTCACATACTCACACACACACTCTCTCTCTCTCTCTCTCTGTCTCTCCTCTCTCTGTCTCTCTCCTCTCCGTGTCTTTCTCTCTGTGCCTCTCTCTCTGTCTCTCTGTCTCTGTCTCTCTCTGTCTCTCTGTCTGTCTGTCTGTCTGTCTCTCTCCCTCTGTCCCTCTCTCCCTCTCCCTCCTTCCCATGGCAGATGGCAGTGTGGTCAGCGTGCAATCAAGGCATGTTTTGTAACCGGAGGAGGACAGTTAGTGCCTAAAGTGATTTCTGTCCGTGTAACGAAGCAACCTCGTATTGACCACAGCATGCAGGCTCCAGCTGAACACCATTGTGTAACAATCCTGGCAACAACTGACATAAACGTCGCCAGCTGGCCCCAAATTTGCGCCTGTCCTGTTTTTTTTTTCATTTAGTACGCCTTCTGATTCTGTTGCTGTGTTGCCTGTGATTCCTATTTGTTCTATTTAACCGTTTGACTCCCGCACCCTATCCACCAATCGCGAAAATTTAACCCTTTGGCTCCCCCCCCGTATCCACCAGTTTCCTGCAGAAAGCTGGTGGACAGGGTGAGGGAGTCAAAAGGTTAAGTTTTGGCTTTCCTAGCACGGTTGACAATGCAGGGTGCTGGTGGACAGGGTGCGGGAGTCAAAGGGTTAATGGATGTTCTGATTCCATCACTGTGTACCTGGTTCCTATTTGTTCTATTTAATGTGCATTCTGATTCTGTTGCTGCGTGTCTGTGAACACACAAGGGGTCTGACAGATAACTACTGGCAGAAGACACAAGGGGTCTGACAGATAACTACTGGCAGAAGACATAAGGGTCTGACAGATAACTACTGGCAGAAGACACAAGGGGTCTGACAGATAACTACTGGCAGAAGACATAAGAGTCTGACAGATAACTACTGGCAGAAGACACAAGGGGTCTGACAGATAACTACTGGCAGAAGACATAAGAGTCTGACAGATAACTACTGGCAGAAGACACAAGGGTCTGACAGATAACTACTGGCAAAAGACACAAGGGGTGTGCCAGATAACTACTGGTAGAAGACAGTGATCTGACAGATAACTACTGGCAGAAGACACAAGGGTCTGACAGATAACTACTGGCAGAAGACACAAGGGTCTGACAGATAACTACTGGCAAAAGACACAAGGGGTGTGCCAGATAACTACTGGTAGAAGACAGTGATCTGACAGATAACTACTGGCAGAAGACACAAGGGTCTGACAGATAACTACTGGCAGAAGACACAAGGGTCTGACAGATAACTACTGGCAAAAGACACAAGGGTGTGACAGATAACTACTGGTAGAAGACAGTGATCTGACAGATAACTACTGGCAGAAGACACAAGGGTCTGACAGATAACTACTGGCAGAAGACACAAGGGTCTGACAGATAACTACTAGCAGAAGACACAAGGGGTCTGACAGATAACTACTGGCAGAAGACACACAGGGTCTGACAGATAACTACTGGCAGAAGACAGGGGTCTGACAGATAACTACTGGCAGAAGACACAAGAGGTCTGACAGATAACTACTGGCAGAAGACAGGGGTCTGACAGATAACTACTGGCAGAAGACACAAGGAGTCTGACAGATAACTACTGGCAGAAGACACACAGGGTCTGACAGATAACTACTGGCAGAAGACACAAGAGGTCTGACAGATAACTACTGGCAGAAGACAGGGGTGTGACAGATAACTACCGGCAGAAGACAGGGGTGTGACAGATAACTACTGGCAGAAGACAGGGGTCTGACAGATAACTACTGGCAGAAGACAGGGGTCTGACAGATAACTACTGGCAGAAGACACAAGAGGTCTGACAGATAACTACTGGCAGAAGACAGGGGTCTGACAGATAACTACTGGCAGAAGACAGGGGTCTGACAGATAACTACTGGCAGAAGACACAAGAGGTCTGACAGATAACTGCTGGCAGAACACACAAGAGGTCTGACAGATAACTACTGGAAGATGACATAAGGGGTGTGACAGATAACTACTGGCAGAAGACAGGGGTCTGACAGATAACTACTGGCAGAAGACAGGAGTCTGACAGATAACTACTGGCAGAAGACACAAGAGGTCTGACAGATAACTGCTGGCAGATTTGGATGGAGTGCATATGGAATTGTAGGAGGGCGATAAATGCTGGGAGACGGAATGTGATAAGTTCCAGTACGGTCAGGTAACTAGTCAACAGTCATATCCAGGTCACATCAATATCCACACAGCACAAAGTCACACACAGATGGACACGGGCACACGGGCACACGGGTACTCTTATCGTAAACGGGATTGGTAAACGTGATGGTCAAGCCATTCTACAAATCTCCCTTTTCATGAATAAAGCGCTTGGCTTCCCACATCACATAATCCAGATTTTGTTCTTCTCAAGGTCAATGTAAAGCATCCGATGAAATACAGCTTGACATGTGGTAATAATAATAATAATAATTACAATATTTATATAGCGCAAAATCTTGATAAAATCAAATCTAAGCGCTGAAGCAGACACACACGCAAGCACGCACGCACGCACGCACACACACGCACGCACACACACACACACACACACACATACACACACTCACACACACGCATGGCTATAAATGGGGAGAAAGAATAAAAGCAATAAAAGCAAGAATAAAAGCAATGGAAAATTATAGAGAGCATAGCATATACAATTATATATTATAACCATGTGATTCCCCTCCGAGCGGAGACAGGCTGCAGAGGGGGGGGGGGGGGGGGTTGAGTGAAGTTAGGATTTTATGCGGAGGAGAAAAGGTGAGTTTTGAGAGCGGACTTGAAGGAGACAAAAGTAGGTTGCTGACGGACTGAGAGAGGAAGTTTGTTCCAGGAGAGTGGACCAGAAACAGAGAAGGCTCGTGGACCATAGGTATTGAGCTTAGTGCGTGGAAAGCGAAAAGTCAGAGGATCGGAGGCAGAGCGGAGGGTACGTGAGGGAACATAGATCTCAAGTAGGCTTGACAGGTAATCGGGGGCTGCGTTATTGAGGCTTTTGTAGCACATGATGTCTAGTTTGTACTGTATGCGCTTTGATACAGGGAGCCAGTGAAGTTGTGCCAGGAGAGGAGATATGTGGTCAGCTTTTTTCTTTTTGAGTACAAGGCGTACAGCATTGTTTTGAATGCGCTGTAGGATGTGAATGGTGGAGGCAGGAAGACCAGACAGGAGTGAATTGCAATAGTCAATGCGAGACATTATGAAGGAGAGAACGAGTTTTGCAGTTGTTTCGACAGAGAGATACTTCCTGATCAGCCTTATACGATGGAGATGGTAGTAGCAAGATCTGGCAGTTTGAGAAACAAAGTTGTTCATGGACAGGGTAGAGTCAATGCAGACACCAAGGTTTTTAGCTGAATCAGAAATTGGGACTGATGTGTTACATAATGGGAGAGAAAGAGGAGGCAGCTGAGAAAGTTTCTGACGGGTGCCAATGAGGATAGCTTCTGTCTTGTCGTCATTAAGCTGAAGTTTGTTGAACGTCATCCAGTTCTTAATGTCTGAGTAACACTCAGTGGTGCGAGTCAACAGGCGCTGTATATTATCAGGTGAGTCACTGTCTTGAAGTTGGGTGTCATCAGCATAGAAGTGGTGTTTTATAGAGTGGGAGTTGATGATGGTGGACAGGGGGGAGGTGTAAAGAGTGAAAAGAACAGGGCCAAGGACAGATCCTTGTGGAACACCACAGGTCAGGTATGCAGGTTGAGAGTAAGTGCCATTGATGAGAACAGTTTGTTTTCTGTTTGATAAATACGAAGTGAAAAAGAAGAGAGCAATGTCAGAGATGCCAAAAGTATGATGAAGTCTAGAAAGGAGAATGCCATGGTCAATGGTATCGAAGGCTGCAGACAGATCAAGGAGTGTGAGGAGAGAGACTTTGCCAGTATCAGTTGCAAGGAGGAGATTGTTGAGAATGTGTAGTAAGGCAGTTTCAGTGCTATGGCACTGGCGGTAGGCTGACTGGAAAGGATTGAGGAGATTGTTGGCAGACAGGTGAGAGTTCAGCTGGATGAGGACGACTTTTTCAAGGAGTTTTGACAAGAAAGAGAGATTAGAGATAGGCCGGTAATTTTTCAGTTCATTTGGGTCTAAATTGTGTTTCTTGAGGAGAGGGTGAACAATAGCAGACTTGAAAAAATCTGGGACAGTTCCAGTTTGAAGAGAAGTGTTGATGATGTCAGTGATGAATGGGAGGAGAGTAGGGAGACAGTCGGCGTAGAGAGAACCTGGAACCTGTGGTGAGGATAATGGCCGTGTCACAGCAGTAAGGACAGAATTGTCAATAGTGTTACAATGTGCGGTTCACACACCCTCCTGTAAAACTGCTGACTTTAGTAGCCCCCTGCGCCGTCCGCCCCCCCCCCCTCCCGTGGGTGTGCCAGGAGTTCTTTCAGTATAAATAATATCCCCACCTTCTTGAAATTCTCTGCTAGAAATTTCCTCATTCCTGTCTCTGTCTTCGTTTTTTCCTCGTTCCTTTGCTTTCTGTCATTTCTTCCTATTATTTTCTGCCTTGCTGGTCCATTCTCCTGTATGTGTTGGATGAAGTCTTATGTACTTTTTTTTTATTGATAATTGGGTGCATGTATTAAGTGCCTTTTTGGCTCTAGGGAAATGATATATGCAAAAGCGATTTTAGGTAACTTAGGCCTGTTTTTACATATGTTTTAGTGTCATTAGTTTTTTTAAATTTGTATTCAGGTGTGTTTTTTATATCCCCTGTGCAATGAATTGGACTCAATGGCAGCGCCAGGGGTATCTCCTTAGATTATGTGCGTGAATGCATTGACACGTGTACATAATTTTCTTTTTCATTCTTTCTTTCTTTTTTTGTTTTTTGTTTTTTTTTGTTTGTTCCTGTTGAAGTATTGTGTTTGTTTTGAAATAGCTATAGCCCTGATATGGCTCTACGCAGTCGGCTGGGCACAATACGTCAAATATCATTTAGAGTGAAAAGACATTAAATGAAAGAGCACACCAACCCCCCCCCCACACCTACAAACAAACAAACAAACACATACAGAGGCACACACAAACACACGCATACAAACACACACACACACACACACACACACACACACACACACACACACAACACACGCACACAACACAACAACACACAAACACACACAACACACACACACACACACACACACACACACACACACACACACACACACACACACACACACACACACACACACACACACACACACACACACACACACACACACCACACCTCTGGTAGATATGAAACTCTCCTCCTATTTTCATTCTAATGGAGACTGGAAAAGACTGACCACGCCAATCGAACCATTAACCACGACCATGGACATATCCTGGCAATATCCACACGATTTCTTTATTTGCATGACCCTGTGATGAACTCCGTTTATGAGCCTATGGCAACCTTGAGAGGGAAAGAGAGAGAGGGGGGAGAGAGGGAGAGAGAGGGGGGAGAGAGAGAGACAGACAGAGAGGGGAGAGAGAGAGAGAGACAGACAGACAGACAGACAGACAGAGAGAGACACAAAGAGAAACAGAGAGAGAGAGAGAGAGACAGACAGAGAACAGAGAGACAGAGAGACATATATACAGATACAGAGAGAAAGACAGACAGAGACACACACACACAGACAAAGACAGAGAGACAAAGAAACAGAGAGAGAGAGAGAGATAGACAGAGAGAGAGAGAGACAAAGAGAGAGAGAGAGAGAGAGAGACAGAGACAGAGAGAGATACACACACACACCGACAAACAGAGAGAGAGAGAGAGAGAGAAGGAGGGTGGGGGGTAACATCAATACGTGTTGTGTGTGTGTGACCCGGGGCCTCAGTTTATGAGCCTGTAACATTGTTCGACCGAATTCTAGATTGTGACTCAGAAGGTGCCAACATAATGAAACGAGAGTGCAAAATAATGATAATAATAATAATAATAATGATGATAATAGTAATAATAATAATAATAATCCGCATAAACGGATTCTGTTGAAGAAAAGTTAGGTTGACAGAAAATGGTCAGCGCTAGGAGACAGACAGTAGGGTTGTAACAAGCAATAACAACAAAGTTTTTGTAGTCAGGTCTGTAAAAGACAAACGATATAGAAAAACATTGAGACAGATTGCTGGAAACAAATTGAGAAGACGGGTGGTGGGGGTGGGGGTGGTGGTGGTGGGGAAGAAAGTAAATGACAACTCTGCTTTGAAGTTAGACTATGTACCAGCATTTACTTTGCTTACTTTGTATAATTTCTATTCACATACATGTTTTTATTCTTATTCTTATTGTTGCTTAAAGCCCAGCCGACTGCGTAGAGCATATCAGGGCTATAACCGTTTCAGTATGCACACAGTACTTCAATACATTTTGATGTCAGCAATTCGTCAATGTTTCGCCAGAATCGTTTGGCATGCGTGTATTTCCGAAGTATGTGATCATTGCTGTCTTTTGTTTCCATATAAAAGTTACAGTACAAAATATTTACAAGTCCACTTTCTCTCAGAATAACTTTGGTTCCAAGAAGTCTGTGTGCAGTTCAAATTTACAACCATTGATTTAACGTCTTGTATTTCATGATTTTTTGTGAATAACTTTCTCCATGGAATATCATCTCAACTTCTGAACACAGATTTGAATGGTCCACTGGAGTCGAAAATCTTACAAACCTGCGCTATGCCGATGATACTGCGCTATTAGCAGACAACATTACCAGCATAAAAAGAATTCTCTACAGGGTAGATGCAGCAGGCAAAAAGGTTGGTCTAAACTTGAACGCCAAGAAAACAAAAGTGTCACATTTCAAAGGCAAAGACACTGAAAATAATCAAGACATCTTAATTAACAAAGTTCTTTTAGAAAATGTTAAGGATTTCAAATATCTTGGCTCTGTAAAAAAACTGATGATGGAACCTGCTCCAAAGACATCAAAATAAGAATTGGAGTGGCAAAGTAAAATGTGATCCAACTGAACAACGTCTGTGTGCATACTGAAAAGACAGAGGCATACCAAACGGCCTGAAAATTAAACTTAAAATGTCTGATCTGGCCAGGCATGATTTGGGCTGCGAAGTCTGGACCCTGAGAAAAGCTGATTGCAAAAGAATCGAGGCAGCAGATGTGGTTTTATCGGAGACTACTACGTCTCAAATAGACAGATAGAAGAACTGATGAAAGTGTCCTGGAAGAACTTGATACCACCAGAAAGTTACCAGCAGACATCAACAAGAGAAGACTAAAATACATTGACCATATGTCACGCAACAAGAACACGGACCTCACGGCAACCATCTTTCAAGGAAAAACAGTGGCAAAAAGGAAGAAAGGCAGACCTCCAATCTCATACATCGAGACATTAACCAACATCAGTGGCCTAAATATTCAAGAAATTGTCCACGAAAGTCCAGAAAGAATGGCCTGGAGGGAGATGGTGATGTCCAGGTATCCAGCGGCCAACACCGAACCCGGTGACGCCGACAGGTGAGACAGGTGAGACTATGGTCGAAGGGTCGGATCATGCAGTTATGAGGGCTGAGACAAGGTTAGCCTGAAAGTAGATATCTGGAAAGTTCCTGTGTTGCCTGATTTGACTTTTCTTTCTAATTCTTTGTTTGGTTTATCAATGCGTAGAGAGAATCATCATCATCATCATCATGTGCCTTGCCACATGGCATTGGCGATCGTGGCCCTCCATATACACTATCCCTTGTTGCCGCAAACACATCTTCCACCCTCTCTGTCCTCAGCCACTCTGCAAGTCCGTCCAAAATGTTTTCCCTGGATCTACCTATGCTCTCTTTCCCTCCAGCTTTCCCGTTGTGACCAGGTGCTCTAATTCCCCTTTCCTCATAAAATGGACTATAAATGTTGCCTGTCTTTTCCTAATCTTCCTTATGAATGATTTTCTTGTGTCTGCCTCCATCAAGACTGTCTCGTTTGTTTTCTTTGCTGTCCATGGAACTCTCAACATTCTTAGAAACAACATCTGGGCTGCCTCAATCTGGTTACAAAAGTGGTCAGAGATGAGTTTTCCAGTAAGCAAAAGGCCAGGAATATCAGTCTGACAGTATTAAGCCAGTCAAACCAAAAGGCCAGGAATGTCAATCTGACAGTATTAAGCCAGTCAAGAGTATGGTCACGAGGGTGGGTGGGTACAGCATAAGCTGGTGTAGGCTGTCACTGTCAATCAAGTTGTGTGAGAGTGGAAACAAGTGTGTCAGACAGTGTGTCAAAATAAACGTGAA
Organism: Monoplex corrugatus; assembly: GCA_030674185.1. Taxonomy (NCBI): domain Eukaryota; kingdom Metazoa; phylum Mollusca; class Gastropoda; order Littorinimorpha; family Ranellidae; genus Monoplex; species Monoplex corrugatus. The sequence goes on from JAPXFY010000026.1 coordinate 53,491,566, forward strand.
CATCACCAAGACAAACAGGTTATTACATATGATGTATGAACAAAGCAAATGAGGAAACTCGTCCATAAACACTGCGAACTTATTTTTCTTTCTGCTGGGTGATGGTCAATAGATGGGCAAAATGACAATGATGTTCATAGATTTCACAGATTTCAAATAATTTAATGATTAAAGTTTTTGTAGACATTTTGATATAAGAGGCAAAAACTGTCTCTGTAGATAACAGCAAGACCACAACCAGTGCACATTTCTCTTGGTATTAAAACCACCGCATAGTTTATGCAGTTTAGCGATTAATTTCAGATGCGTACGATCAGAATACGTGCATCACGGTATTAAGACATTTTTACTCGAATACTTATTCATTGAACACGATGAGGTGATCCGAATCAAATTTGAGACGATGAGACGATCTGAATCGAATTTGAGACACGATGATATGATCTGAATCAAATTTGAGAACATGTATACCTGTAGGTAAATTCAAGATGAAGTCTTTGGTGTCAGTTGTCAGTGTGGTGCAGGCTGTCATGGGAGGGATGTGGCGATGGTCCCCCCAATATGGCGGTCGCTCAATCGGTCTGGACTGAGCGATGATAGTCGTTAGTATGAGATTTTGTTTGGTTTATTTTTTACGTCGGTATCCACCTCAGGTGATATGGCCGACGGAAATAACCATCCCAGGGAAGTGGGGGAAGTGGGATCTATCTAATCCTGTATTGACACCACCAGAATAACAATAATGTTAAAATGGGACAGTGAAAAGGCCAGTTTTGATGTAGTAGACCCCGGGATTCGAACCCACAACCATTAGTATGTGAATCCGACGCTCAACCAACTGAGCTATTGAGGGCTTAGAAGGCAGTGTCTTCAGTAACTTGTATCAGAAGGGGCACTTTTCAACTCCACCGAAGTAACTTGTTTGTAGTGCAGAATCTCCTCTTTCGTGTGGACCAGCGGCGGCTTGACGATGCTGAATCCCGTGAGCTTCCTGCTACTGGGATGTTGAGTGAATGACCTTGGGATCAGTGGAGGGTGGGAGATGTACTTGCAGCGATAAGGGATAGATTAGTGTGGCAGGCCATGGTCACTAACGCCATGCGGCAGAGCACATCATGATGATGATGATGATGATGATGATGATGATGATGATGATGATGATGATGATGATGATGATGAT
>JAPXFY010000026.1:53497745-53502745 GCA_030674185.1 Monoplex corrugatus
TGCACATTCTATTGTATACCATTTTCAGACTCACACTGTGGGTGCACAATGCATGTCATCAACAGAGTTGTAATTGTCTGGGAGGTGTAATTCTAAACTGTACAAAATAAGCGTTTCTTTGCTTGTGAACCGATTTTTTTTTAATTTTGTAAAAATAGTCAAAAATGGTGCATCACCAGGGAATTCCTGCTACAAAACACGGCGTATGGAAGGAGACTGTAGCATTATCGTTGTTGTAACGTCTCGTGCTTTGCTCGTGCATGCAGTTATATCTTTCGTTGGAGTTTCGGTGTTTAGTTTAAACTATTATCACTGGTTTTTGAATCGGAAGCAATAGTGATTTATAGTTGGCATGATCCTTCGAAACTGCGAAGACGTTTTGGCTAAATGAATAATGAAAACATTAGCATGTGCTCTGCCGCATGGCGTTGGCGATCATGGCCCTCCATATATATCTATCCCTTATTGCTGCAAGCACATCTTCCACCCTATCTGTCCTCAGCCACCCTGCAAGTCCGTCCAACATTTTCTCCCTAGGTCTACCTGGTGCTCTCTTTCCCTCCAGCTTTCTGTTGTGACCAGGTGCTCTAATTCCCCTTTCCTCATAAATGGCCCATAAATGTTGCTTGTCTTTGCCTAATCTTCCTTATCAATGATCTTCATGTGCCTGCCTCCATCAAGACTGTCTCGTTTGTTTTCTTTGCAGTCCATGGAACTCTCAACATTCTTTTTAGAAACCACAGTTCACATATGAAAACATAGCCACACGAATTCGTGTGTTGCTTCCAGTCAATCAAGCATACAATTCCGTGTGAACGTCTTTACAGCAGCTTAACTCAAAACAAACACAGACAAAACCCCTTCAATAACCAAGAAATCCAGACAACTTGAAAATGGTCAACGAAAGGTTCATCAAAAGAGAGATGGTTAATTCATAAAGGCTTAGGCCTTTCAGAAGGGAGACAACATAAAAACGGAGTCACACATTCATACAAACAGTAATCATTTTGTAATGCAACATCTAATTTTAAACGCCATATACAGATAAACTATCAAATTGTTTTACAGTGTTTTCGTCCATCATTAGATATGGACTTGAACAAAGAAAGATGTGTAAAGTGTTTGGGGAATAAGCTGTTCTTTGACGTCTCTTACTTTTGGACAAGAAAGCACAACAGTGGCAAGGATAGTAGTTACAATAGCAATTGCAATAACAACACTAACAAAGGCAATATTAATAACAAAAACAGCAACAACAAAAACAGCAACAACAGCAGCAACAACAGCAACAACAACAGCAGCGACAACCGCAACAACAACATCAGTAACAACAGCAACAACAGCAGCAGCAGAAACAATAACATCAGTAACAACAATAGCAACAGCCGAAACAGCAGCAGCAACAATAGTAACAATAACAGCAACATCAGTAACAACAACAAGAATAGCACAAAACAACAGCAGAAACAACAGCAACGATAATATCAATAACAACGACAGCAGCAACAACACTAGCAGGTACGGCAGACACAACAACAATAATAATAATAACAACAACAACAACAACAGTAACAGCAATACCAACAATAGCAACAACAACAACAACAACAGCAGTAACAGCAATACCAACAATAACAGCAGCAAGAACAGCAACAATGATTTCAGTAACAAAAGCAGTAACAACAGTAGCAACAATGAAAGCAATCACTCCAGAAATAATAACAGTAACAAAAACAGTAGTAACAGCAGGAACAACAGCGGTAACAACAAAAGAAAAACATTACTACGAAAACATATTATTGATATTTCTACTGCTGCATAACCACTGCTACTTTTATGAGTACCACGACCCGCTTTCTTACTTGATGATAATAAGGCCACCAACAGTACTAACAAAAGTCAAATTAGAAAAAAAAAAAAAAGCTATGTACATGGAATGAAGTAAAAAAACAAGTGCGACTACCCGCATTCAAGCAAACAGGAACCAGAAGGAAAAAAACACGAAAACAGAATCAGAACGTGTATTTAATACAACCAGACAAGACAGTCTCAAATTTTCGGCCAACTGACCTTTGTCAAGTGTGAATGTAAGATCACAAACAAAGAAACAAACACCAAATACAAAAATTAGGAGAAAAAGACTGAAACTTCCCTGCTGCTTTGTCCAGTGGGAGAAGAGGTCTAAAATCAGTTTCAGTATTTTTTTTTCTAATTTTTGTATTTGGTGTTTGTTCGCTTGTGATCTTACGTCTATGCTTGACAAAGGCCAGTTGGCCGAAAATTTGCGCCTGTCTTTTGATTATATTAAAAACGCGTTCTGATTCTTTGTCGTGTTTTTCTGGTTCCTACATGGAATGAAGGTTAATCTTAGCCCTGGATTCATTTTCAATTTTAATGTCATTTTAACATCTGTGCGCAAGGAATAAATTCCATATGCGCTGACGCCACAGATGGCATGGGATTCAATATGATCTGGCCTGTTGGCTGCCCATCTGAATGCTCCAATCGTGGTTGTGTACCTTAATGATTCATAAATCCTTTCCCACCCAAACACAAATGCTCCCTCCCCACCCCAGCTCTCACTTCTATTGCAACATCTTGCATAGGGTTTTGTACAGGCTCAGGGAATCTGCTAGACAACACAGATGGCAGACTAGGCGAAGAGCGTATGGAATTTCACGGGTTCAAAGAATCCCTCCTGACAGAATTCTACACTTCCAACTTCAAACGTTCTTAATCTTAGTGGACCACAGACCGGCTGACCTGAAGAAAAGGTCAAGCCACTCTGACCAATCTCCCTTTTTATAACAAAATTATTACTAAAAGACCGCACTATATATTTCTCAAGGTCACTGCTATGAGAGCTTTTTAAATTGAAATAAAAGTTGATGTGCATGAAGACTATGGTCAAATTGAAATAAAAGTTGATGTGCATGAAGACTATGGTCAAATTGAAATAAAAGTTGATGTGCATGAAGACTATGTTCAAATTGAAATAAAAGTTGATGTGCATGAAGACTATGTTTAAATTGAAATAAAAGTTGATGAGCATGAAGACTATGTTCAAATTGAAATAAAAGTTGATGTGCATGAAGACTATGTTCAAATTGAAATAAAAGTTGATGTGCATGAAGACTATGTTCAAATTGAAATAAAAGTATTGATTTTCAGTACATGAGAAGACTATGTTCAAATTGAAATAAAAGTTGATGTCATGAAGACTATGTTCAAATTGAAATAAAAGTTGATGTGCATGAAGACTATGTTCAAATTGAAATAAAAGTTGATGTGCATGAAGACTATGTTCAAATTGAAATAAAAGTTGATGTGCATGAAGACTATGTTCAAATTGAAATAAAAGTTGATGTGCATGAAGACTATGTTCAAATTGAAATAAAAGTTGATGTGCATGAAGACTATGTTCAAATTGAAATAAAAGTTGATGTGCATGAAGACTATGTTCAAATTGAAATAAAAGTTGATGTGCATGAAGACTATGTTCAAATTGAAATAAAAGTTGATGTGCATGAAGACTATGTTCAAATTGAAATAAAAGTTGATGTGCATGAAGACTATGTTCAAATTGAAATAAAAGTTGATGTGCATGAAGACTATGTTCAAATTGAAATAAAAGTTGATGTGCATGAAGACTATGTTCAAATTGAAATAAAAGTTGATGTGCATGAAGACTATGTTCAAATTGAAATAAAAGTTGATGTGCATGAAGACTATGTTCAAATTGAAATAAAAGTTGATGTGCATGAAGACTATGTTCAAATTGAAATAAAAGTTGATGTGCATGAAGACTATGTTCAAATTGAAATAAAAGTTGATGTCATGAAGACTATGTTTCAAATTGAAATAAAAGTTGATGTGCATGAAGACTATGTTCAAATTGAAATAAAAGTTGATGTGCATGAAGACTATGTTCAAATTGAAATAAAAGTTGATGTGCATGAAGACTATGTTCAAATTGAAATAAAAGTTGATGTGCATGAAGACTATGTTCAAATTGAAATAAAAGTTGATGTGCATGAAGACTATGTTCAAATTGAAATAAAAGTTGATGTACATGAAGACTATGTTCAAATTGAAATAAAAGTTGATGTGCATGAAGACTATGTTCAAATTGAAATAAAAGTTGATGTGCATGAAGACTATGTTCAAATTGAAATAAAAGTTGATGTGCATGAAGACTATGTTCAAATTGAAATAAAAGTTGATGCATGAAAAAAAGAAAAGATGAGAAGACTATGTTCAAATTGAAATAAAAGTTGATGTGCATGAAGACTATGTTCAAATTGAAATAAAAGTTGATGTGCATGAAGACTATGTTCAAATTGAAATAAAAGTTGATGTGCATGAAGACTATGTTCAAATTGAAATAAAAGTTGATGTGCATGAAGACTATGTTCAAATTGAAATAAAAGTTGATGTGCATGAAGACTATGTTCAAATTGAAATAAAAGTTGATGTGCATGAAGACTATGTTCAAATTGAAATAAAAGTTGATGTGCATGAAGACTATGTTTCAAATTGAAATAAAAGTTGATGTGCATGAAGACATATGTTCAAATTGAAATAAAAGTTGATGTGCATGAAGACTATGTTCAAATTGAAATAAAAGTTGATGTGCATGAAGACTATGTTCAAATTGAAATAAAAGTTGATGTGCATGAAGACTATGTTCAAATTGAAATAAAAGTTGATGTGCATGAAGACTATGTTCAAATTGAAATAAAAGTTGATGTGCATGAAGACTATGTTCAAATTGAAATAAAAGTTGATGTGCATGAAGACTATGTTCAAATTGAAATAAAAGTTGATGTGCATGAAGACTATGTTCAAATTGAAATAAAAGTTGATGTGCATGAAGACTATGTTCAAATTGAAATAAAAGTTGATGTGCATGAAGACTATGTTCAAATTGAAATAAAAGTTGATGTGCATGAAGACTATGTTCAAATTGAAATAAAAGTTGATGTGCATGAAGACTATGT
>JAPXFY010000026.1:53510245-53520245 GCA_030674185.1 Monoplex corrugatus
CTACTATTACTATTGCTGCTTACTGCTACTGTTGCTGCTACTATTACTATTGCTGCTTACTGCTACTGTTGCTGCTACTATTACTATTGCTGCTTACTGCTACTGTTGCTGCTACTATTGCTATTGCTGCTTACTGCTCCTGTTGCTGCTACTATTACTATTGCTGCTTACTGCTACTGTTGCTGCTACTATTACTATTGCTGCTTACTGCTACTGTTGCTGCTACTATTAGTATTGCTGCTTACTGCTACTGTTGCTGCTACTATTACTATTGCTGCTTACTGCTACTGTTGCTGCTACTATTACTATTGCTGCTTACTGCTACTGTTGCTGTACTATACTATTTAATCTATTGCTGCTTACTGCTACTGTTGCTGCTACTATTACTATTGCTGCTTACTTCGCTACCTGTTGCTGCTACTATTGCTATGGCTGCTTACTGCTACTGTTGCTGCTACTATTACTATTGCTGCTTACTGCTACTGTTGCTGCTACTATTGCTATTGCTGCTTACTGCTCCTGTTGCTGCTACTATTACTATTGCTGCTTACTGCTACTGTTGCTGCTACTATTACTATTGCTGCTTACTGCTACTGTTGCTGCTACTATTACTATTGCTGCTTACTGCTACAGTTGCTGCTACTATTACTATTGCTGCTTACTGCTCCTGTTGCTGCTACTATTGCTATTGCTGCTTACTGCTCCTGTTGCTGCTACTATTGCTATTGCTGCTTACTGCTACTGTTGCTGCTACTATTGCTATTGCTGCTTACTGCTACTGTTGCTGCTACTATTGCTATTGCTGCTTACTGCTACTGTTGCTGCTACTATTGCTATTGCTGCTTACTGCTACTGTTGCTGCTACTATTGCTGCTTACTGCTACTGTTGCTGCTGCTATTGCTATTGCTGCTTACTGCTACTGTTGCTGCTACTATTGCTATTGCTGCTTACTGCTACTGTTGCTGCTACTATTGCTATTGCTGCTTACTGCTCCTGTTGCTGCTACTATTACTATTGCTGCTTACTGCTCCTGTTGCTGCTACTATTGCTATTGCTGCTTACTGCTCCTGTTGCTGCTACTATTGCTATTGCTGCTTACTGCTCCTGTTGCTGCTACTATTACCATTGCTGCTTACTGCTCCTCCTTCTACTACTACTGCTATGACTACGGCTGCTACTACTACAACTACTGCCGTTGTTTGTGCTAAAACTAAGAGCGCTGTTGCATCTGCTACACGTGTTATTACTACTGCTTATCCTACCACAAGTAACTACTACTGCTGTTGCTACAATTAGTACTACAGCTGTACAAGTAACTACTACTGCTGTTGCTACAATTAGTACTACAGCTGTACAAGTAACTACTACTGCTGTTGCTGCAATTAGTACTACAGCTGTACAAGTAACTACTACTGCTGTTGCTGCAATTAGTACTACAGCTGTACAAGTAACTACTACTGCTGTTGCTGCAATTAGTACTACAGCTGTACAAGTAACTACTACTGCTGTTGCTGCAATTAGTACTACAGCTGTACAAGTAACTACTACTGCTGTTGCTACAATTAGTACTACAGCTGTACAAGTAGCTACTACTGCTGTTGCTACAATTAGTACTACAGCTGTACAAGTAACTACTACTGCTGTTGCTACAATTAGTACTACAGCTGTACAAGTAGCTACTACTGCTGTTGCTACAATTAGTACTACAGCTGTACAAGTAACTACTACTGCTGTTGCTGCAATTAGTACTACAGCTGTACAAGTAACTACTACTGCTGTTGCTACAATTAGTACTACAGCTGTACAAGTAACTACTACTGCTGTTGCTGCAATTAGTACTACAGCTGTACAAGTAACTACTACTGCTGTTGCTACAATTAGTACTACAGCTGTACAAGTAACTACTACTGCTGTTGCTGCAATTAGTACTACAGCTGTACAAGTAACTACTACTGCTGTTGCTACAATTAGTACTACAGCTGTACAAGTAACTACTACTGCTGTTGCTACAATTAGTACTACAGCTGTACAAGTAACTACTACTGCTGTTGCTACAATTAGTACTACAGCTGTACAAGTAACTACTACTGCTGTTGCTACAATTAGTACTACAGCTGTACAAGTAACTACTACTGCTGTTGCTACAATTAGTACTACAGCTGTACAAGTAACTACTACTGCTGTTGCTACAATTAGTACTACAGCTGTACAAGTAGCAGGAGTAGTAATAAAGCAGCACTATTAGTATTTTGCTACTAGCTACTGCTACTATGCTGTTGCTGCTACTACTACTGCTACTGTACAGCTGTAGTACTAATTGTAGCAACTAGCAGTAGTAGCTACTTGTACAGCTGTGTATACTAATTGCAGCTACAGCAGTAGTAGTCTACTTGTACAGCTGTAGTACTAATTGTAGCAACAGCAGTAGTAGCTACTTGTACAGCTGTAGTACTAATTGTAGCAACAGCAGTAGTAGCTACTTGTACAGCTGTAGTACTAATTGCAGCAACAGCAGTAGTAGCTACTTGTACAGCTGTAGTACTAATTGCAGCAACAGCAGTAGTAGCTACTTGTACAGCTGTAGTACTAATTGTAGCAACAGCAGTAGTAGCTACTTGTACAGCTGTAGTACTAATTGTAGCAACAGCAGTAGTAGCTTACTTGTACAGCTGTAGTACTAATTGCAGCAACAGCAGTAGTAGTTACTTGTACAGCTGTAGTACTAATTGTAGCAACAGCAGTAGTAGTTACTTGTACAGCTGTAGTACTAATTGTAGCAACAGCAGTAGTATGTTACTTGTACAGCTGTAGTACTAATTGAGCAACAGCAGTAGTAGTTACTTGTACAGCTGTAGTACTAATTGTAGCAACAGCAGTAGTAGTTACATTGTACAGCTGTAGTACTAATTGTAGCAACAGCAGTAGTAGTTACTTGTACAGCTGTAGTACTAATTGTAGCAACAGCAGTAGTAGTTACTTGTACAGCTGTAGTACTAATTGTAGCAACAGCAGTAGTAGCTACAAGCAGCAGCAAAAGCAGTAGCAATAATACTTGTAGCAGATGCAACCGCAGTAGTTGCAGCCGTAGTCGATGATGGTGATAAAATCAATGACAACGACAACGACGACGGATGATGGTGACAAAGACGATGACGATGATGATGATAATGATGATGACGACGACGACGACGACGACGATGATGAGATTTAAAAACAACTTTTAAACCTTTCTGTCAGATTACAATGGACATGATGATAATAATAATAATAACAACAACAACAACAACAACAGCAACAGCAGCAACAACAACAACAATAATAATATTGATAATGATAATAACAATACTGATGATAATGGTAATAATAATGATAAGAATGACATCAATAATAAATAATAATAATAAATAACAATCATAATGATAATAAATTCCAATTATACAGCATAAACAATTGCATGTCAGAGAATGCTTGCTGCACTTAAAAATGACAATGATAATAATGATGTGGATGATGACGACGATGACATTTAAAAAGAAGGATGATGATATTCATAAAACATGTTTTATCTGTGCACAGTACTGCCAGGTGACAGTGGGTACAGTGCAAACGACACTGCAGTGTAAATCCAAGGAGGTTGGTTCTACTACATATAATGTCAGAGGATTTTCTCCCTGTGTCTCTGTCTGTCTCTCTCCGTGTGTCGTGTGTGCGTGCACACGTGCATCTGTGCGTGCGTAAGTGTCTGTAGGTGAGTGAGTGAGTGAGTGAGTGAGTGAGTGAGTGAGTGAGTGTGCGTGTGTGTGTGTGTGTGTGTGTGTGTGTGTGTGTGTGTGTGTGTGTGTGTGTGTGTGTTTCAGTGGGTGCTTACATGGCGTTTGTTTGTTTGTTTGTTTGTTTGCTTGTTTGTATGTGTGTGTGCGTGCGTGCGTGTGTGCGTGCGTGTGTGTGTGTGTGTGTGTGTGTGTGTGTGTGTGCGTGCGTGTGTGTGTGTGTGTGTGTGTGTGTGTGTGTGTGTGTTTCAGTCGGTGTTTACGTGGCGTTTGTGTGAGTGTATGTGTGTGTGTGTGTGTGCGTGTGTGTGTGTGTGCGTGTGTGTGTGTGTTCGTATGTCCTGTGCTGTTGTGTTGTGTTGTGTTGTGTTGTGTTGTGTTGTGTTGTGTTGTGTTGTGGTGTGGTGTGGTGTGGTGTGGTGTGGTGTGGTGTGGTGCGGTGTGGTGTGGTGTGGTATGGTGTGGTGTGGTATGGTGTGGTATTGTAATGTGGTGTGGGGTGTGAGTGTGGAGTGAGGGTGCAATGTGGTGTATTGTGGTGGTGTGGTGTGTTGTGGTGGTGTAATGTGGTGTGGAGTGGTGTGGTGATGTGGTGTGGTGTGGTGTGGTGGTGTTGTGGTGTGGTGTTTGTGTTGTGTTGTGTTGTGTTGTGGTGTTGTGTTGTGGTGTGGTGTGGTGGTGTGGAGTGGTGTGGTGATGTGATGTGGAGTGGTGGTGTGTTGCGGTGTGGTGTGGTGGGTGGTGTGCTGTGGTGTTGTGGTGGTGTGGTGTTGTGTGGTGTGGAGTGGTATGGTGAGGTATTGTGATGTGGTGTAGTGTGATGTGGTGTGGTGGTTTGGTGTGCTGTGCTGTGGTGTTGTGGTAATTGCGTGTGTGCATGTGTGTGTGAGTGTGTGTGTGTGCATGCGTGTGTGTGTGTGTGCATGTGTGTGTGCATGTGTGTGTGTTGTGTGTGTGCGTGTGTGTGTGTGTGTGTGTGCGTGTGTGTGTGTGTGTGCGTGTGTGTGTGTGTGTGTGTGTGTGTGCGTGTGTGTGTATGTGTGTGTGTGTGCGTGTGTGTGTGTGTGCGTGTGTGTGTGTGTGTGTGCGTGTGTGTGTGTGTGTGTGTGTGTGTGTGTGTGTGTATGCATGCAATAGTAACCCACCATTATTTTTTATTTTACAGGCCTGTACCGAAGAAGAAGACTCAACCTTTTGCTGTCCGGATCCACAGTGTTTGTTTGACCACGTGGCCCAACTACTATATGATGATGATGTCCTGCTCCCCCCTCACACTCCAATCCCCTCTCTATTCCCTCTCATCCCCTCTCTCCACCCCACCCCCACCCCCACAGTGTTTCTCCTCTTTCTGTGACCATCACAGTGATTTGATGACGTGTGCGTCAGGTTGCTTTCATTGCCGGTGTGTAGTGTGTGTGTGAGTGTGTGTGGTGTGTGTGTATGTGTGTGTTGTTGTGTGTGTATGTGTGTGTAGTTGTGTGTGTATGTGTGTGTAGTGTGTGTGTATGTGTGTGTATGTGTGTGTGTTGTGTGTGTGTATGTGTGTGTTGTGTGTATGTGTGTGATGTGTGTGTGTGTGTGTAGGTGTGTGTGTATGTGTGTGTGTTGTGTGTTGTGTGTGTATGTGTGTGTATGTGTGGTGTGTTGATGTGTGTATGTGTGTGTTGTTGTGTGTGTGTATGTGTGTGTGTTGTGTGTGTATGTGTGTTGTGTGTGTGTATGTGTGTGTGTGTGTGTGTGTGTGTATGTGTGTGTGTGTGTGTGTGTGTGTGTGTGTGTTGTGTGTGTGTGTGTATGTGTGTGTGTGTGTATACGTGTGTTGTATATATACTATGTGTATATGTTGCGTGCATATATGTGTTTATATATACATACATATATACATATACATATATATATGTTTATGTATATATATATGTATATATATATATATGTATATTTATATATGTATATATATATATATATATATATATATATATATATATATATATGAAGAGAATGAATAATACTAATGGTGATGAAGATGAATGTGATGATGATGATGATGACGGTGATGATGATGATGGTAAAATAACATGAAAAAGCAACATTATGATACTGATAACAACGACACCAAAAACGACAAGAATGATGACGATACGACGACCGACGGACGACGATGATGATGATGATGCTGATGATGATGGCGACGACGACGACGACGATGATGATGACGACGACGATAAGAACGAAAACAATAATGATAATAATGATGATTCTGATCATGATAATGACGAAAATAATGAACAAATAATAACAATGATTATAAAAATAAAAATGGTAACAATAACAATGACGATAGTGATAATCATCACCATGTGCCTGGCCAGCAAGCGTTCTTACCAACAAATGCCTGTCATATGACTTCAGAAAGAGAGTTATTCAGTCACAACAAGATTGAGGCAGCTGAAATGTGGTTTCTAACAAGAACGTTAAGAGTTCCCAGGACAGAAAAAAAATCGAGACAGACTTGAAGGCGGCAGACACAAGAAGAACATTAATGAAGATGATTAGGAAAACATAAAGGATATTAAAGGACATTTCATGAGGCAAGAGAAATACGTGCACTTTGTCACAACAGCACAGCACAGCACAGCACAGCACACAACACCACCACATCACTAATTCAATGGTAGAGTGGGACAGGACGAGGTAAATGACATAGTTGAACCTCATGTCCTTGGCACTTAAAATGGAAATGGGAGAGAAACTTGTTGAGTGGGTACAAATAAATGAATTCACAATACATACATACATACATACACACACATACATACATACATACATACATACATACATACATACATACATACATACATACATCATACATCATACAACATACAACATATATACATACATACATACATACATATATACATACATACATACATACACACATACATACATATATACATACATCACACATACATACATACATACATACACACATACATACATACATTCATACATTCATACATTCATACATTCATACACACATACACATTCATACACACGTACATACACACATACATACATACATACATACATACATACATACATACATACATACATACATTCATACATTCATACATTCATACACACATACACACATACATTCACACATTTATATCACATACACACATTCATACATTCATACATACATACATACATACATACACACATTTATACATACATACACACATACATATGTACGTACGTACATACATGCATACACACATACATATATACATACATACATATACTAATACATACATACATACATACATACACACATACATACATACATTCATACATTCATACACACATACACACATACACATGTATGTATGAATGTATGAATGTGTGTATGTGTGTATGAATGTATTATATACATTCATACACACATACACACATTCATACATTCATACATACATACATACATGCATACATACATACATACATATTTACATACATACATACACACATACATACGTAGGTACGTACGTACATACATGCATACATATATACATACATACATACATACAAACATACATACATACATACATACATGCATACACACACATACATACATACATACAAACATACATACATACACACATACATACATCATACATACATACATACATACGTACGTACGTACATACATGCATACACACATACATACATACATTCATGCATTCATACACACATAGTCTTCCGAGACGGAAGGACGCCTATATATACATTCATACACACATACACACATACACACATTCATACATTCATACATACATACATACACACATTCATACATTCGTATGTACATACATACATACATAAACACATACTTATGTACATACATACATACATACACATACATACATACATACATACATACATACATACATACATCATAACATACACACATACATACACACGTACATACATACACACATACATACACACATATATACAAACATACATTCACATATACACAAATACACACATGCACACATACACACATACACGCATCATACATACATACATACATACTACATACATACATAATACATACATACATAAAGAGAGCGGGAGGGAGACGCAGAGAGACACAGACATACAAACAGAGGCAGAGACAAACAGAAAGAGAGACAGATACAGACAGACATATAGACAGACAGACAGACAGACAGACATTAAAACAGAAGCTTTTTGTCTTTCAGTTCTGCAATGTACACATCCATGAGCATGATATCGACATGGTCTGTCACGATGTTAGGGATCACAAATATCAGGTTGGTTATGAATACAGTTGGGTTTTTTCTGTGTCTGTCTGTATGTGTCTATGTCCGTCTGTCTGTCGGTCTCTCTGTCTGTCTATATGTCTATATGTATGTACGTATGTCCGTACGTACGCGTAGGTGTGCATATACGTCCATCCGTCCGCAACTAAATTCGAGGTTCCAGGATTCGCGTCCAGTTGAGGCTTTGACTTTTTCTCCTCACTTTGACTAGAAAATCGAACTGAACGTGTGGTCCTTCAGAAGGGGATAAAAAACTAGTTGGACCCGTGTGCCTTCTGGCCTGCACACGTTTAAGACCATACGGCAGTTGAAAATCGCGCATAGCGGGGCATTTGCCCGGCTGCCTTGGTATAAAATATTGGAGAGATTGATTTATTTTCCTGGTCCGTTCTTTTGACGGCCACTTGTCCTTGTCTTTCTGAAGTCTTGGTAAAAAAAATTAAGAAATGGGTGGCACTGCACAGCGGCGATGTGCTCTCAACGAAAGAGCAGCCCGAGTTTCACACAGTACATCCATTATGACAAAAAGAAATGAATATGGATATAAATATGAACATAGATATGAATATGAACATGGATATGAATATGAACATGATAGGAATATGAACATGGATATGAATATGAACATGGATATGAATGTGAATATGGATATGAATAACTGGAAACATAGATATGAAATATGAACATGGATATAGGAATATGGAATGATATAAGAATATGAACATGGATATGAATATGAACATGGATATGAATGTGATATGATATGAAATGAATAATGAATATGAATATGAATGTGAATGTGAATGTGAATGTGAATGTGGATGTGAATGTGAATGTGAATATGAATATGAATATGAATATGAATCTCCATTTCTGATGTGCAGTTCAGGAATACTGAGATAAATCCAGTCTTAACCCTTTGGCTCCCACGCGGTATCCACCAACTGTTAAAACGTGACCCTTTGACTTCCTCACTCTATCCGCCGGCCTCCCGCAGGAAGCTGGTGGATAGGGTGAGGGAATCAACTGGTTAAGTTTTTGCTTTGCCAGCATGGTTGGCAATGCAGGATGCTGGTGGATAGAGTGCGGGAGTCAAAGAGTTAAATGTCTTAGATATTAATAGTCAATCAAAGCTCTACTTTTGTCCAAAACTGTCTTGATAGAATGTGAGATGAGAGATATGGGAACCATCATACAAGACCAAAAGAGACATGACCAGAAAGAACAGATCTTAGAGATAGTTGGAACAGTTTCAATTTCAGTTTCAATTTCTCAAGATGACGTCTCCGCGCTCGGAATGAATTCCATATGCACTAACGTCACAGGTGCCATGTGATGGAGAAGATCCAGAATGATCACGGCACAAACCTGAAGCCTGCACATAAACCCATGAGCTGTCCAGGTCCTGAGGAGATAGTGCCATAACACTGGGGTCGTAGGGGAGTGATGTAGCAATGACCTCAACTTTTTCCAGGGCCAGCACCACGAGTTTCTTACAACCACCCTGCTGTCTATCTGTACCCAGAATGTCTTACAACCACCCTGCTGTCTAGCTGTACCCAGAGTGTCTTACAACCACCCTGCTGTCTAGCTGTACCCAGAGTGTCTTACAACACCCTGCTGTCTAGCTGTACCCAGAGTGTCTTACAACCACCCTGCTGTCTAGCTGTACCCAGAGTGTCTTACAACCACCCTGCTGTCTAGCTGTACCCAGAGTGTCTTACAACCACCCTGCTGTCTAGCTGTACCCAAGTGTCTTACAACCACCCTGCTGTCTAGCTGTACCCAGAGTGTCTTACAACCACCCTGTGTCTAGCTGTACCCAGAGTGTCTTACAACCACCCTGCTGTCTAGCTGTACCCAGAGTGTCTTACAACCACCCTGCT
>JAPXFY010000026.1:53527745-53542745 GCA_030674185.1 Monoplex corrugatus
CGAAAGAGCAGCCCGAGTTTCACACAGTACATCCATTATGACAAAAAGAAATGAATATGGATATAAATATGAACATAGATATGAATATGAACATGGATATGAATATGAACATGATAGGAATATGAACATGGATATGAATATGAACATGGATATGAATGTGAATATGGATATGAATATGAATATGAATATGAATGTGAATGTGAATGTGAATGTGAATGTGAATGTGGAATGTGAATGTGAATGTGAATGTGAATGTGAATGTGAATGTGAATGTGAATATGAATATGAATCTCCATTTCTGATGTGCAGTTCAGGAATACTGAGATAAATCCAGTCTTAACCCTTTGGCTCCCACACGGTATCCACCAACTGTTAAAACGTGACCCTTTGACTTCCTCACTCTATCCGCCGGCCTCCCGCAGGAAGCTGGTGGATAGGGTGAGGGAATCAACTGGTTAAGTTTTTGTTTTGCCAACATGGTTGGCAATGCAGGATGCTGGTGGATAGAGTGCGGGAGTCAAAGAGTTAAATGTCTTAGATATTAATAGTCAATCAAAGCTCTACTTTTGCCCAAAACTGTCTTGATAGAATGTGAGATGAGAGATATGGGAACCATCATACAAGACCAAAAGAGACATGACCAGAAAGAACAGATCTTAGAGATAGTTGGAACAGTTTCAATTTCAGTTTCAATTTCTCAAGATGACGTCTCCGCGCTCGGAATGAATTCCATATGCACTAACGTCACAGGTGCCATGTGATGGAGAAGATCCAGAATGATCACGGCACAAACCTGAAGCCTGCACATAAACCCATGAGCTGTCCAGGTCCTGAGGAGATAGTGCCATAACACTGGGGTCGTAGGGGAGTGATGTAGCAATGAACTCAACTTTTTCCAGGGCCAGCACCACGAGTTTCTTACAACCACCCTGCTGTCTATCTGTACCCAGAATGTCTTACAACCACCCTGCTGTCTAGCTGTACCCAGAGTGTCTTACAACCACCCTGCTGTCTAGCTGTACCCAGAGTGTCTTACAACTACCCTGCTGTCTAGCTGTACCCAGAGTGTCTTACAACTACCCTGCTGTCTAGCTGTACCCAGAGTGTCTTACAACTACCCTGCTGTCTAGCTGTACCCAGAGTGTCTAACAACCACCCTGCTGTCTAGCTGTACCCACAGTTTCTTACAACTACCCTGTTGTCTAGCTGTAACTAGAGTTTCTTACAACCACCCTGCTGTCTAGCTGTACCCAGAGTGTCTTACAACCACCCTGTTGTCTAGCTGTACCCAGAGTGTCTTACAACCACCCTGCTGTCTAGCTGTACCCAGAGTGTCTTACAACCACCCTCCTGTCTAGCTGTACCCAGAGTGTCTTACAACCATCCTGCTGTATACCTGTACCTAGAGTGTCTTACAACCACCCTGCTGTCTAGCTGTACCCAGAGTGTCTTACAACCACCCTGCTGTCTAGCTGTACCCAGAGTTTCTTACAACCACCCTGCTGTCTAGCTGTACCCAGAGTGTCTTACAACCACGCAGCTGTCTAGCTGCTGTACCCAGTTTCTTACAACCACCCTGCTGTCTAGCTGTACCCAGAGTTTCTTACAACCACCCTGCTGTCTAGCTGTACCCACAGTTTCTTACAACACTGCTGTCTACTGTACCCAAGTGTCTTACAACACCCTGTCTAGCTGTACCAAGTGTCTTACAACACCTGCTGCTAGCTGTACCCAGAGTGTCTTACAACCACCCTGCTGTCTGCTGTACCAGAGTGTCTACAACCACCCTGCTGTCTAGCTGTACCACAGTGTCTTACAACCACCCTGCTGTCTAGCTGTACCAGAGTGTCTTACAACCACCCTGCTTCTAGCTGTACCCAGATGTCTTACAACCACCCTGCTGTCTAGCTGTACCAGAGTGTTACAACACCCTGCTGTCTAGCTGTACCAAAGTGTCTTACAACCCCCTGCTGTCTGCTGTACCAAGTTTCAACACATGCTGTCTAGCTGTACCCAAGTGTTACAACCACCCTGCTGTCACTGTACCCAAGTGTTACAACCACCCTGCTGTCTAGTGTCCAGTTCCCACCGTTTTGCTCCCAATCACAACCCTGCTGTCTAGCTGTACCCATAGTGTCTTACAACACCCTGCTGTCTACTGTACCCAATGTTCTTACAACCACCCTGCTGTCTAGCTGTACCCGGTGTTTACAACCACCCTCTGTCTAGCTGTACCAGAGTGTCTTACAACCACCTGCTGTCTACTGTACCCAGAGTGTCTTACAACCCCTGCTGTCTAGCTGTACCCAGTGTCTTACAACACCTGCTGTTAGCTGTACCCAAGTTCTTACAACACCCTGCTGTCTAGCTGTACCCAAGTTTTACAACCACCCTGTCTAGCTGTACCCAAGTGTCTTACAACTACCTGCTGTCTAGCTGTACCAAGTGTCTTACAACCCCTGCTGTCTAGCTGTACCAGAGTGTCTTACAACACCCTGCTGTCTAGCTGTACCCACACCTGTTCTATTACCAGATGCTTACACCACCTGCTTCTAGTTACAGAGTGTCTTACAAACCCGCGTTAGCTGTACCAAGTGTCTACAACCCTGCTGCACTGTACCAGTTTACAACCCTGCGTCTACTGACCAGTGTTACAACACCTGCTGTTGCTGTCCATGTCTACACACCCTGCTTCTGCGTCCCACAGTTTTTCAACCCCGTGTTAGCTGTACAGTTTACAACCACCCTCTGTCTAGCTGTACCCGAGTGTCTAAACCACCCTGTGTCTAGCTGTACCAATGTTACAACCACCTCTGTTGCTGACCCAGATGTCTTACAACCACTCTGTCTAGCTGACCCAGATTCTACAACACCTGCTGTTACTGACAATTTACAACCCTTGTTAGCTGTCGAGTGTCTTAAACACCCTCGTTAGCTGTACCCAGAGTGTTAAACCACGCTGTTAGCTGTACCAGTTTACAACCCTGCTGTCTAGCTGTACCCAGAGTGTCTTACAACCACCATGCGTCTAGCTGTACCCAGAGTGTCTTACAACCACCCTGCTGTCTAGCTGTACCCAGAGTGTCTTCAACCACCCTGCTGTCTAGCTTACCCAGAGTGTCTTACAACACCCTGCTGTCTAGCTGTACCCACAGTTTGTTACAACCACCCTGCTGTCTAGCTGTACCCAGAGTGTCTTACAACCACCTGCTGTCTAGCTTACCCACAGTTTCTTACAACACCCTGCTGTCTAGCTGTACCTAGAGTGTCTTACAACCACCCTCCTGTCTAGCTATACCCAAGTTTTACAATCACCCTGCTGTCTAGCTGCACCAACGTTTCTTACAACCACCCTGCTGTCTAGCTGTACCCACAGTTTCTTACAACCACCCTGCTGTCTAGCTGTACCTAGAGTATCTTACAACCACCCTGCTGTCTAGCTGTACCCACAGTTTCTTACAACCATCCTGCTGTCTAGCTGTACCTAGAGTGTCTTACAACCACCCTGCTGTCGAGCTGTACTAGAGTGTCTTACAACCACCCTGCTGTCTAGCTGTACCTAGAGTGTCTTCAACCACCCTGCTGTCTAGCTGTACCTAGAGTGTCTTACAACCACCCTGCTGTCTAGTGTACCCACAGTTTTACAACCACCCTGCTGTCTAGCTGTACCTAGAGTGTCTTACAACCACCTGCTGTCTACTGTACCCAGAGTGTCTTACAACCACCCTGCTGTCTAGCTGTACACAGAGTGTCTTACAACCACCCTGCTGTCTAGCGTACCCAGAGTGTCTTACAACCACCCTGCTGTCTGGCTGTACCCACAGTGTCTTAAACCACCCTGCTGTCTAGCTGTACCCACAGTGTCTAACAACCACCCTGCTGTCTAGCTGTACCCAGAGTGTCTACAACACCCTGTTGTCTAGCTGTACCAAGTGTCTTACAACCACCTGCTGTCTAGCTGTACCCAGAGTGTCTTACAACCACCCTGCTGTCTAGCTGTACCCATAGTGTCTTACAACCACCTGCTGTCTAGCTGTACCCCAGTTTGTTACAACTACCTGCTGTCTAGTTGTACCCACAGTTTGTTACAACCACCCTGCTGTCTAGCGTACCAAGAGTGTCTTATAACCACCCTGCTGTCTAGCTGTACCAGAGTGTCTTACAACTACCCTGCTGTCTAGCTGTACCCAGAATGTCTTACAACCACCCTGCTGTCTAGCTGTACAGAGTGTCTTACAACCACCTGCTGTCTAGCTGTACCTAGAGTGTCTTAAACCACCTTGCTGTCTAGCTGTACCAGAGTGTCTACAACTACCTGCTGTCTAGCTGTACCCAGAGTGTCTTACAACCACCATGCTGTCTAGCTGTACCTAGAGTGTCTTACAACCACCCTGTTGTCTAGCTGTACCCAGAGTGTCTTACAACTACCGTGCTGTGTAGCTGTACCTAGAGTGTCTTACAACCACCCTGCTGTCTAGCTGTACCAAAGTTTTTTACAACCACCCTGCTGTCTAGCTGTACGTGAGTGTCTTACAACACCTGCTGTCTAGCTGTACCTAGAGTGTCTTGCAACCACCCTGCTGTCTAGCTGCAACCAGAGTGTCTTACAACCACCCTGCTGTCTACTGTACCAAGAGTGTCTTACAACCACCCTGCTGTCTACTGTACCCAGATGTCTTACAACCACCCTGCTGTCTAGCTGTACCCAGAGTGCTACAACTACCCTGCTGTCTAGCTGTACCCGAGTGTCTTACAACTACCCTGCTGTCTAGCTACCCAGAGTGTCTTACAACTACCCTGCTGTCTAGCTGCACCCAGAGTGTCTTACAACTACCTGCTGTCTAGCTGTACCCAGAGTGTCTAACAACCACCCTGCTGTCTAGCTGTACCACAGTTTCTTACAACCACCCTGTGTCTAGCTGTAACTAGAGTTTCTTACAACCACCCTGCTGTCTAGCTGTACCCAGAGTGTCTTACAACCACCCTGTTGTCTAGCTGTACCCAGAGTGTCTTACAACCACCCTGCTGTCTAGCTGTACCCAAGTGTCTTACAACCACCCTCCTGTCTAGCTGTACCCAGGTGTCTTACAACCATCCTGCTGTATAACTGTACCTAGAGTGTCTTACAACCACCCTGCTGTCTAGCTGTACCCAGAGTGTCTTACAACCACCCTGCTGTCTAGCTGTACCCAGAGTGTCTTACAACCACGCAGCTGTCTAGCTGCTGTACCCAGTTTTCTTACAACCACCCAGCTGTCTAAGCGTACCCAGAGTGTCTTACAACCACCATGCTGTCTAGCTGTACCCAGAGTGTCTTACAACCACCATGCTGTCTAGCTGTACCCAGAGTGTCTTCAACCACCCTGCTGTCTAGCTGTACCCAGAGTGTCTTACAACCACCCTGCTGTCTAGCTGTACCCACAGTTGTTACAACCACCCTGCTGTCTAGCTGTACCCAGAGTGTCTTACAACCACCCTGCTGTCTAGCTGTACCCAAGTTTCTTACAACCACCCTTCTGTCTAGCTGTACCTAGAGTGTCTTACAACCACCCTCCTGTCTAGCTATACCCAGAGTGTCTTAACAATCACCCTGCTGTCTAGCTGCACCAACAGTTTCTTACAACCATCCTCTGCTGTCTAATGTAACCACAGTTTCTTCAACCACCCTGCTGTCCTTAGCTGTACCTAGAGTATCTTACAACCACCCTGCTGTCTAGCTGTACCCACAGTTCTTACAACCACCCTGCTGTCTAGCTGTACCTAGAGTGTCTTACAACCACCCTGCTGTCTAGCTGTACCCAGAGTGTCTTACAACCACCCTGCTGTCTAGCTGTACCAGAGTGTCTTACAACCACCCTGCTGTCTAGCTGTACCCAGAGTGTCTTACAACCACCCTGCTGTCTAGCTGTACCCAAGTGTCTTACAACTACCCTGCTGTCTAGCTGTACCCAAGTGTCTTACAACCACCCTGCTGTCTAGCTGTACCCAGAGTGTCTTACAACCACCCTGCTGTCTAGCTGTACCCACAGTGTTTTACAACCACCCTGCTGTCTAGCTGTACCCATAGTGTCTTACAACCACCCTGCTGTCTAGCTGTACCCAAGTGTTCTTACAACACCCTGCTGTCTAGCTGTACCCAGAGTGTCTTACAACCACCCTGCTGTCTAGCTGTACCCAAGTTTTTACAACCACCCTGCTGTCTAGCTGTACCCAAGTGTCTTACAACCACCCTGCTGTCTAGCTGTACCCACAGTGTCTTACAACACCCTGCTGTCTAGCTGTACCCACAGTGTCTTACAACCACCCTGCTGTCTAGCTGTACCCAGAGTGTCTTACAACCACCCTGCTGTCTAGCTGTACCCTAGAGTGTCTTACAACCACCCTGCTGTCTAGCTGTACCCAAGTGTCTTACAACCACCCTGCTGTCTAGCTGTACCCACAGTTCTTACAACACCCTGCTGTCTAGCTGTACCCAGAGTGTCTTACAAACACCCTGCTGTCTAGCTGTACCCAGAGTGTCTTACAACCACCCTGCTGTCTAGCTGTACCCATAGTGTCTTACAACTACCCTGCTGTCTAGCTGTACCCAGAGTGTCTTACAAACACCCTGCTGTCTAGCTGTACCCAGAGTGTCTTACAACCACCTGCTGTCTAGCTGTACCCAATGTTTCTCACTAACACCCTGCTGTCTCTAGCTGTACCCAGAGTTGTTACAACCACCCTGCTGTCTAGCTGTACCCAGAGTGTCTTACAACACCCTGCTGTCTAGCTGTACCAAGTGTCTTACAACCACCCTGCTGTCTAGCTGTACCCAAGTTCTTACAACACACCTGCTGTCTAGCTGTACCCAAGTGTCTTACAACCACCCTGCTGTCTAGCTGTACCCACAGTTTCTTACAACCACCCTGCTGTCTAGCTGTACCCAGAGTGTCTTACAACCACCCTGCTGTCTAGCTGTACCCAGAG
The DNA here is from genome assembly GCA_030674185.1 of Monoplex corrugatus. NCBI lineage: Eukaryota > Metazoa > Mollusca > Gastropoda > Littorinimorpha > Ranellidae > Monoplex > Monoplex corrugatus. Next base: position 53,534,712 of record JAPXFY010000026.1, read on the forward strand.
TGTCTTACAACCACCCTGCTGTCTAGCTGTACCCAGAGTGTCTTACAACCACCCTGCTGTCTAGCTGTACCCAGAGTGTCTTACAACCACCCTGCTGTCTAGCTGTACCCAGAGTTCTTACAACCACCCTGCTGTCTAGCTGTACCCAAGTGTTTACAACCACCCTGCTGTTAGCTGTACCCAGAGTGTCTTACAACCACCCTGCTGTCTAGCTGTACCCAGAGTGTGTTACAACCACCCTGCTGTCTAGCTGTACCACAGTTTCTTACAACCACCCTGCTGTCTAGCTGTACCCAAGTGTCTTACAACCACCCTGCTGTCTAGCTGTACCCAAGTGTTTACAACCACCCTGCTGTCTAGCTGTACCCAGAGTGTCTTACAACCACCCTGCTGTCTAGCTGTACCCAGAGTGTCTTACAACCACCCTGCTGTCTAGCTGTACCAAGTGTTCTTACAACCACCCTGCTGTCTAGCTGTACCCAAGTGTCTTACAACCACCCTGCTGTCTAGCTGTACCCAGAGTGTCTTACAACCACCCTGCTGTCTAGCTGACCCAAGTTTCTTACAACCACCCTGCTGTCTAGCTGTACCCACAGTTTCTTACAACCACCCTGCTGTCTAGCTGTACCTAGAGTGTCTTACAACCACCCTGCTGTCTAGCTGTACCCATAGTTCTTACAACCACCTGCTGTCTAGCTGTACCTAGAGTGTCTTACAACCACCCTGCTGTCTAGCTGTACCCAGAGTGTCTTACAACCACCCTGCTGTCTAGCTGTACCCAGAGTGTCTTACAACCACCCTGCTGTCTAGCTGTACCTAGAGTGTCTTACAACCACCCTGCTGTCTAGCTGTACCTAGAGTGTCTTACAACCACCCTGCTGTCTAGCTGTACCCAGAGTGTCTTACAACTCACCTGCTGTCTAGCTGTACCCAGAGTGTCTTACAACCACCCTGCTGTCTAGCTGTACCCAAGTGTCTTACAACCACCCTGCTGTCTAGCTGTACCCAGAGTGTCTTACAACCACCCTGCTGTCTAGCTGTACCAAGTGTCTTACAACCACCCTGCTGTCTAGCTGTACCCAGAGTGTCTTACAACCACCCTGCTGTCTAGCTGTACCTAGAGTGTCTTACAACCACCCTGCTGTCTAGCTGTACCTAAGTGTCTTACAACCACCCTGCTGTCTAGCTGTACCCAAGTGTTTACAACCACCCTGCTGTCTAGCTGTACCAGAGTGTCTTACAACACCCTGCTGTCTAGCTGTACCAGAGTGTCTTACAACCACCCTGCTGTCTAGCTGTACCCAAGTGTTTTACAACCACCCTGCTGTCTAGCTGTACCTGAGTGTCTTACACCACCCTGCTGTCTAGCTGTACCCAAGTGTCTTACAACCACCCTGCTGTCTACTGTACCAGAGTGTCTTACAACAACCCTGCTGTCTAGCTGTACCTAGATGTTCTTACAACCACCCTGCTGTCTAGCTGTACCAGATTTCTTACAACCACCCTGCTGTCTAGCTGTACCCAGAGTGTCTTACAACCACCTGCTGTCTAGCTGTACCCAGAGTGTCTTACAACCACCATGCTGTCTAGCTGTACCCAAATGTCTTACAACCACCCTGCTGTCTAGCTGTACCCAGAGTGTCTTACAACTACCTGCTGTCTAGCTGTACCAGAGTGTCTTACAACACCCTGCTGTCTAGCTGTACCCAGAGTTGTTCTTACAACCACCCTGCTGTCTAGCTGTACCCTAGAGTGTCTTACAACCACCCTGCTGTCTAGCTGTACCTAGAGTTCTTCAACCACCCTGCTGTCTAGCTGTACCCAAGTGTCTTACAACTCACCCTGCTGTCTAGCGTATGCACTCAGAGTGTCTTACAACCACCCTGCTGTCTAGCTGTACCTAGAGTGTCTTACAACCACCTGCTGTCTAGCTGTACCAGAGTTGTCTTACAACCACCCTGCTGTCTAGCTGTACCCAGAGTGTCTTACAACCACCCTGCTGTCTAGCTGTACCCAGAGTGTCTTACAACCAACCCTGCTGTCTAGCTGTACCAGAGTGTCTTACAACCACCCTGCTGTCTAGCTGTACCAGAGTGTCTTACAACCACCCTGCTGTCTACTGTACCCAGAGTGTCTTACAACCACCCTGCTGTCTAGCTGTACCCAGATGTCTTACAACCACCCTGCTGTCTAGCTGTACCAGAGTGTCTTACAACCACCCTGCTGTCTAGCTGTACCCAGAGTGTCTTACAACCACCCTGCTGTCTAGCTGTACCCAGAGTGTCTTACAACCACCCTGCTGTCTAGCTGTACCCACAGTTTGTTACAACCACCCTGCTGTCTAGCTGTACCCAGAGTGTCTTACAACCACCCTGCTGTCTAGCTGTACCCAGAGTGTCTTACAACCACCCTGCTGTCTAGCTGTACCAGAGTGTCTTACAACCACCCTGCTGTCTAGCTGTACCCACAGTTGTTTACAACCACCCTGCTGTCTAGCTGTACCCAATGTTTACAACACCCTGCTGTCTAGCTGTACCTAGAGTGTCTTACAACCACCCTGCTGTCTAGCTGTACCCAGAGTTCTTACAACCACCCTGCTGTCTAGCTGTACCCAGAGTTTCTTACAACCACCCTGCTGTCTAGCTGTACCCACAGTTTCTTACAACCACCCTGCTGTCTAGCTGTACCCAGAGTGTCTTACACAACCACTGCTGTCTAGCTGTACCTAATGTCTTACAACCACCCTGCTGTCTAGCTGTACCCAAGTGTCTTACAACTACCCTGCTGTCTATCTGTACCCAGAGTGTCTTACAACCACCCTGCTGTCTAGCTGTACCCAGAGTGTCTTACAACCACCCTGCTGTCTAGCTGTACCCAAGTGTCTTACAACCACCCTGCTGTCTAGCTGTACCCAAGTGTCTTACAACCACCCTGCTGTCTAGCTGTACCCAGATGTCTTACAACACCCTGCTGTCTAGCTGTACCCAGAGTGTCTTACAACCACCTGCTGTCTAGCTGTACCCAAGTGTCTTACAACCACCCTGCTGTCTAGCTGTACCAGAGTTCTTACAACCACCCTGCTGTCTAGCTGTACCCAAGTGTCTTACAACCACCTGCTGTCTAGCTGTACCCAGAGTGTCTTACAACCACCCTGCTGTCTAGCTGTACCTAAGTGTCTTACAACCACCCTGCTGTCTAGCTGTACCAAGTTTGTTACAACACCCTGCTGTCTAGCTGTACCCAGAGTGTCTACAACCACCTGCTGTCTAGCTGTACCAGAGTGTCTTACAACCACCCTGCTGTCTAGCTGTACCCAAGTGTCTTACAACCACCCTGCTGTCTAGCTGTACCAGAGTGTCTTACAACCACCCTGCTGTCTACTGTACCCAGAGTGTCTTACAACCACCCTGCTGTCTAGCTGTACCCAAGTGTCTTACAACACCCTGCTGTCTAGCTGTACCAGAGTGTCTTACAACCACCCTGCTGTCTAGCTGTACCATAGTGTCTTACAACCACCCTGCTGTCTAGCTGTACCCAAGTGTCTTACAACACCCTGCTGTCTAGCTGTACCAGAGTGTCTTACAACACCCTGCTGTCTAGCTGTACACAGAGTGTCTTACAACCACCCTGCTGTCTAGCTGTACCCAGAGTGTTTCAACCACCCTGCTGTCTAGCTGTAACCAGAGTGTCTTACAACACCCTGCTGTCTAAGCTGTACCCACAGTTGTTTACAACCACCCTGCTGTCTAGCTGTACCCACAGTGTTTACAACCACCCTGCTGTCTAGCTGTACCCAGAGTGTCTTACAACCACCCTGCTGTCTAGCTGTACCAGAGTGTCTTACAACACACCACCCTGCTGTCTAGCTGTACCCAGAGTTTGTTTACAACCACCCTGCTGTCTAGCTGTACCCAGAGTGTTTACAACCACCCTGCTGTCTAGCTGTACCCAGAGTTCTTACACACCCGCGTCTAGCTGTACAAGTCTTACACCACTGTGTTACTTACCAATTTCTACAACCACCCTGCGTCTAGCTGTACCCAAGTTTCTTACAACACCCTGCTGTCTAGCTGTACCCAAGGTGTCTTACAACCACCCTGCTGTCTAGCTGTTACACCCAGAGTGTCTTACAACCACCCTGCTGTCTAGCTGTACCCACGAGTGTCTTACAACTACCCTGCTGTCTAGCTGTACCCACAGTTCTTACAACAACCCTGCGTCTAGCTGTACCCAGAGTTCTTACAACCACCCTGCTGTCTAGCTGTACCCAAGTGTCTTACAACCACCCTGCTGTCTAGCTGTACCCAGAGTGTCTTACAACCACCCTGCTGTCTAGCTGTACCCAGAGTGTCTTACAACCACCCTGCTGTCTAGCTGTACCCAGAGTGTCTTACAAACACCTGCTGTCTAGCTGTACCCACAGTTCTTACAACTACCCTGCTGTCTAGCTGTACCCAGAGTGTCTTACAACACCCTGCTGTCTAGCTGTACCCAGAGTGTCTTACAACACCCTGCTGTCTAGCTGTACCCAGAGTGTCTTACAACCACCTGCTGTCTAGCTGTACCCAGAGTGTCTTACAACCACCCTGCTGTCTAGCTGTACCCAGAGTGTCTTACAACCACCCTGCTGTCTAGCTGTACCCATAGTGTCTTACAACCACCCTGCTGTCTAGCTGTACCCAAGTGTCTTACAACTACCCTGCTGTCTAGCTGTACCCAAGTTTCTTACAACCACCCTGCTGTCTACTGTACCCAAGTGTGTTACAACCACCCTGCTGTCTAGCTGTACCCAAGTTTCTTACAACCAACCCTGCTGTCTAGCTGTACCCATAGTGTTCTTACAACTACCCTGCTGTCTAGCTGTACCCACAGTTTCTTACAACACCCTGCTGTCTAGCTGTACCCAGAGTGTCTTACAACCACCTGCTGTCTAGCTGTACCACAGTTTCTTACAACTACCCTGCTGTCTAGCTGTACCCACAGTTTGTTACAACTACCCTGCTGTCTAGCTGTACCCAGAGTGTCTTACAACTACCCTGCTGTCCAGCTGTACACGGTGTCTTACAAACACCCTGCTGTCTAGCTGTACCCAGAGTTTGTTGCAAATCACCCTGCTGTCTAGCTGTACCCAGAGTGTCTTACAACTACCCTGCTGTCTAACTGTACCCACAGTTTGTTACAACCACCCTGCTGTCTAGCTGTACCCAGTGTGTTACAACACCCTGCTGTCTAGCTGTACCCAGAGTGTCTTACAACCACCCTGCTGTCTAGCTGTACCAGAGTGTCTTACAACCCACCCTGCTGTCTATCTGTACCCAGAGTGTCTTACAACCACCCTGCTGTCTAGCTGTACCCACAGTTTCTACAACCACCCTGCTGTCTAGCTGTACCCACAGTTTCTTACAACAACCCTGCTGTCTAGCTGTACCCACAGTTTCTTAAACCACCCTGCTGTCTAGCTGTACCCAGAGTGTCTTACAACCACCCTGCTGTCTACTTACCCACAGTTTCTTACAACCCCCTGCTGTCTAGCTGTACCCACAGTTCTTACAACCACCCTGCTGTCTAGTGTACCCAGTGTCTTACAAACACCTGTCTAGCTGTACCCATAGTGTCTTACAACTACCCTGCTGTCTAGCTGTACCCATAGTGTCTTACAACTACCTGCTGTGTAACTGTACCAGAGTGTCTACAAACACCTGCTGTCTAGCTGTACCCAGAGTGTCTTACAACCACCATGCTGTCTAGCTGTACCCAGAGTTTGTTGCAACCACACTGCTGTCTAGCTGTACCCAGAGTGTCTTACAACTACCCTCCTTCTAGCTGTACCCAGAGTGTCTTACAACCACCATGCAGTCTAGCTGTATACAGAGTGTCTTACAACTACCCTGCGGTCTAGCTGTACCCAGTGTCTTACAACTACCCATGCTGTCTCACTGTACCCACAGTTTGTTACAACCACCCTGCTGTCTGCTTACCCACAGTTTGTTACAACCACACTGCTCTCCAGCTGTACCTAGTGTCTTAAACTACCCTGCTGTCTAGCTGTACCCAGAGTGTCCACAACTACCCTGCTGTATAGCTTACCCAGAGTGTCTTACAACCACCATGTTCTAGCTGTATCCACAGTTTGTTACAACCACCCTGCTGTCTAGCTGTACCCACAGTTTCTTACAACCACACTGCCTAGCTGTACCCATAGTCTTTACCCATGTGTAGACCCAGTGTCTTACAACTACCCTGCTGTCTAGCTGTACCCAGAGTGTCTTACAACACCCTGCTGTCTAGCTGTACCCAGAGTGTCTTACAACCACCCTGCTGTCTAGCTGTACCCAAGTTTGTCTACAACCACCCTGCTGTCTAGCTGTACCCAATTTGTCTTACAACCACCATGCTGTCTAGCTGTACCCACAGTGTTTACAACCACCCTGTGTCTAGCTGTACCCACAGTGTCTTACAACACCCTGTGTCTACTGTACCCAGAGTGTCTTACAACTACCCTGCTGTCTAGCTGTACCCAGAGTGTCTTACAACACCCGTGTCTAGCTGTACCCAAGTTGTTTACAACCACCTGTGTCTAGCTGTACCCACAGTTGTTACAACCACCCTGCTGTCTAGCTGTACCCACAGTTTTTTACAACCACCCTGCTGTCTAGCTGTACGTAGAGTGTCTTACAACCACCCTGCTGTCTAGCTGTACCCAGAGTGTCTTACAACTACCCTGCTGTCTAGCTGTACCCACAGTGTCTTACAACCACCATGCTGTCTAGCTGTACCCAGAGTGTCTTACAACCATCCTGCTGTCTAGCTGTACCCAGAGTGTCTTACAAACACCCTGCTGTCTAAGTGTACCCAGAGTGTCATATAACCACCCTGCTCTCTAGCTGTACCCAGAGTGTCTTACAACTACCCTGCTGTCTAGCTGTACCCAGAGTGTCTTACAACCACCCTGCTGTCTAGCTGTACCCACAGTTTCTTCAACCACCCTGCTGTCTAGCTTTACCCAGAGTGTCTTACAACCACCCTGCTGTCTAGCTGTACCCAGAGTGTCTTACAACCACCCTGCTGTCTAGCTGTACCCATAGTGTCTTACAACCACCCTGCTGTCTAGCTGTACCCATAGTGTCTTACAACTACCCTGCTGTCTAGTTGTACCCACAGTTTGTTACAACCACCCTGCTCTCTAGCTGTACCCAGAGTGTCTTGCAACTACCCTGCTGTCTACTGTACCCAGAGTGTCTTACAACCACCCTGCTGTCTAGCTGTACCCACAGTTTGTTACAACCACCCTGCTGTCTAGCTGTACCCACAGTTTGTTACAACCATCTGCTGTCTAGCTGTACCCACAGTTGTTACCATCACCCTGCTGTCTAGCTGTACCCAGAGTTTCTTACAACCACCCTGCTGTCTAGCTGTACCAACAGTTTTCTTATAACTACCCTGCTGTCTACTGTACCCAGAGTGTCTTACAACTACCCTGCTGTCTAGCTGTACCCAGAGTGTCTTACAAACACCCTGCTGTCTAGCTTTACCCAGAGTGTCTTACAACCACCCTGCTGTCTAGCTGTACCCAGAGTGTCTTACAACTACCCTGCTGTCTAGCCATACCCAGAGTGTCTTACAACACCCCTGTCTAGCTGTACCCAGAGTGTCTTACAACCACCATGCTGTCTAGCTGTACCCAGAGTGTCTTACAACCACCCTGCTGTCTAGCTGTACCCAGAGTGTCTTACAACCACCCTGCTGTCTAGCTGTACCCACAGTTTCTTACAACCACCCTGCTGTCTAGCTGTACCCAGAGTGTCTTACAACTACACCCTGCTGTCTAGCTGTACCCAGAGTGTCTTACAACCACCCTGCTGTCTAGCTGTACCCAAGTTGTCTTACAACCACCCTGCTGTCTAGCTGTACCCAGAGTGTCTTACAACCACCCTGCTGTCTAGCTGTACCCAGAGTGTTTACAACACCCTGCTGTCTAGCTGTACCCAAGGTGTCTTACAACCACCCTGCTGTCTAGCTGTACCCAGAGTGTCT
>JAPXFY010000026.1:53547745-53571611 GCA_030674185.1 Monoplex corrugatus
CACAGAGGCGGGCATACACACACACACATACACACATACACACACACACACACACATACACACACACACACACACACATACACACATACACACACATACACACACACACACATACACACACATACACACACACATACACACACACAGAGGCGGGCACACACACACACACACACACATACACACACACACACATACACACACACACATACACACACACACATACACACACACACATACACACACACACATACACACACACACATACACACACACACATACACACACGCGCACACACATACACACACATACACACACATACACACACACATACACACATACACACACACATACACACATACACACACACACACACACATACACACATACATACACACACACACACACACACACACACACACACACACACACACACACACAGGGTGGTTCTTCCAATGGAGCTGTGAATTAACCCTTTGACTTCCACATCCAGCATCCTGCATTGTCAACCATACTAACAAAGCAAAAACTCAATCGTTTGATTCCCTCACCCTATACACCAGCTTTCTGCAGGAAGCTGGTGGATAGGGTGAGGGAATCAAAGGTTAAGTTTTTGCAGCTGGTGGATAGGGTCTGGGAGTCAAAGGGTTAAAGGTCGGACACCTTGATTTTAATCTCAGTCTGGAACATACAAATTGTTGACTGCCATCTCAATGGTGTCATTCTGGTGATGTCAGCTTAGTGTTTCATAAGTGTCCCCCCCCCCCCCATCCTGTCCATTTCAAGACCTCGCCAGCGCATAGAAACTTGCGTAGACTCAAGGAGTTTGCCAGATAACAAATATGAAATTGTCCGAGTGCAATGAATTCCTCTTGAATAAATTCTAATTTTTTTTATTTTTTCACAATAATAACCAGTGTTTTATTTGTGTTTTACAATAATAACCAGTGTTTTATTTGTTTTTTTACAATAATAACCAGTGTTTTATTTGTTTTTTTACAATAATAACCAGTGTTTTATTTGTTTTTTTACAGACAGGGAGGTTACCTTTGTGCTCATCTTTTTTTTTCGTCCCATTTTCTACCCCACCTTAATGGCCACAGAAGCTGGCACAGTCTTTTTACAATACGATGATGATGATGTCGATGAGGATGATAACCATGATGTTATGGAGTTCCATCTAGGATTGAGACTGCGTGACAGGGCTGTATTCTACGCTTACTGTCATAAGATATCCTGATGTCAACCACGCCCGAGAGATATAGACACCTGCGGTACTGGTCAGAAGATCTGAGCAACACCCTCAATAACGCATCCGTGAATTGAAATGGATGAGACTCGACTGTGTGGTTCCGGTCTTCCCAATGAGCCCATAGCATGCCCAACGCTGGGTACAAGCCGGTTAGAGCCGGAAAAAAAAACAACTGATTTTTGAAAGGATTGATGGGGATTCGAACCCACAACCTTCCAGTCGGCAGTCCGTTGCGTTAACCACTACACCAATGTTACTTTACTAGTTGAAACAATTCTTCATTACTCCATATCCTCCAGCCCTCAAAGGGTCAAAGATTAGTGATTCTCTCAGCTCTTTTTAGGAGTCGCAAAAGCGTTAATATAAAACGAAAAAGCGACGGTCAGACGGACTGAAACCGTACCAAAATTCAGCATTATTTTGGGAAGACCAGGAACTTCTCATCAGATTTGAAATCTGTTTCACTGTTGTGACATTGTCTTCGATGGTCAGATTAACTTTCATCCGGAATGCCCTACCAGGCCACAGTACACTTGAGTAGTACAAAAGTTAATCCTTATGAAATGTTTGTGCCAAATAAAGGAGACTGCTCCAATAACTTGACCAGCTCGCTTTACATTTTCCAGTGACTCAAAACGAACATACTACATGCATATCCAAAACACGTGTGACTCCCACATTTAAGCAAACAGGAACCAGAAAAAAAACACAGAAAAAAAAAGAATAAGAACGCGTATTTAATACAACAAGACCAGACAGGCGCCTGTGTTGTCTGGTTGTATTTAATACGCGTTCTGATTCTTTGGTGTGTGTGTGGTGTGTGTGTGTGTGGTGTGTGTGTGTGTGGTGTTGTGTGTGTGTGTGTGTCTGGTGTGTTGTGTGTGTGTGTGTGTTGTGTGTCTGTGTTGTGTGCTGTGTGTGTGTGTGTGTGTGTGTGTGTTGTGTGTGTCTGTGTGTGTGTTCTGTGTGTCTGTGTGTCTGTTGTGTGTGTGTCTGTGTCTGTGTCTGTGTGTGTCTGTGTGTGTGTGTGTGTCTGTGTGTGTCTGTGTGTGTGCTGTGTGTGTGTCTGTGTGTCTGTGTCTGTGTCTGTGTCTGTGTGTCTGTGTGTGTGTCTGTGTGTCTGTGTCTGTGTCTGTGTCTGTGTCTGTTTTCTGGTTTTGTACATGCATAATTATGTCAAGATACTAATTGCTTGATATTGGTTTTTCAGTACTGCAGGTTTGAAGTACACAAGAACGGGGACATACACATGGGTTGTCCACCTCTGCATAATTCAGATTACGAGGTAAGACACAAAAGAATTTGTATTTGTAATCTGCATTTTTTTGTCCCAACCTGTTTACCAAGTTTAAAGGCGGCCTGCTCTCCCCTGCAAGGGTACGTTGATGCTGTGCAGACTCGCTCACTTTTTTGTATGCGTGTATTTCTGTCCTAGAGTAGACTTTTTACAGAATTTTGCCGAGAACAACCTTTTTATTGACGTGGGATCATTAACGTGCTGTCTCAGTTTCAGTTGGTAGTTTCAATTTCTCAAGATGACGACTCCACGCTCGGAATGAATTCATGCACTAACGTCACAGGTGCCATGTGATGGGGAAGATCCAGAATGATCACGGCACAAGCCTTAAGCCTGCACATAAACCCACGAGCTGGCCAGGTCCTGAGGTCCTACCTCGATAGTTCCATGACTGAGGTCGTAGGGGAGTGAGATGGTAGAGACCTCAACTTTTCCCGGGGCCAGCACCATGAGGGCGGGGCCCCTCACACTCTCTCCCTCGCTTCAAAATTCATATTCATATTCACATTGTTTTACCACGACTTTAAAGGCAAGAAGGCTAATTCATCTTCAAGGGGTGGGGCCTGGGAAATCAACCTATCTTTCCAATGTTTTATCCAAGGCAGCCGGGCAATGCCCTGCGCTTCACGATTTTCAACTGCTGCGGGATCTTTAGCGTGCGCAGCCAGAGGGCACACGGGTCCGACTCGTTTTTCGTCCCCTTCCGAAGGATTAGACGTTCAGTTCGATTTCCCGGTCAAATTGAAGAGAAAAGTGGAGCGAACCCTGGAACCTCGAGTTTAGTTATGGCAGGCGAGCGTCTGAACTATTCTGCTACTCTTCTCCTTTGGTTGATTTAACCAGGAATCACTACACTGCACATGTACTGACATCCCGTTACATAACAAACTGTTAAGAGTGAGAGAGACAATGAGAATGGGTGGGAGAGAGAGAGGGTTGGAGGGGAGAGAGAGACAGAGAGAGAGGGGGAGGGGAGAGAGAGACAGAGAGAGGGGGGGAGGGGAGAGAGAGACAGAGAGAGAGGGGGAGAGGAGAGAGAGACAGAGAGAGAGGGTTGGAGGGGAGAGAGAGACAGAGAGAGAGGGGGAGGGGAGAGAGAGACAGAGAGAGAGGGGGAGGGGAGAGAGAGAGACAGAGAGAGGGAAAGAGGGAGATAGAAGGAAGGGAGAGAGAGAAGGAGACAGAGAGAGGGGGACAAGAAGGAGAAGTAAGGAAGCAGAGAGAGAGACAGACAGACACACAAACAGAGAGAGACAGACAGACAGACAGACACAGAGTGCCAAGAACAAGAACAAGAACAAGAACAAGAAACATTTTTTCTTCGAAGGTAGTGACACAAGAAAAATAATTATTTTTTTCTCCACATTCAGCTTTGCCTATGAAGAGGTCTTCAGTAGCGCGAATAACGGTGGTGGTGGTGATGATGGTGATGATGGTGATGATGATGATGATGATGATGATGATGATGATGATGATGATGATGATGATGATGATTATGATGATGATGATGATGAGGAGGAGGAGGAGGAGGAGGATGATGATGATGATGATGATGATGATGATGATGACGACGACGACGACGACAACGACGACGACAACGACGACGACGACAACGACGACGACAATGATGATGACGACGACGACGACGACGATGGCAACAACGACGATGACGACGATGATGATGATGATGATGGTGGTGGTGGTGGTGGTGGTGATTGTGGTGGTGGTGGTGGTGACGATGGTGACGATGATGACAGTGACGATGATGATGATGAAGATTATGACACGATGAGACGACGATATGACGACGACGACGACGTGTGATGGACGACGACGATGATGGTGACGACAACAACGATGGTGATGATGACGACGCCGACGATGATGATGACGATAATGATGATGGGTCTAACAGACACTACACCAGGTGATACCATCCTGCTGTCTTCGGATGACATGTCCATTCCATCGGTGCATTGTCCAGTCGTGTCCATGTTCTGTGGTTCCCTCATTTTGATCACCCGGAACATTTTGCCAACCAGTCTTACTTACTGTACTTTTTTTTCTATCTGTTCATAGAGATGCGTAGAAGATCAGATAAGACATAACCCACCAGAATGCAACGATCCCTCTGCCTTAGTGTCGGGTAGCTACGACTGCCATTTCTGCTGCAACAAATCCGACTGCGTGCTGACCGTATTTGGAATCCCCACCACTACCATCACCACCATCACCACCACTGCCATGCATGTGACCACCAATCCAGCCACAAGACCGCCAACAACAACACCAACAACCGCAACACCACCAACAACAACAACACCAACCACCACAACACCACCACCAACTACAGCAGCTTTGCCAACAACGACGTTAACTGCAGTAGCATCTACATCAGCAGCAACCACTACAGCGATTGCAAATGGTAAGAAATTATCAAAAGACGAAGAAAAAGAACAGTATCAGCTACAACTTCCATCATCCTCAACAAGATCAAGAACAACACAGCACAAACGACGACATTGTCATCGTAATCAACAGTAACAACAACATTAATAACAACGACGACGACGACGACATCAACAACAGCAACGACAATAACAATCAACAATAATGACAACAACAACAACAAAAATTACGTCTTCATTCATTATAACAAAACACAACCACGACACAAAAGAAGAACAACACAACACAAAAACAACACAAGACAAAACGGTTTGAAATTGTTCAAGAAGATATCCCACTTGAATTAATTCCATATGCGCTCAACCAAATCTGCAGCAATTGCCTTGCAGGCTCTCTCAGCCTGCGCAAAACCATATGCGCTGAAATGTCTTGGAATAGAGGAGTGGGAGAGGGACCTCAAAAACACCAAGCTGACATCACCAGAATGAAGAACATTAAGATAGCTGCGATCAAAACAACAGAACTACAACGAAAAACAACAACAACAACAACAGCCAATAACGATGAAAACAAGACAGTCTTTTGTTCTTATACATGTTTAGAAGATGATGTCTTAATGGTAATGTAACGTGTCTAGTCTGTTGACCAGTGAATGCGTACTTGTCACTTCTTGCTTTAAGCCCGCGGCCCGCACTGCTGGTTAGTATTGCTGCTTGCTGCTTGCTGCTCTGCGAAAAGGAGAGCAGAGTGCATCAATCTGTCTCTGTGAGTACATAGCCTCCCCATCAGCAAGCCCCACGTAGTGCCTCCTCGTGACGACACACGGTAACTGAGCACCTCACGGACTCAGGCTAAACTCGAGAGACTCGGAGGAGATCTGGCCCCCATATGGCACACACCGGAGTGGGGACATGCCCTGGTGCCTACGAACCAGATCCCCGGCTATGGGTAATGGCACCACTACTTTGTGGGTGTCGAGGGAGAGACCAAGGCTAAGGGAATAAACCCTAACAGAAAATCACCCCTCTTTCCCTCCCCAAATGCTGGCGGGGACTCTGCACAAACGTCGATGGAAGGCAGCGGAAAACCATCATCGTTATCGTCCCAAGCAAAGCATGGCCAGACACGACGTAAATAGGGGCTCCATTTGAGCACCTTAGTCTGGTAGGGAATGTCGTCCTGCGCAAGTGACACTAGATAGTTATCAAGTTACTGCGATCAGATTTTAAAATAATATATATAAAGATTGCAACTTGGAATGCACTAAAAACGAAACTTAGAAATTGTCAAGATAGAAATGGAAAGACTAGACATCAGTATTTTAGGATTAAGGGAGTGAGATGGAATGATAACATCTGGCAAGCGTATAATTATATATTCTGGATCAGTCGCCGTGGTGTAGTGGTTAACGCAACGGACTACCGACTGAAAGGTTGTGGGTTCGAGTCCCTATCAGTACCTTCAAAAATCATTGTGGGATTTTTCGGCTCTAACCGGCTCCTACCCAGAGTTGGGCGTGCTATGGGCTCATTGGGAAGACTGGAACCACACAGTCCAGTCTCATCCACTTCGCGGATGCGTCATTGAGGATGTTGCTCAAATTTTCTGACCAACACCGCAGGTGTCTGTATCTCTCGGGCCTGGTTGATGCCAGGATATATTGTGATAGTAAGCGTAGAGTACAACCCCATCACACAGTCTCAATCCTAGATGGAACTCCATAGCATCATGATTATCATCCACATCGACATCATCATCATCGCTTAATAAAAACTGTTTCAGCTTCTGCGGCCATTAAAGTGGCGTAGAAAATGAGACGAAAAAAAGAAAAAAAGGGGTGAGCACTAAAGTAACCTCCCTGAGTGCGAGGATCCTAAAAAAAATACATTCTGGTGGGGATACACATGAAAGAGGGGTAGGCGTCAAAATGGCCAGTGACAAGTCAAAGTCTATCAAAGGATACTGGGCTATGTCAGACCGAATAGTTAGATCGGAGGACAAGCCATGTGATATCAGTATCATCCAAGTATATAATAATAATAATAATAATAATGAAGCATTTGTATAGCGCACTCCTCCAACAAGATGCCAGAGCTCTGTGCACTTAACAGACGTTATCATAAGCAGCAATCCATGATAGACAAGCAACAGTGATGTACAAATCAAGTCAAAATTAAAAATAGTGATAGATAACACATTGGTAACTTGTTAAAAAACCTAAGCAACATTAAGTTAAGGATAAAGGATCACACACACACACATACATACACACACACACACACACACACACACACACACACACACACACACACACACACACACACGCGCGCGCGCGCGCGCGCGCGGCGCATAGACACAGACACACATACACACGCACTGATTCAATCACTCACTCACTCACATACACACATACAAACCTGAACACAGATATACATACACAAGAGATTAATTATACAATCATTACTAAATAACATGTCACTTAATAAACAACACGAAGCAGCACACGAGACAGCCAAATAAGCTAGACATTAAAGGGTAGGCCAGAAGAATTTAAAGGTTATAGTATTTCTTGAAAAGGTGAGTTTTCAGAGCTTTTTTGAAAGACGGAGTTGATGAGATTTCTCTAATTTCACGTGGAAGGGAATTCCATGTTTTGGGGGCTGCAAAGGAGAAAGAACGTTGTCCAAAAGTAGCAGTTCTGACATGAGGAACGTTAAGTATTTTTTAATCAGAAGAGGAACGAAGTTGACGTGATGGTGTGTATACAGAGAGAAGGTTTGAGAGGTAGAGAGGTGCAGTTCCAGAGAAAAAGGAATGGCAGAGAGTTGAAAGTTTGTAATCAATCCTTGCTTGGATAGGAAGCCAATGCAGATTTTTGAGGAGAGGTTGTACATGATCATATTTGGATGCCTTCAGTACCATTCTTGCAGCAGAATTCTGAACTTTCTGAAGCTTATCAAGATAATGTTTGGAGCAGCCTGATAGAATTGAATTACAGTAATCTAATTTTGACAAGACAAGGGCAGATACCAGAGTTTTTTTGGTATTAGCTGAGGTGAGATGACGAATTGAACTAATGCGACGTAGTTCAAGATAGGCTGAACGGCACACATGTTTAATGTGTAAGTCGACACTCATGTTCTCTGTCATTTGAAAGCCAAGATTACGAGCAGATGGAGAAAAGGTGACATCATTGCCACAAACTGATATGGACTTAGGCTGCTGATGAGAAGGATGTTTTGATGATGAATGAAGAAATAATGCTTCAGTTTTGTCATCATTGAGTTTGAGTTTATTTTGAAGCATCCAGGATTTGATGTCAAGAATACATTTTTCTAAGGAAGATACTGATGGTGACATGTTGGTTGGAGGAGCAGAGACATACAGCTGAGTGTCGTCGGCAAATGATTGGGAATTGATTGAGTGAGACTTAATCAGGTCTGCAAGAGGTTTTGTATAGAGGATGAAAAGAACAGGTCCAAGCACAGATCCTTGTGGAACACCACAAGTTAAATCTTTGTATCCAGAACAGCAGTCTTTGATGGAAACAGATTGTGTTCGGTGAGACAGATAGGATGTGAACCATTTTAGCACTGTACCAGAGATGCCAAAAGCAAACTGGAGTCTCTTTAGGAGGACATGATGGTCAATGGTATCAAAAGCAGCTGAGAGATCTAGCAGTGTCAAGACAGAAACGTTTCGAGAGTCAAGGCTAAGAAGTATATCATTTGTCACTTTAAGAAGAGCAGTTTCAGTGCTGTGATGGGGTCGATATGCCGACTGAGATGGACTGATGAGTTTATGTTCATTTAGATAAGCGAGAAGCTGTTTAAGTACGATCTTTTCCATGACTTTTGACAAGAATGAGAGATTTGAAACTGGGCGATAATTTTTTAGCGTGTTGGGGTCAAGTGTGGCTTTCTTTAGAAGGGGTTTGACAACAGATCTTTTGAAGGCTGATGGAAAAGACCCAGAGATCAAGGAAGTGTTGATAATGCTAGTTAGAGTTGGAAGTAAATCATCCAAAAACTCGCAAAATAATGGTGTGGGGAGAGGGTCAAGTGCACAAGAAGTGGGTTTTGATTTCAAAATGATGTTCTTCAATTCTGACTCATTTATTGGTTCAAATGCTGTGAATCTGGAGGTAGTGATCTGGTCAGGGTAATCATATGGTGTTGCTACAGATGAGGCTTGATCCAGATCATCACGAATAGTTTTTATTTTTAGAACAAAAAAGTCATTGAAAATATGTGGGAGTTTGGTAGGAGGCAGGGTTGTTGGTAATGGAGAGCCTCCATCACGGCCCAGTAGTTTGTTACAAACTGAGAAAAGATGCCTAGATGACTTTGCGTTGGCAATCTCGTTGTGATAGAAGTCTGATTTGGCTTTTAACACTATGTTAGTGACTTGTCTTTTTGCTGAGTTGAAAATGGATTTTGTTATTGTGATTGGATTTTTTAGCCATGCTCTCTCAGCTTTGCGTTTGTGTGTTTTTGCCGCTTGCAGTTCAGTGCTGACAAGTGGATACCAAGGCTCTAGTTTGTCACGGCGCACTGTGTGATCACGGAGAGGCGCGTGTTTATCTAGTAGACTTAACAGTGTGTTGTTGAGTGAATCAATAGTTGGACATGAATGTGGAGAAATAGACATGTGTAGATCTGCTTGAAAGGCAGATCTGTCAATCTTACGTATATTACGGGACCGTCTGCGTACTGCTGGGTTGGATGGGACGGGGAGACATAGACTACTAACTACACAGAAATGGTCAGACGCCAAGGATTGCGTAACACTGGTTGAGTCTATTATGTTGTCAGTAGGTCGATAAATGACCCAGTCAAGAATGTGACCACGTTCGTGTGTGGGCTCATGGACTGATTGAGAGAGATTAAACATGTCCAACATGCTTTTTAGTCTAGTAGTACAATTATCAGATGAATCAAAATGTACATTAATATCACCCAGAATTACAATAGCACCAGTGAGATTGTTACAAAAATCTAACAACTATGGAAAGTCATTTAAGAACATTGCATCAGTAAGTTTGTTTTTCCGACTGGGTGGAGGTCTGTATACACACACAAAATGTATACAACAGGATGGTAGATTCAGGGTGAAACGTGCTGCTTCAAAAGATGAGTGGTGGAAGGGTAGAGTTGCCGTGGTAGTTGAATAATGTGAGAGAGAGTTCTTATAGACAAAAGCCAGCCCCCCTGCTCGAGATGGCCGTGGAAATGAATCGAGTGTGTAGTCCACAGGCGTGAGATCACAGCATTTAGCCTCGTCGCCATGTTGCTTTAGCCAGGTTTCTGTGATGAAAAGAATGTCGATATTGTTGTCTGTGATGAATGTTGAGATCTCCGCTCTTTTACTGGGAGTCCCAACAGACCTAGCATTAAACAAAGCGATGTGCAGGTTGTTCACAATTGTTGGGTTCGGAGGTGAAACCAATGGAATTGAAATTAGACTCTTGATGTTAGGTTTAGTCCGGTGCTGGGGGTGATGGCTGTTCTTGTCGAGGTGGAATGGTGACGTCAGGACCGGAATTTTTTTTTGTTTCCTACGTCCTCCTCTATGTGTGCGCCTTTTAGGGAGGTTGACCCCAATGCCACAGTTGCGGAGAGCATCTATGACAGAGGAGTCAAGTGTTGAAGGTGAAATATTCAACAGTTCGCGGCGCGAATAACACAACAGCGGTCGGGCGCCTGTGGTTGTCGGTGGTACGTCACTGGGTAATGGCGGTCGGCGAGCGGTGTTTTGAATCGCAGGCAAATGGAAGATAAGAACATACCACAACAGGCATAGATGATGGCATAAGATGAACGAAAATAGGGTCCAGTTGGTGTTGGGTGTCATCGTGCACGAAAACAAACCACAGTAACGAAGACACAATGAAAAAAATGCACAAAACAGGGAGAGACTGAAGCTATGCGTGCCTGTTAGGCGTAGCCTCGTTCCCACATCATTTATACACCAACATTCGCAAATACTGAGGAAGGAATTGACAACATTTTGTAGAATTAGAGACAGACATGGCCCAATGTAAATCACAGAACATTTCAATGATAATTGGAGAGTTTAATGTTAAAGTGGGACAGGAAAGAATAGATAACATCGTTGGGCGTCATGGCCTTGGCACGCCAAATGAAAGGGGAAACATGTTAGAGGACACAAATAAATGAATTCGTAATAGGAGACACTTGGTTTGAACATGTTAACAGAGGAAATTGGACATGGATGAATCCAGGAAACAGCACAAGTAATCAAACTGACTACATCCTGATAAATAAAAGAAGAAATTCATTACGGATAGAAAAATCATTACTAGGCACAGGTTGCAACAGTGACCACAATCCTGTGATGGAAAGAGCTAGGCTGAAACTAAAGAGAAGACGACAAACCAAAAACACATCAAACTAAATCTTGGACTCTTAAAAACAGACGAATGAACTCGTGCATGTTCGAAATAAATTCAGTACTCTACTCTGGAGGACGTCGGTGACAGTGAGGAACAATAGAAAAATTCGAAAACTTGATAAATGAAGCCTGTGAAGAAATCATTAGAATTGACAGAAAAGCCATGAAGAACTGGATGACACAAAAAAGGAAGACATTTTAGGCTTGATGTATGAACGGATGAATGCAAAGCGAAAGAGGAAGGCTACAAAAAGATACATAAGGAAATCAGGAACAGGTGTAAGGAAATCAGGAACAAGTGTAAGGAAATCAGGAACAAGTGTAAGGAAATCAGGAACAGGTGTAAGGAAACTAAGGAAGCTTGACTAGAATCAATGCGCAAAGAAATAGAAAACCGACACAAAACAGATCCTCAAATTTATGTGCAGAAACATTGAAGAAATTGCTCACAGGAAAAAGACGTGCACATCAGTTGGTTGCTTGAAATCTAAAGATAGTATGATTATTATGGAAAAAGACAAAATAATACATAGATGGGGAGAGTACATCAAAGACCTTTTTGACGATGAGAAAAGAACGTTGAAGTTAGAGCAGCGCTAAATAAGATGAAACCGGGAAAAGCCCCAACACCAGACAATACTATTAAAGAAATGATTGAGACTCTGTATGAATTTGGTATCGGAAAAAGAAACAGTCCTCCTAAATGAAATTTTCCTCCTTTTATGAGGCAAAAGAAATTAGAGCACCTGGTCCAACAGGAAAGTTGGAGGGAAAGAAAACACCAGGTAGACCAAGGGATAAAATATAGGACGGACTTGCCGAGTTGATGAAGACAGTAAGGGTGGGAGATGTACTTGCAACCGCAGGGGATAGATTTGTATAGAGGGCTATGATCGCCAACGCCATGCAGCAAGACACATGATGATGATGTTTAGAAAGATTTCTGTTTTGTATGTTGTTTGTTTGTTTGTTGTTTGTTTGTTTGTTTGTTCTCCGTATTAGAATGCGTTTACGTAATACATTATGTGCCTATGTGTGTATTGTGTATATGTGTATTGTGTATATGTATATATGTGTGTACGTGTGTGTTTATTGTGAGTGTATGTGTGTGCATGTGCATGTGTATGTGTGTGTGTGTGTGTGTGTGTGTGTGTGTGTGGTTTGTGTGTGTGTGTTTGTGTGTGTTTTGTTTTGTGCTCATCTATTTACATAGACTGGTGACCGTGAAGTACTGAATTTCATCTGCCTCCCTCTTCTCTGTTTCTCTCTCTTGCTCCGTCTCTCTTTCTCTTCCTCTCTCTCCCCTCCCCCCCCCCCCCCCCCCCCCGTCTCTCCTTCCTCTCTATATGCAGCCTGTCATGACTTCTACGTGGGTGACTGTGTGAGAGACTTCGGCAACCAGTGTACGGATCCCAACGTGCAAAAAGTGTGTCCTAAAACTTGTGGAGTTTGCACAAGTGAGTTCTATTGCTTGTATTGTCTAGATGTGGTGGCAGTAGTGATAGTTATGGTGATTGTGGTGCCACAGGTTGCAGTACAAGCAATACTGATGGTAGTGGTAGTAGTAGAGGTAGTAGTAGTAGTAGCATTAGCAACAGCAGCAAAAGTAGTAGTCGTGGTAATTGTTTGTCTACAAAGGCTGACTTGATTCAAAAGTGTTGTTACTTTGCAAAACATAAATGAGAGTCCAAGGCAGCGGTATGTGAAATGTTGAGTCCTCCAGAATACTGTCCTCCACATACAGTTTGAGCTCCACAGTCAAGAGTCAAATGCTGGTTGATAGTCTGACTGAGCTATGGTTGCAAGCTGTGGTTTCCCCAAAGTCTTGAATTTTTTAAAACTTCATGATGCCACTCAGTCGACAAGAAACACCACGCGGGTGCGGATGGGACCCAGAGCACCAATGCCTCACCACTCTCGGGATACTCACGTCCCAAGCTCCCGACGCCAACCTACAGTCATTTCTTCAAGCAAAGGGGGGATGTCCATGCGTTGCATGACCCATTCGGACCCAGTCATCAGTCACCTTGTTTACAAACCGAACGGCAAGGTGGGGAGACGACAAACCCCTGACAATACCGCACAACGCGCACAACCAGGTCCAGCCCAGCCTTTCGAACAAGAGAGAATGAAAGGCCCCTCTCTCGCCCCACTCTGGTCTTCATCTCACTCAGGTTTTACTTCAGCAGGGCAAACAGAAGTCTCATGGGTTAAGTCAGGATTGTAGGGTGACTCAGGCTAAAACTCGAGGGGCTAGGAGGAGGTCTGGACCCCAGACGTGCAGCACGCAGGCTCATCGGCGTGTGGACATGCCCTGATGTCCATGAACCAGACCGCTAGCTATGGTTAAATAGCACCAATACCTTGTAGGTTGTCGTGGGAACGACAAAGGCTGGCGGAGAGTCCGTACACAAACCGATGGAAGGCAACGGGAAACCACCATCGTATTGTCCCAAGAAAAATCAGGGCCAGCCAAAGCAAGACAAATGAGAAAGAGAACACCAGGTAGACCCAGGGAGAAAATATTTTACGAACTTGCAGGATGGCTGAGGACAGACAGGGTGGAAGATGTGCTTGCGGCGACAAGGGAAAGATGCACATGGAGGGCCATGATCGCCAACGCCATGCGGCAGGGCACATGATAATGATGATGAGGGTGGGCGAGAGAAGAACTTGAATGGATTGCTCATACAGATAAGTCAGTGACCTTGTCTTTATGGGCACTTAGTTTGTTCTGTTGTTTGTGTCTAGAAATGGGTTTCACTCATTTGGGGAGGGAACGAAGATTGTGTGTTGGATTGGCAGTGTTGTATGAATTCCTGTCTCCTGCACTCTTGAAACAAAATGTCCCTGGTCCTGCCTGGGAGGAGGTAGGTGGAGGGAGGGGAAGCCTGAGAACCAGGCTGGAAATCGTTTTAGGGGACATACGATCCGGTTCTCGTATCCCTGTCAAATGTTTAAGGTCATCCGAAAGGTTCGTCTTCGAGTAGACGGGATTGGTCATGCAATAGAAAACAGAGAAGGCCATCTGTGTCAGTCTATTGTCATCTATAGGAAACAGAGAAGGCCATCTGTGTCAGTCTATTGTCATCTAATATGAAACAGAGAAGGCCATTTATGTCAGTCTATTGTCATCTATAGGAATCTGAGAAGGCCATTTATGTCAGTCTATTGTCATCTATAGGAATCTGAGAGGGCCATTTATGTCAGTCTATTGTCATCTAATAGGAAACAGAGAAGGCCATTTATGTCAGTCTATTGTCATCTATAGGAATCTGAGAAGGCCATCTGTGTCAGTCTATTGTCATCTATAGGAATCTGAGAAGGCCATCTGTGTCAGTCTATTGTCATCTAATAGGAAACAGAGAAGGCCATCTGTGTCAGTCTATTGTCATCTAATAGGAAACAGAGAAGGCCATCTGTGTCAGTCTATTGTCATCTATAGAAAACAGAGAAGGCCATCTGTGTCAGTCTATTGTCATCTATAGAAAACAGAGAAGGCCATCTGTGTCAGTCTATTGTCATCTATAGGAAACTAAGAAGGCCATCTGTGTCAGTCTATTGTCATCTATAGAAAACAGAGAAGGCCATCTGTGTCAGTCTATTGTCATCTATAGAAAACAGAGAAGGCCATCTGTGTCAGTCTATTGTCATCTAATAGGAAACAGAGAAGGCCATTTATGTCAGTCTATTGTCATCTATAGGAATATGAGAAGGCCATCTGTGTCAGTCTATTGTCATCTATAGGAATCTGAGAAGGCCATTTATGTCAGTCTATTGTCATCTATAGGAATCTGAGAAGGCCATCTGTGTCAGTCTATTGTCATCTATAGGAAACAGAGAAGGCCATGTATGTCTCGCTCTTTAGACCTAACGTACAGCGGGGTGTGAGAGGGACAAACAAACGTACTTTTAGGAGCACCTGTTTCAGAAACCGAGTGTTTGGTAATAGTGGAATTTCTTTCGAGTTCCTGACGGTCTCGCGATCTCTGCAATACATGTAGTCTGAACGAGGGATGATGGAACCAGACAGGGGAGCGAACTGGTCGGACCTCTCCTGCTCCAATGTTCCAGAATTTCTGGAGGTTAACGTCGAACATGGACAGTCAACGCGCAAAGTCAGAACAAAATTGAGGCAACCGAAATGTGGTTTTAAAAAGAATGTTGCGAGTTCCGTGGACAGCAAAGAAAACAAACGAGACAGTCTTGAATGAGGCAGACACAATTTGATCATCAAATAAAGAAGATTAGGAAAAGACCAGCAACATTGATAGGACAATTTATTAGAAAAGGGGAATTAAAACATCTGGTCACAACGGATCAGCTGGGGGAAAGGAACACCAGGCAGACCCAGACAGAAAATACAGGACGGACTTGCAGGGTGGCTGAAGACAGACAGGGTGGGAAGTGTACTTGCAGTAACAGGGGATAGATTCGTGTGGAGGGCCATGATCGCCAACACCATGCGGCAGGGCACATGATGATAAGGAGTAGTAGTATAATATTATAATGATGATTGTCATTACTATTCGTAGTAGCAGTAGTAGTATAGTATATAAATGATGCTTGTAATTAGTATTTGTAGCAACAAGAGTAGTATAGTATTTTTATGATAATTGTTATCATTATTTGTAGTAGCAATAGTAGTATATTATTAATATGATGATTGTTATTATTATTTGTAGAAAGAGTAGTAGTATAGCATTATGATGATTGTCATTGTTATTTGCAGCAGCAGCAGTAGTATACTATTATTATGATGATTGTCATTATCATTATTATTAATGGTAGTAGTAATATAGTATTATTATGATGATTGTCATTATTATTTGTGGTAGCAGTAGTACAAGTAACGTAATAGTTATAGTGCTAGCAGTCAGGTCAGAGTCGTAACAATAGCAGCCTAAACAGTAACAGTAGCAGTCGTGGTAATAGCAATGATGGTGGTAGTGTTAACAGTAACAGTTTTGGAAGAAGGTAATTTAACCGCACTGTTATATGAATACCTGACAATATTAACTCTATCTGCACTGTATTGACAATCTTCCTGTTGTCAGGGCTTCATATCGTTTGATTTCATGTGACGCCTCTTCAAGGTCACTATTGTCTTGATGAAAACAAAATCTGAATTTTTCTATAAAATATTTCTATGAAATGATAGTCTGTCAGGCTGGCTTGACAGTCTAGCTCTTGATATTTTTTGTTTTGTTTGTTTTTTTGTTTTTTTTCATGCATGAGTATAGCGGCCACCAGTACCACAACAGCAAGTACTGCAGGTAAACAATCTGTTGGTGTTTTTTTTGCACTACCACTACAACCATCACAACCGTTATTACCATATCATCATCATCATCATCACATCATCATCATCATCATCATCATCATCATCATCATCATCATCATCATCATCATCACATCATCATCATCATCATCACATTACCACCACTACCACCACCATTACCATTACCATCACCATTGCCACCATAACCATAACCATCACCAACACCAACACCATCACCATCACCGCCAAAGACCACCATTTCACCATGGCCACTTCACCACCATCACCACCACCACCACCACCACCATCATCACCATAAGTATCACGTCATCATCGCCACTACCATCACCAACACAACCATTACAACCATCATTACTATCTTCATCATGATCAACGCTGTCACAATCACCACCACCACCACCATCATCATCATCATTATCACCATTGCCAGCAACAATCACCATCACTCCCACCACCACCACCACCACAAACCACCACAACCACCACCACCACCACTACCACACTAACTGACAGCAAACGATATCAAATGATAATATTGAATGTGTGAATGTGTGGACGATAGACGCAAGTACCTGCGTGCGCACGCACGCACACGCAGACACACACACACGCAGACACACACACACACGCACGCACGCACGTATGTGCACACACACAAGTGCACACGTACATACAGACACACGTACACATGCACACATACGTGCATACACACACACATAGACAAACGCACACACAGGCACACAGACACACAGACACACAGACACACACACAGACACAGACACAGACACAGACACACACACACACACACACAACACACACACACACACACACACACACACACACACACACACACACGCACGCACGCACACGAAAGTACATACACGTGTATATATGTTCTGTCCCCTACAGTAGGTGGGTGTGTGGATACCTTCACGGGCAGCTGCAAAGAGACGTTCCCAGGTATGTGCCATCTACCTGAGGTGGAAAACGTCTGCCAAAACACCTGTGGCGCTTGTCAAGGTGAGTGTTAACAAAGTGCTTGTCAATGTGTTTTACAAAGTGCTTCTCAATGTGTTTTACCTAGTGCTTGACAATGTCAGTGTCTTACAAAGTGCTTGTCAATGTGAGTGTTTTACATAGTGCTTGTCAATGTGATGTTACATAGTGCTGTCAATGTGAGTGTTTTACATAGTGCTGTCAATGTTATTTTACATAGTGTTGTCAATGTGAGTGTTTACAAGTGGCATGTGTCACAATGTGTCATGTTTTTACATAGTGCTTGTCAATTGATGTTTTACATAGTGCTTGTCAATGTGAGTTTTTACATAGTGTTGTCAATGTGAGTGTTTTACTAGTGCTTGTCAATGTGATTTTTACATAGTGTTGCAATGGTTTACTAGTGTTGTCAATGTGATATTTTACATAGTGCTTGTCAATGTTATTTTTACATAGTGCTTGTCAATGTAGTGTTTTACATAGTGCTTGTCAATGTGAGTGTTTACATAGTGCTTGTCAATTGAGTTTTACAAGTGTTGTCAATGTAGTTTTACATAGTGCTTGTCAATGTGAGTGTTTTACATAGTGCTTGTCAATGTGTGTTTTACATAGTGCTTGTCAATGTGAGTGTTTTACATAGTGCTTGTCAATGTGTGTGTTTTACATAGTGTTTGTCAATGTGAGTGTTTTACATAGTGCTTGTCAATGTGTAGTGTTTTACATAGTGTTTGTCAATGTGTGTTTTAGTGGCAATGATTTCATGGTGTCAATGTGAGTGTTTACATAGTGCTTGTCAATGTGTTAATTATTTTACATAGTGTTTGTCAATGTAGTGTTTTACATAGTGCTTGTCAATGTGTTTTACATAGTGTTTGTCATGTTAGTGTTTTACATAGTGCTTGTTAATGTATGTTTACATAGTTGTCTGTGTTTTACATATGTGTAATGTTTTTACATAGTGCTTGTAATGTAATGTTTTACATAGTGTTTGTCATGTGTGTTTTACATAGTGTTGTCAATGTTAATGTTTCACATAGTGTTGTAATGTAGTGTTTTACATAGTGCTTGTTAATGTTAATGTTTACATAGTGTGTTGTCAATGTGGTATGTTTTACATAGTGTTGTTAATGTTAATGTTTCACATAGTGCTTGTAATGTTAATGTTTACATAGTGCTTGTCAATGTGTTTTACATAGTGTTGTTAATGTTAATGTTTACATAGTGCTTGTTAGTGTATGTTTTACATAGTGCTTGTTAAGATGTGTTAATGTTTGTCACATAGTGCTTGTTAATGTTAATGTTTACATGTGCTTGTAATGTATGTTTACATAGTGCTTGTTAATGTTAAGTGTTTTTTCACATAGTGTTGTTAATGTTATGTTTCACATAGTGCTTGTAATGTATGTTTTACATAGTGCTTGTTAATGTTAATGTTTTACATAGTGCTTGTTAATGTTATGTTTTACATAGTGCTTGTTAATGTAATGTTTTACATAGTGTTTGTTAATGTTAATGTTTTACATAGTGTTGTCAATGTATGTTTACATAGTGTTGTTAATGTTAATGTTTTACATAGTGCTTGTTAATGTTAATGTTTACATAGTGTTTGTAATGTTAATGTTTTACATAGTGCTTGTCAATGTGATTGTTTTACATAGTGCTTGTAATGTTCAAGTTGTTGTTACATAGTGTTGTAATGTGTATGTTTACATAGTGTTTGTCATGTGAGTGTTTTACAAGTGCTTGTCAATGTGTTTTACATAGTGTTTGTCAGTGTGAGTGTTTTACATAGTGCTTGTAATGTTTTTACATAGTGTTGTAATGTATGTTTCTGTTTTGTTTTTACATGTGTTTAATGTTATTCACATAGTTTTGTCATGTGAGTTTTTACATAGTGTTGTTAATGTTAATGTTTACATAGTGCTTGTCAATGTGAGTGTTTACATAGTGTTGTAATGTTAATGTTTACATAGTGCTTGTAATGTTAATGTTTTACATAGTGCTTGTCAATGTGAGTGTTTTACATAGTGTTTGTTAATGTTAATGTTTCACATAGTGCTTTTAATGTGAGTGTTTACATAGTGCTTGTTAATGTTAATGTTTACATAGTGCTTTTTTAATTTTAATGTGTGTTACATAGTGCTTGTTAATGTTAATGTTTCACATAGTGTTGTTAATGTATGTTTACATGTGCTTGTCAATGTGATGTTTTACATAGTGTTTGTTAATGTTAATGTTTTACATAGTGCTTGTTAATGTTATGTTTCACATAGTGCTTGTTAATGTGAGTGTTTTACATTGTGTTTGTTAATGTTAATGTTTCACATAGTGCTTGTCAATGTGAGTGTTTTACATAGTGCTTGTTAATGTTAATGTTTCACATAGTGCTTGTTATTATGTTTTACATAGTGTTTGTCAATGTTAGTGTTTTACATAGTGCTTGTCATGTAGTGTTTTACAAGTGCTTGTAATGTTAATGTTTCACATGTGTTGTTATGTTAATGTTTTACATAGTGTTTGTCAAGTGTGTGTTTTACAAAGTGCTTGTCAATGTGTTTACATAGTGCTTGTCAGTGTGAGTGTTTTACATGTGCTTGTCAATGTGTTTTACAAAGTGCTTCTCAATGTGAGTGTTTTACATAGTGTTGTCAATGTGAGTGTTTTACATAGTGCTTGTCAAGTGAGTGTTTACATAGTGCTTGTCAATGTTAGTTTTTACATAGTGTTTGTCAATGTTATGTTTTACATAGTGCTTGTCAATGTGAGTGTTTTACATAGTGCTTGTCAATGTGATGTTTTACATAGTGCTTGTCAATGTGAGTGTTTTACAAGTGCTTGTCAATGTAGTGTTTTACATAGTGCTTGTCAATGTTTTTCATAGTGCTGTATGTGTTTACATAGTGTTGTCAATGTGAGTGTTTTACATAGTGTTGTCAATGTGTGTGTTTTACTAGTGCTTGTCAATGTGAGTGTTTACATAGTGCTTGTAATGTGTTGTTTTACATAGTGCTTGTATGTGTTTTTACAAGTGTTTGTCAATGTGAGTGTTTACATAGTGTTTGTCAATGTGAGTGTTTTACATAGTGTTGTCAAGTGATGTTTTACATAGTGCCTGTCATGGTGTGTTTTACATAGTGTTTGTCAATGTGTGTGTTTTACATAGTGCCTGTCAATGTAGTGTTTTACATAATGCTTGTCAATGTGTTTTACAAGTGTTGTCAATTTTTTACATAGTGCTTGTCAATGTGTTTTACATAGTGCGACCCCCCCCCCCCCCCCCCCCCCCCCCCCCCCCCCCCCCCCCCCCCCCCCCCCCCCCCCCCCCCCCCCCCCCCCCCCCTTGTCATGTGTTTTACATAGTGCTTGTCAATGTGAGTGTTTTACATAGTGCCTGTCATTGTAAGTGTTTTACATAGCGCCTGTCAAGTGATTGTTTTACATAGTGCTTGTCATAGTGTTTGTCAGTGTGAGTGTTTTACAAAGTGTTTGTCAATGTGTTTTACATAGTGATGTGATGTTTAACAGTGCTTGTTAATGTTAATGTTTTACATAGTGTTTGTCATTGAGTGTTTTACATAGTGCTTGTTAATGTTAATGTTCACTAGTGTTGTAATGTTAATGTTTTACATAGTGTTTGTCAATGTGTGTGTTTTACATAGTGTTTGTCAA
This sequence comes from Monoplex corrugatus, assembly GCA_030674185.1. Classification (NCBI taxonomy): domain Eukaryota; kingdom Metazoa; phylum Mollusca; class Gastropoda; order Littorinimorpha; family Ranellidae; genus Monoplex; species Monoplex corrugatus. The sequence goes on from JAPXFY010000026.1 coordinate 53,569,082, forward strand.
TGTTAATGTTTCACATAGTGCTTGTTAATGTTAATGTTTTACATAGTGTTTGTAATGTTTATGTTTACATAGTGCTTGTTAATGTTAATGTTTTACATAGTGCTTGTTAATGTTAATGTTTACATAGTGCTTGTTAATGTTATGTTTTACATAGTGCTTGTTAATGTTAATGTTCACATAGTGCTTGTTAATGTTAATGTTTTACTAGTGTTTGTCAATGTTAATGTTTCACATAGTGCTTGTTAATGTTAATGTTTTACATAGTGTTTGTTAATGTTTATGTTTCACATAGTGCTTGTTAATGTTAATGTTTTACATAGTGCTTGTTAATGTTAATGTTTCACATAGTGCTTTTAATGTTAATGTTTTACATAGTGCTTTAATGTTAATGTTTCACATAGTGCTTGTTAATGTTTTACATAGTGTTTGTTAATGTTAATGTTTCACATAGTGCTTGTTAATGTTAATGTTTTACAAAGTGTTTTCATGTGTTTTACATAGTTGTAGTTATGTTTACAAGTGTTGTAATGTTATTTTTCATAGTGTTGTATTATGTTTTACATAGTGTTGTTAGTTATGTTTCACAAGTGTTGTTAATGTTATGTTTTACATAGTGTTTGCAATGTGTGTGTTTTACATAGTGTTTGTATGTTAATGTTTCACATAGGTTGTAATGTTAATGTTTTACATATGTTTGTTAATGTTATTTTCACATAGTGCTTGTTAATGTTAATGTTTTACAAGTGTTGTAATGTTAATGTTTACATAGTGTTGTAATGTTAATGTTTACATAGTGTTTGTTATGTTAAGGTTTTAATTATTTTTACTATGTTTCAAGTGTTCAAGTGTTGTAATGTGTTTTACATAGTGTTTGTTAATGTTTATGTTTCAATATGCTTTTATGTTTGTTTTATAGTGTTTATGTTAATGTTAATAGTGCTTTTAATGTTTTACATATCTTAATGTTTGTTACATGCTTATGTAATGTGTCATTTTTACATAGTGTATAGTGTTTCAGTTTGAGGTTTTACAATGTTCATGTTTATGTGTGTATGGTTTACATGTGTGTAGTTAATGTTAATGTGTTCAGTGATGAGTGTTTAATAGTGTGTCAATGATGTTACTAGTTGTCAGTGTTACTAGTGTTGATATGTTTACAATGTTGTCATGTGTTTACATGCTTATGATGTTACATAGTTGTAAGTATGTTTAATAGTTTGTAATTAGTTCATGTGTTGTCAAGTGTTTTGCATGTGTTTATGTTTACATGTGTTTGTTCAAGTAGTGTTTACATAGTGTTGTCAAGTGTGTGTTTTACATAGTGTTGTCAATGTAGTGTTTACATAGTGCTTGTCAATGTGTGTTTTACATAGTGCTTGTAATGTGGTGTTTTACATAGTGTTGTAATGTATGTTTTACATAGTGTTTTAATGTTATGTTTTACATAGTGTTGTCAATGTGATTTTTACATAGTGTTTGTCATGTTGTGTTTTTACATAGTGTTTGTCAATGTGATGTTTTAATAGTGTTTGTAATGTGTTTTTTAAATTTTTTAATTATGTTTAATAGTGTTTCAATGTAGTGTTTTACATAGTGCTGTCAGTTGTGTTTTACATAGTGTTTGTCATGTGTTTTACATAGCTTGTCAATGTGTTTTTACTAGTTTGTCAAGTTGTGTTTACATAGTGCTGTCAATGTGTTTTAATAGTGCTGTCAAATGTGTTTTACATAGTGCTTGTCAATGTGTTTTACATAGTGTTGTCATGTATGTTTTAATGTGTTGTCAATGTGTTTTCATTGTGTTTGTCATGTGAGTGTTTTACAGTGCTTGTTAATGTTTTCATAGTGTTTGTCATGTGATGTTTTAATAGTGTTGTTAATGTTTAATGTTTCAATTAGTGTTGTTAATTATGTTTTATGTGTTTTCAATGTGGTGTGTTTTACATTGTTTGTCAATGTTGTTTACATAGTGCTTTTGTTAATGTTTATTGTGTTTATTGTTTGTTCAGTGTTGTATGTTAATGTTTTCATAGTGTTTTAATGTTAATGTTTACAAGTGCTTGTTAATGTTATGTTTTACATATTTGGTTTGTTTCAGTGTGTTATGTTAATGTTTACGTTTGTAATGTTAATGTTTCAATAGTGCTTGTTAATTTTAATGTTTTTCATAGTGTTTTTAAGGTTTATGTTAATAGTTGTTATGTTAATGTTTTACATAGTGTTTGTTAATGTTAATGTTTCACATAGTGTTTTAATGTTAATGTTTTACATAGTGCTTTTAATGTTATGTTTCACATAGTGTTTGTTAATGTTTACATAGTTGTTTGTTAATGTTATGTTTACATAGTTGTTAATGTTAATGTTTACATAGTGTTTTAATGTTAATGTTTACATAGTGTTGTTAATTTAATGTTTTACATAGTGTTGTAATGTTATTTTACATAGTGCTTGTTAATGTTAATGTTTTAATAGTGTTTTCATGTGATGTTTACAATGTTGTCAATGTATGTTTTACATAGTGTTTGTCAGT
>JAPXFY010000026.1:53571711-53754211 GCA_030674185.1 Monoplex corrugatus
TGATACATGTAGGTATGGACATGTAAATAGGTAGGTAAACATAACATGAGTGTATGGACATGTACATGAGGATATGACTTAAGATGAAGTAGTATATGGACATGAACATGTAGGTAGTATGGACATGTAACATTTGGTATGACATGTAACATAGGAGGTATGGACATGTAAATTAGGTAGGACATGTAACATGTAGGTAAGTAGGACATGTAACATGTAGGTAGTATGGACATGTAACATGTAGGATATTAGCATGTAACTGTAGGTATAATGGACTGGAATGTAGGTATATATGGACATGTAACATGTAGGTAGGTATGGACATGTAACATGTAGTAGATGGACATGTAACATGTAGGATATATGACATGTAACATGTAGGTATATGGACATTAACATGATAGGTATGGACATGTAACATGTAGGTAGGTATGGACATGTAACATGGGTAATGGATGACATGTAGCATGACATAGGTTATATGGACATGTAACATGTAGGTATATGGATATGTAACATGTAGGTAGGTATGGACATGTAATGTAGTATATGGACATGTAACAGTAGGTATATATGGAATGTAACATGTAGGTATATATGGACATGTAACATGTAGGTATATGGACATGTAACATGTAGGTAGGTATGGACATGTAACATGTAGGTAGGTATGGACATGTAACAGTAGGTATATATGGACATGTAACATGTAGGTATGTATGACATGTAAGGTATGTTAAATGTAATGAACGTAGATTAGGTATTGGACATGTAACATGTAGGTAGTATGGACATGTAAATGTAGGTATATTGGACATGTAACTGTAGTATATAGGACATGTAACATGTAGGTATATATGGACATGTAACATGTAGGTAGTATGGAATGTAACAGTAGGTAGGTATGGACATGTAACATGTAGGTAGGTATGGACATGTAACATGTAGGTATATAAGACATGTAACATTAGGTAGTATGGACATGTAACATGTAGGTAGGTATGGACATGTAACATGTAGGTATATATGGACATGTAACATGTAGGTATTATGGACATGTAACATGTAGGTATATATGGACATAAACATATAGGTATGGTAGGACATGTAACATTAGGTAGGTATGGACATGTAACATGTAGGTAGGTATGGACATGTAACATGTAGGTATATGGACATGTAACATGTAGGTAGTATGGACATAACATGTAGGTATGGAATGTAACATGTAGGTATATGGACATGTAACATGTAGTATATGACATGTAAATGTATAATATGGACATGTAACATGTAGTATATATGGACATGTAACATGTAGGTTATAGACATGTAACATGTGGTATATGGACATGTAACATGTAGGTATATGACATGTAACATGTAGTATATAGGACATGTACATAGGTATATGGACATGTAACAGTAGGTATTGGACATGTAAATGTAGTATAAGGACATGTAACAGTATAATATATGGAATGACATTAGTAGGTAGGACATAACATGTAGGAGTATGGACATGTAACATGTAGGTAATAGGACATGAACATGTAGGTATATGGACATTAACATGTAGGTATGGACATGTAACATGTGGTAGTATGGACATGAACATGTAGTATATATGATGTAACATGTAGGTATATATGGACATGTAACATTATAGGTGAATGTAGTGGACATTAACATGTAGTAGTATGGACATGTAACATGTAGGTATGGACATGTAACATGTAGTAGTATGGACATTAACATGTAGGTAGGTATGGACATGTACATGTAGGTATATGGACATGTAACATGTAGGATAATGGACATGTAACATGTAGGTATATGGACATGTAACATGTAGGTAGGTATGGACATGTAACATGTAGGTATGGACATGTAACATTAGGTAGTATGGACATGTAACATGTAGGATATGGACATGTAACAGTAGGTATATGGACATTACATGTAGGTATGGACATGTAACATGTAGTAGGTATGACATTAACATTGGTAGGTATGGACATGTAACATGTAGGTATAGGACATGTAACATGTAGTATAAGGACATGTAACATGTAGGTAGTATGGACATTACATGTAGGTATATGGACAGTAACATGTAGGTATGACATGTACATGTAGTTGGACAGTAACTGTAGTATTATGGACATGTAACATAGGTAGGTTGACATGTAACATGTAGGTAGGTATGGACATGTAACATTAGGTAGGTATGGCATGTAACAGTAGTAGTATGGACATGTAACATGTAGGATATGACATGTAACATGTAGGTAGGTATGGACATGTAACATTAGGTATGGAATGTAACATGTAGGATATGGACATGTAACTTAGAATATGGACTGTAACATGTAGTATGGAATGTAACATAGGTAGATATGACATGTAACATTAGGTATGGACATTAACATTAGGTATGGACATGTAACTGTAGTTAATGACATGTAACATTAGGTAGTATGCATGTAACTGTAGTATGGACAAGTACATGTAGTGGTATGGACATGTAACATAGGTATTGGACATGTAACATAGGATATGGACATGTAATGTAGGTTGGCATGTACGTAGAAGGACATGTAACATGTAGGTAGTATGACATGTAACATGTAGGTATATATGGCATGTAACATGTAGGTAGGTATGGAATGAACATTAGGTAGTATGGACAGTAACATGTAGGTATGACATGTACATGTAGTAGGTATGGACAGTAACATTAGGTAATGGACATGTAACTGAGGTATGGAGTACATTAGGTAGGTATGGACATGTAACATGTAGGTATATGGACAGTAACATGGATAGAATTAACTTAGGTATATGAATGACTGAGTAGGTGACATAAAGTAGGTAGGTATGGCATGTACATGTAGGTATATGGACAGACAGTAGTATATGGATGTAACAGTAGTGTATGGAAGTAACATGTAGTAATATGACATGTAACATTGTATGACATGTAATGTAGTAGTATGGCTACAGTAGGTATGAATGTAAATAGGTAGGACTGAACATTAGTTGACAGTACGTAGATAATACATTAGTAGGTAGGACATGTAACTGTATTGAATGAACAGTAGGTTGGACTGACATAGGATATATGGACATGTAACATGTAGGTAGGTATGGACATGTAACATTAGGTATATATGGACATGTAACATGTAGGTATATATGGACATGTAACATGTAGGTATATATAGGACATGTAACATGTAGGTAGGTATGGACATGTAACATGTAGGTAGGTATGGACATGTAACATGTAGGTATATGGACATGTAACATAAGGTAGGTATGGACATGTAAAATGTAGGTAGGTATGGACATGTAACATGTAGGTAGGTATGGACATGTAACATGTAGGTAGTATGGACATGTAACATGTAGGTATATGTAGACATGTAACATGTATAATATATGGACATGTAACATGTAGGTATATATGGACATGTAACATGTAGGTTATATAGACATGTTAACATGTAGGTATATATGGACATGTAACATGTAGGTATAATATGGACATGTAACATGTAGGTATATATGGACATGTAACATGTAGGTAGGTATGGACATGTAACATGTAGGTAGGTATGGACATGTAACATGTAGGTAGGTATGGACATGTGACACGTAGGTATATGCAGACTGTGTAACGACATAGTGGAATGAAGTCAGCTCGACAAACGCTTTGATTTCTCCATATTCCACTGAAAAGTCTGAATAAGTGTACTGAGTAGTTAGTCCAAATGAATTTCAAGGATGGTTCTAAACAAGAACGATGTGTATAATAGTAATGATACTTCTTGTGCATATATTCCATGTCAAAAGCATGTTCATTGTACGATACGTAGTTGTTGTTGTTTTTTATGTACTTGCTTTATTTTTGAGATTTTGTTCACGTACATCTAATAACCAAACCTTTACATAATAACGGATCATTATCAAATCTCACACAGTGACAAGCATTAGGCGATATAAATACGTACGTAAAAACGTGAAGTAAGATAGTTCATCAAATGTAATAAGAGAGACAATAACATAAAACCAAGAATAGATACCGGAAACAGTTAGAAAAAAAAATTCAATGGTAACATCTTTAAGAGACAAGGACAGCTGGAGAACTAAAAAGAGAGAGTGGTGGGGAGTGAATATACATTACTTACCATGCCAAAGGCCATACTGATTGTCATTTCTTGGTTCCCAATGTCCTGTGAACAGCAGTATATTCAGTTACAACAGTTTTTCTTCATTGTTCCTTTTTTAGAATGGGCAGTAGTTGATATTTACATGTAGTGGTGCGCTTGCGTTGACATTCTATATTCGTGTGTTTATAATCACACCGACAACATATGTACACTCTAGTTAACATGCCAAATAATCCAGTCAACTCACTAAGTCAATTACCCACTCAATCTGCCAGCCAGTCACACACACACACACACACACACACACACACACACACACACACACACACACACACACATATATATATATATATATATATACACACACACACACACACATACTCTCACACGCACACGCGCACGCGCACGCGCACACGCACACGCACACACTCACACGCGCACATGCACACATGCACACACACACACACACACACTCACTCACTCACACACACACACACACACACACACACACACACACACACACACACACACAACACACACACACACACACACACACACACACACACACACACACACACACACATACACACACACGAACATCTAGCGTAACATGTATACAAAAACAAAACACTGGATGCTCTGGCCTTTGTTGTTTTTTAAAACACGAACACCAGAAAAAAAAACACGAAAAAAGAATCAGAATGCGTATTCAGTACAACCAGACAAGACAGGCACAAATTTTTGGCCAACTGGCCTTTGTCAAGCGTAAACGTAAGATCACATACGAACAAACACCAAATACAAAAATTAGCAGTAAAACGAAGCAGCAGGGACGTTTCAGTCTTTTCATCCTAATTTTTGTATTTGGTGTTTGTTCGTTTGTGATCTTACGTCTACACTTGACAAAGGCCAGTTGGCCGAAAATTTGCGCCTGTCTTGTTGGGTTGTATTAACCCTTTGACTCCCGCATCCTATTCACCAACAGCAATAACTTAACCTTTTGATTCCTTCACCCTTTTGATTCCTTCCTGTAGGAAGCTGATGCATAGAATGAAGGAATCAAAGGGTTAAGTCTTTGTTTCGCTAGCATGGTTGACAATGCAGGATCCTAGTGGACAGGGTGCGGGAGTCCAACGGTTAATTACGCGTTCTGATTCTTTTTTCGTGTTTTGTTCTGGTTCCTGTTTGCTTGAAGTCGGCAGTCACACTTGTTTTGGATTTTTCAAACCACAGTTGACCAAAACGCACTGACCATGGAGTCCAGTGACAGGGGGACCACCATCAGGGTGATGTTGGTTGTGTCGTTGGGTCGGATGGAGGGGTCATAACCGGATCCCAACAACGCTGTTCGTAAGCTTTTCTCGTCGTCCACGTACGTTGCTGGGACAGACAGACAGACTGTCTTCACTCTGTGGAGTGATATAAGCTCTTTTCAAAACGTCAAAAGAGTGGTTAAGCAGGCATGTGTTCCGTCACCAGATTTGTTTTCACTCCACAGTGAAACCATCATGAGAAACCTAGAAGAATGTCCCGGGATAAAGGTTAGAGGAAAAATGATAAACGAAAAATGATAAACAATCTTCGTTAAGCAGACGACACCGATGTCATTACAGAAAATAAAAAAGGCCTACAAAATTCTGTGAATATAGTATAAACTGAAAGCATAAATAAAGGGCTGGAGCTAAAATAGTAAGTAGACTGAAATCATGGTAATCAGTTAAAAAAATCTCTTCATGTACATTAACAGCAAATGGCACAAAACTGAGACAAGTTGGTAAGTTTAAATATCTGGGAACTATCATCTCGCCAGACGGCAAATGCACATCACAAATATCCAGCAGAATTGGTCAAGCTAAAACAGCGTTCACAAAAATGAAGTGTTCTTACCAACAAAGGCCTATCAGTTAACATCCGGGACAGAGTTCTTCAGTGTTACATAGAACCAATATGGATGTGAACTTGGACACTCAACAAGCAAAGTCAGAACAAGACTGAGGCGGCTGAATTGTGGTTTCTAAAGTGTTTAAATGATCGAAACAGCATTCGAATGCGTTTCAGACTAGAGAATTGGTACTTTACAGTCAAGGGTACATTATGCTACATCATGATCACTCACACGAGTCTGTAGATCATTCTTATTTGAAAAATCTGTCACTATTCTTGATATATACGGTCTTGGGGCGATTTGCCTCTGGGTGTGAGAGATGACTAATTTACGAATTGTGTAAATTCAAGACAAAAGTTGTAGAAGTACACGCTGTTTAAAGGCGGAGTAATTTGATATCATTATCACTAACATAACAATGTCTTGACAACAAGCGGGCCCCTGTAGCTCAGATGGTTTGAGCGTCCGATTCACATGCTAATGTTTGTGAGTTCGAATCCAGGGGTGCGCTACGTTAAAACTGGCCTTTTCACTGTCCCATCTTAACATCATTGTTTTTCTGGTGGTGTCAATATAGGATTGGATAGGTCCCCTTCCCCCACTTCCCTGGGATGGTTATCCCCGTCAGCCATATCACCAGAGGTGGGTGCCGACGTAAAAGCTGAACCAAATCAAATCAAATCTTGACAACGTATGGCATGTTGTGCTTTGTCCATCATAAAAACAAAATCATCACACCAATACAGATTACTTAATGGCTAACGATACATAAAACCAACAACAACTGGGCATGCTTCCATCTTGACTTGAAGCCAGACACTTTCTACAATGTCTGACTTTGGATCCCACTATCTCATGGTATGATGTAGTATATCACCGTCACATACACTGCTATTCCTGTCTGTCCTGGATATGTTGGACCTTGTCTAAGTATTGAGTGGTGTGGAAAAAGAAGTGTGTCATCGCCAATGCACGAAGAAAGTGTTGTAAGTCTTGTTTTTGTAATACCAACGACATGACACATTTGAACCTGTTGTAGGAACACGTTGATATCAGTTATCTTGTTTTTAAGCTGACAAACTTTTAAACGTCCCATTGGGAAGTCCATTACATTTGAAGTATACATGCTGGAAATAACTGAATAATCACAGATAGGCTACTGTGTCAAGATGAAAAATACTTTATACAAACAATCGGTGCAAAATAATATAATGTGGCCACAAATAAAACGCCAGAAAGTAAATTATCTCCAACCAAATAATGTAGATCAAAAAGGTATAGAGAGAGAACAAGAAAAAGAACGAGAGCAATAACATAATTGATGAGGATAGTCGCAAAAGTATAAAAATGCTTTTTTAACCTCCAGCCTCGCCCATGGAGGGTCTACACTGACACAAATGTACCACAGTATCATGAAAACATCAAAATAATGTAAAATTATGTTAAAAATATCAAACGTTTATAAGTAATACAAAAAGTATTGAAGTGAGAAAGAAGAAGCCGACTTTCACCAACTACCAAAGGAAATAAGAGGGAAGCAGGGAGAATTTTAAATATCAACTAAGTAACATAACTCTTGAGAGTCACGGAGTTATCTCCCATGTAGAATTTCTCAAACCCAACACAGTTTGCGCTACCCATTCAGCTTGCGTAGCAGCCAACTACATCGTTCATCACAAGTATACGAAGCACGCACAGAAACCTGAAACTTTTGTTAGGATCATCGCACTCAGGGAGGTTACCTGTGTGCTCACCTTTTTTTTTTTTTTCGTCCCATTTTCTACACCACTTTAATGGCCACAGAAGCTGGCACAATTTGTTCACAATGCGATGATGATGATGTCGATGAGGATGATAATCATGATGCTGTGGAGTTCCATCTAGGACTGAGACTGTGTGACAGGGCTGTACTCTACGCTTACTATTATAAGATATCCTGGCGTCAACCCAGGCCCGAAAGATACAGACACCTGTGGTGCTGGACTGAAGATTTGAGCAACACCCTCAATGACGCATCCATGAAGTGGATGAGACTTGACTGTGTGGTCCCAGTCTTCCCAATGAGCCCATAGCACGCCCAATTCTGGGTAGGAGCCGGTTAGAGTCGAAAAATCCCACAGTGATTTTTAAAGGGACTGACGGGGGTTCGAACCCACAACCTTCAAGTCGATAGTCCGTTGCGGTAACCACTACACCACGGCGACTGATAGAAACTTGAAACTTGAAATCACTGTATTACTCAAGGACAGTATCGTTTGGTCCCAGTAGACCTGTCTTTCAGCTAGTCCTTGCTAATGTACGTAGAACGTGAGTGAGACAGAGAAACGGAAACAGAGAGACAGAGAGTCAAGGACAGAGACAGAGAGGGAGAAAACACTGACACTGACACTGACACTGACACTGACAATCCTTTAACTATAATAATAATAATAATAATAAAAAAAAAAAGTATAACTGCTTACAAGCCTTATCACACAAGAACACAAGTTTCACAAAACATAATAGACAAAGGCAGACACAGGAAAAGCAAAAACATGTCCAGCCCCTACTGCAATATTGAAAACAGAATTGAAAAGGACATCGACCCATAAACAATGTCAGCATACTCACACATACCTGCCTTCATACGCAAATACATACATACGCACTTACGTGCATATATACATGCAGACGTACACTCGTACATAGACATACACCAATACATAAAACATGCGTACATATATATCTACATCTACATACACAGATGAATACATGTGTACACTACTCCTATACATGTACGTGTGTGTACACAAAAATCTAAGTACATAATACATGTTTGCATATATTCATACAGACATAACCGTATACAAACATACAAAAAGTATGCATTATGTATGTTACACTTGATCTATACACTTTGTTTATTTCATGAAATAAGCAAAACATTTGGTTGCTTAATTCATGAAATAAGCAAGAAATTTGTTTATTTCATGAAATAGCAAGTTCATGGATGAAGCGTAACATATGTGTAATCACATATATATACATATGCATATGAGAAACAAACTTCAAACTTCAAAACAGAAACAAACTTCACAGTTCAAAACAGAAACAAACTTCAAAGTTCAAAACACTTTATTTTACTCAAGGATATTAGCATTAGGTCCCGCTGGGTCTGCATCACAACTGGTTCTTGCTACTCTACACGTATAAAAGCATAAAGATATAAAAGTGAAATGCAAAACTTAAAACTAAACAAATGAAATGAAAAATAAGCTTGAAAACCATAAAATCACAAACGTAATTGGAAAAGAAGAAAGTAAACATTAAAAATACACTGACGGAGGGGGAGGGAGGGGAAAGAGAATTTATTGTTAATGACGAAATGGCTGCATGTACAAATGTCTGACACACATGAAAATACACAGACTCAGGCTTGTACATCACGCGACAAATAAAAGACAGAGACAGACAGAGCAATGTATGTTATCATACCTTGAACGAACAAGCAGCAACAGTAGCAGCAGCAGACGAACAAGGTGAAATGTTGGAGCATGTCAAGTTCATCCCACAATAGCTACAGCTAACTGTAAACAATATCCTTTCTTTGAATCAAACTTAACGAAAACTCCGTCCGTTGTCCTTTGTTTTGTCAAAATGCGTTAGAGAGGGAGGGACGTTTATCAACGTTCCATGTCCGTTTTTCGTCATCAAACAATCTCTTTCAGTGTAGTTTCCTTTTATCATAGAAACTCCGCACAATGTCTGTTCTTTTCCTCACAAGAGTCGCACCCAAGCTCTACAACGTATATTTTTCAAATAGGAAATTTGTTTCAGCTGTGCTCAGTGTTCTGTGTTTTTCGTGTAAAAATTGTGTTCATTATCCTTTTATTTCGCCAAAATCATCGAACTATTGCCAGCGTCCTTTCAGCTGGTTTTTGTGATTTATTTCCACAATACAGACAGAAAGCGTAAGACCTAAAAGAGAGCAAAGTTTCTTATACTTTGTAGCGTAATCCTAGCCCTGTGATTAGCGGTCAAAGACATGGACTGAAGGAGCGAGTGATTGAGCTGTATAGATTAGGAACAAGAAAAAACACGAAAAAGAATAAGAACGCGTATTTAATACAACAAGACAAGACAAGACAAGACTGCATGGATTAATACAGAAATCGTTATAAATTCAATTATCTGTCACATTGCACTGAATCTTATTAGAACAGATACTCAGGATTTTTCTGTCCTTTGACCCGTGCAGGACGTGAGTGTAAAAAGAAGTCGTAGTGACCTAGCTCCACACGACCTGTAACTTGATACAGCTCACATGTGGGCAAACACATTCAGTCTGAATCAGCTTGTCCAGCTCAACAAGTCATTAAGTGAAGTCAGTTGATGTGTTGTTTTTGCATTAAACCTACACAGTCTAGTTGGCCGAAAATTTGCGCCTGTCTAGTTCCGTCAGTTAAATACATCTTCACTTTCTATTTTCGTGTATTTTTTTGTTTCTCCATAACCAATACAAGCAGTGCACTGTCGCCACAGAATAAAAAGAACAAAGTGTACATACACTCCCCACCACCAGCACAGTAAGCTGACACCTTGCTTTACGTGTATGCATCAAGAACGTAAAACAGTTGTAATAACTGTTACATAAACGTACCGACCATCAGGAGGCGCCGGGCCAACTGACTGTGGCAAATTGGCCAGCAGCGATTTACTTGCCAGTCATTCAATTCAGTCGTGAGTGTGGACTGCACGCTCGTTACGTGTTTAATCTTCTTAAAAACATCATTTCATATCGACTAATCAGTCGCCGTGGTGTAGTGGTTAACACAACGGGCTACTAACTTGAAGGTTGTGGGTTCGAATCCCCATCAGTCCCTTCAAAAAATCATTGTGGGATTTTTCGACTCTAACCGGCTCCTACCCAGAGTTGGGCGTGCTATGGGCTCATTGGGAAGGCTGGGACCACACAGTCGAGTCTCATCCACTTCATGGATGCGTCATTGAGGGTGTTGCTCAAATCTTCTGACCAGCACCGCAGGTGTCTATATCTCTCTGGCCTGGTTGATGCCAGGATATCTTATGATAGTATGCGTAGAGTACAGCTCACGCAGTCTCAATCCTAGATGGAACTTCATAGCATCATGATTATCATCCTCATCGACATCACCATCATCGCATTGTAAAAACTATTCCAGCTTCTACGGTCATTAAGGTGGCGTGGAAAATGGGACAGGAGAAAAAAGGTGAGCACACAGGTTACCTCCCTGAGTGCGATGATCGCAAAAAAAAATTATTTCATATCGACTGTATGATCGACGCTTTGTGTGTATGTGTGAGGGGGTGGGTAGGGTACGGTAGGGATATGTGTGCGCCCCTCGAGCGCTCGCGCGTGTGTGTGTGTGTATGAATGCGTGTATGTTTATGTGCACACGTGTGTGCATGAGCTGATTCTTGTCTTATTTAATAATAGAATAGGTTTATTCGTTTTGTTCAGACGTTCAGACTGTTTCAAGATACATTGTATGTCTGTTTGTAGCCTGCTATTTTCAAGCCTGTTTCAGTGTCTAAATTTAGATGAAATAATTACACAGGAAGCCATTTCTGTTTATGATCACCTCTTTACCTTCTTGTTCTTGTTGTTTTTATTGTGCTGGTTATGGAAGTGTTTTTTCTCGTTTCCATGCTTCCTTGTCCTTCTTTTCCTTTGTTTCCATTGTTGTAATTCTATATAATTCACTTGTTTTTCTAGTTTTACTTGACTTTTGTCTTTGTATGCTAATATATACGTAGAATAGCAAGGACTGTCTGTAAAACAGGTTCATTTGGACCTGATATTACTATTGTTAGTAATTACTAATAAAATATTGTTTGTTTTTTGTTTGTCTTTGTTTGTTTTGGTTGGTTGGTTGTTTTTTGGTTGGTTGTTTGGTTTGTGTTTTTTGTCTTTTTTATGTTACTTTGCTTTGCTTTCCTTTAGGTTTTGATTTCGGATGTTGTTTTTTTGTTTTTGTGCGTGTGTGCGTGTTTGTGTGTGTGAGTGGGGGGGGGGGGGTGTTGCTGTTGGTAGTGGTGGTGTGTGTGCAGGTGGGTGGGATTTTATTGTTGTTGTTGTTTGGTTTGAGTGTTTTTTTTTTGTCTTAATTTGTTTTGTTTTTTCAGAATGGATTTGCCACATTAACTTCGGGCTGCTCACTGCAGGGAAAGCCTGCCGTCGCTTCAGTGGAATAGCACCTTTATCATTTTAGTAGCCTACCGTATGTAAGCTTTTGGGTTTAGTTACGAATGTGGATTTTGCTACAAAATTTTTCCAGGGACATCTCCACTGTTGCCATGAGGTCTGTGGCATATGCTGAGTGCGTGCTGTACACAGGACCTAGTTTATCCCTTCATCCAAAAGACTGATGGAGCTTAAGTCCATTCCCCTTGTTGTTCTTTAACCCTTTGACTCCTGCACCCTATCCACCAACTGCAAAAACTTAACCCTTTGACTCCTGCACCCTGTCCACCAACTGCAAAAACTTAACCCTTTGACTCCTGCACCTTGTCCACCAACTGCAAAAACATAACCCTTTGACTCCTGCACCATGTCCACCAACTGCAAAAACTTAACCCTTTGACTCCTGCACCCTGTCCACCAACTGCAAAAACTTACCCTCATGTGGGATCTCAGGCCAAAGTCTGATCCACACATGCGGCCTGGACACTCAATGGAATGCTCTGCCGAGTTGGTTCTGGCCTTTTTTGCTGCACGCTTTTCCACTTGGCTGCTTCGTCTTTCATTTTCATAAGCTTCTGTTCCCTTGCGAATACCTTACCTCCATTCAGACCTGTTTTGGGCTATGATTTCCCACTGAATGATTGATCTTCATCAATGACACATTTTTTGAGGGATTTTTCCAGGGTGTCTTTGTATGAAGCTTTGGCCGTCCTCTTGGTCGATGGCCCTTTATCAGCTCACTGTAGAAGAGCTGCTTTGGAAGCCTGTTATCCTGCATGCGCACGAGATGTCCAGACCATCTTAGCTGAGACTGTGTTAGCAGTGCATCTATGTTTGGCATCTGGGCTTGCAAAAGTACATTCACGTTTGAGACTCTGTTGTACCGTTTGATGTTTGAGATACATCAGAGGCAGCACTGGTGAAACTGATCTAGTAGCTTGACATGCCTACGGTAGAGAGTCCAGGACTCGCATCCATACAGCAATGCAGTCAGGACCACTGCTCTGTATACTGTGCACTTCGTCTCCAGTCGTCTGACTCCGTGACAGCACAGCGAATATAATGATATAAATTTTTAGCATGTTCTGATATTACGATCTTTGAGTTAAAGAGTAGGAAATTTCCGCTATCAGAAATGTAGCTCATAAGAGAGCCGGTGTTCAGTCAAAAGTGACAGCCAGTTGGTTCAGTGTGTGTCAGTGATCTGCACTGGAGTACAATGTGTTAGTGAGTGATTTGGGCTATGTGTGTATCAACTGTGACTGTGTGTGTTTGTCTGGGGTGATGTTAAGGAATGAATGGTGGCGAACTTATTACAAATTTCAGAAAACAGAAAACGGAATTTGTCTTCTACCTCAAACAATGTTACCAATGTGTGTTGTTGTTTTTTTCTACTGATTGTGATAAACACGATTGAACTGACCATGGAAAATTTTCAGGAAGCCCTAAAGAAGATCCATCAACACAACCCTGACTACTCTCACTGCTGCTGTTGTTTCCCAATACATATTGCTTATTATTCTTAGATCTTTTCTATCAACATTGAGCCTTTAGAATTGGTTGACCAACTCTTCATGTCTTACCCGGTCAAATGCTTTGATATAATCAACAAAGTACAACTACAAATTCTTACTGAACTCAACTGATCTTTCCATCACAGTTCTTAGGATGTTTTCAATAATTTCTGTCCCTTCAACAACTCAGGAGTCAAAGGGTTAATATATCTGAATAAAGTCAGATGACAAAGAGCCCAAATCAAAATACTTACCTTTTTTTCCATTGGATTACATTTATTTAGGCTATGCACAAATCTCACCAAAAACTATCTATACAAGACAGAAATTGATGCTGAAACCTGCAAATATGTTTTGCGTAGGTGTGACCTTCACCTCTGACTGATATTCATGAAAATTACAGGAATAACTTTTATAATAACAATGAACATTCATCCCAAATTCAGTTGAAATCCATCCTCAAACAGAAGGAATATTTTCAAATATATAGATAAACATTTTTCATGCCATGGTATGCAAGAATTCACCACTACTCAGTGAAAGATACAGTCTACAAACCAAATTACTTTGCTAGCATGGTTGGCAATACAGGATGCTGGCAGGCAGGGTGCAAGAGTCAAAGGGTTAAGGTCTCAACCACTCACTCCTCCACAGTCACAAGCAGCTGATTAATTTTTCTTGACATTTTCTTCATAAGCACACGTATGCACACATTGTCCTTTCATGTCAATAGACTAATAATAAATTAAATCCCTTTAAAGAAAAATGGGGGGGGGGGGGGGGGGGGATTTTTTTAACAACAAAATTAAGTAAAAAAAACAGACCCTGCAAACTTGTGCAAACGAATTTATTTTTCTCTGACAAAAATATGTTACATAAGTCAATGACAGAATCAGGAGGCAGTTTTCACTGAACAACATGACTGGTTTATTATTAAAGAAAGATTTAAGACAACTCCTCTGACAGAACATTATTCTCTCTCTCTCTCTCTCTCTCTCTCTCTCTCTCTCTCTCTCTCTCTCTCTCTCTCTCTCTCTCTCTCAAACACACACACAAGCATGCACACACACACACACACACACACACACACACACACACACACACACACACCACACACACACACACACACACATTCACTCTCTCAAGTATGAACTGATCAAACCAACTAGCATTCAGTCCAAATCTCAGTTTGAATAAAACACCCCAAGGACACAAAGACAGTATAGGCCTACTTAGTTTGCATCACACATGTTATGATGCTGATATACACTGTGATTAAGAAATTAAACCCATGTAAAATATACACTACTGCAGCCAAGAATGCAAAAATCAGACCAAATGACAATTTTTTTTTATCAATCATTTTTCAGCAAACATAAGCATAGTTCTCACCCAGGAAAAACTCCGAGTAAAATCCCTCTGGCCCATCCAGCCGTGAAATCAATACCTGACTCTATTCAGGGTTGAGGAAGATAAAGCAATGAGGGAAAAGATACAAGCACCATCCTCACAGTGCTTGTCCTGAGAAAAGTTACAGTCTCTATCACCTCAATCCCCTATAGCCTCAGGGTTATGGGACGACTGTTATTTACAAAGCAATGCAAGAAAGAGATAGGCACCATCCTAATCATGCCGGTCCAAAAAGAAGTTAAGGTCTCAACCACTCACTCCCCCACAGCCTCAGGATTATTTTATAGGTCACATTTTTACCACAAGTTTATAACACATAGCAGTAAGATTCAGTTTGTGCGGCAGGCCCTCACCATAATAATTTGCAACAGGAAAAACATGGGTCCCATCACTTCTGACATTGAAGTGTCTCGCTGTCCACTTAGTCGCTGACACAGCAGTAGCTTGAACAAGAAAATCAACACAATTATCAGAACAGACACCAAACCGCGAATACAAGCCAGTTTGAAGTCCAAGTCCATGAACTGACGCATGAACACAATCACACAGAAGTAGGCGTTGAGTCCATCGCATGTGAAGAGAGGGATGAAAACAGCCAACCAGGACACTTCCCAAACACCTTCATACTTCAACACAGCAAGCACAGAGAATATCAGAACTGACACCAAGTGGAGCCAGATTTCAAAAGCTGTCATTCGAAGCCAGCGTACTAATTCTTGTAGTGTGAAGAACATGATGCTACTTCACTGGTCAAAGCTGAGCTTATGAAGATATTCCAGCTACACGGCAATGCTGCTGCTAAGACTGGTAGAGTTGTAAGATGTTACCTCATCATCCACTGGTCAGCAATCAGTGAAGGCCACAGCAATTATAAGGATACCTGCAGCATAAATCAAGAACAGAATTAGAAATGAAAATAAAAGGACATGCTTACTATACACTATTATGTACAGAGACTATTTTACTATGGCTATTCAAAGATGCACAGAATGTCCTTACTATACACTATTATGTATAGAGACTATTTTACTATGGCTATTCAAAGATGCACAGAGAGATTTGAAAAAGAGTATACAAATTTGTATGGGAAGAACCTGAGGGTGCTATGAGAGAAAAAAGACAAAGTAGACTAATGATGATTTCAGCGCAGCCTCTTTTTTTTCTTTCTCTTTTTTTTTTATTCGTACTGTTGCCAAACTTTTTAAGTCGCATGTTGTTCTGTTTTAGTGTTTGTTGTTTTCAGTCTAAGTGTCATGATTCCACTAAAGAGGGCTGATTCCAAGATGCTTTGATTGCTTCTTATTTTCTTTCTTGATTGAACAGGTCTAAGATCACTGAGTATATATATACTGAAATGGATTTTTTGGTCAATTTATCTTCTTGATGATATACACTACGCACAAAAAGTTAAGGATCACTATGAGAAAACAGATGCGTAATAAACTCAGTTCGCTACTGTTATTTATTTCTCAGTCCAGCCAAATTGTTATGAATTCTTGTTCAGCTGTAAGTGGGCGATGTTGTGTTAGTGCGAAAATTGCACGGGATTCTCTACTACTGAGCTTGGCCGCAAACGGAAAAGCGGAAACTTGCGAAAAAGGACCTTGTTTTGGACCGTTTTGCCTGAACACATTGCACAAGCCAGATGGAAAAACCATTATGCACGTGCAAGCACTGCTGTTTATGTGTGAGATGCTGTCTCTTGCTTGGCTTTATAAGAAGACATTCCACCAGTAGTAGGCCTGATCTGACAATGCCTCCACGACGAAAATTGAGCGAGTTTGAGAGGGGACGAGCTGTTGCATGGTTCCAAGATGGTGTTCCCAAGCGAGAAGTGGCCAGGCGACTTCAGGTGTCCATCTCGGTCATTGTCAGACTGATTCAATGCTTCACAGCCACTGGGAGGGTCCATGAAAGATGCAGATCTGGTCGACCGAAGAAGACAAACCCACGTGAAGATCGTCTCATTGAACGACAAGCCCTGCAGACAAGAACAGCCTCTTCCAGCATCATTCGAAGGCAGCTGAGGGTGGCTACTAACATCAACATCAGCCAGCAGACCATACGGAACTGCCTTCATGGGTTTAACCTCCGTTCTCGTCGCCCAGCTGTACGGCCACGCTTAACTCCAGCCCATAGGGCAGCACGCCGCGCCTTCTGCAGACGTCACGTGAGGTGGACACGTCAGCAATGGTCCCAGGTCCTGTTCAGTGATGAATCACCCTTCACCATGAACCACAACGACAGCCGACTGAGGGTCTGGAGGCGCCCAGGGCAACGCTTTATTGACACCACTGTCCAAGAAAAGGTGGCCTTTGGTGGAGGTTCTGTAATGGTCTGGGGCCTTCAGCCTTCACCACAGAACACCCTTGTATCATGTACAGGGTAACCTGACTGGCCTCCGATACCGGGATGAGATCCTTCGACCGCTGGCTGTGCCTACACTGCAGCAGATGGGACCGACGGCTGTCTACCAGGATGACAACGCTCGCCCCCACAGGGCAAGGGTGGTCAACGACTTCCTGCAGCAGTCTGGAGTCAACAGAATGGAATGGCCAGCATGCAGTCCCGATCTCAACCCGATTGAGAACCTCTGGGATGAGCTGGATCGCAAAGTGAGGAGCAACCACCCCCCTCCCAGGGATGCCCAATACCTCTACCAGATGCTGCAGGCTGAGTGGCAGGCGCTTCCACAGAGGATCTTCACCAACCTGGTCAACTCGATGAGGACTAGCTGCGTCGAGTGCCAGAACAGCCATGGCGGTTACACGCATTACTGAACTTTTGGGAGCATCAGAATGCCCTGTCTTGTGATTTCAATGACTTTGGGAAATCAAATTTCGATACGTACCCACTTTGATCAAATGTACACACCAAACGATTG
Organism: Monoplex corrugatus; assembly: GCA_030674185.1. Taxonomy (NCBI): domain Eukaryota; kingdom Metazoa; phylum Mollusca; class Gastropoda; order Littorinimorpha; family Ranellidae; genus Monoplex; species Monoplex corrugatus. The sequence goes on from JAPXFY010000026.1 coordinate 53,589,782, forward strand.
CTCGAAATTGAAGGCAATTGTGTATCGTTATCACTAAAGCATGGAATTAAATGTTTGCCAAACTTCAACGCATTGGCTTTCTTATTTTGAAAGTTATGAATTTTTGTGCAAGTGATCCTTAACTTTTTGTGCGTAGCTTATGTTAAATTATGCTAAATAATACTATGCTATCTGAACATGCTAATTTCGACAACCAGTGCACTTTACTTACTTATGGTTCACTGGATGGTAAGCCACGTGAATGCCAGTCAACAACTACCATGCACAATGTTCGCAGTGGTAGTGTATTTACAGTACACTCGCACTGATTTGCTTGCCATACCAACAGCTCACTTGACTACTGATGCAATCTGTTCTCTTCATTCAATAGGAATGGGTTTTCGCTTAAAATATAAACGCTATAAACAAAAGCAACACATTTCTGAACCATTTCATCTGCATTACAGTCAGTATCTCCTCTCCAACAAAAATTTGCAGCTTCTCCCCTTGATGTCAATATCAAGGGGATAGATCTCCTAGTTGCCCTTCTGTCTCATCGTCCAGTAATGCCTTCTTGTTCCCTTGTGTTTTCTGCAATCTTTATAGCCTGTAATGCCCAGTCTGTCTGTCATGATGATAAAACTGATTGTATCTTAGACTTTATTTTTGAAAATAACTGATAAATTTTTCTACATAAATTTGGCTAAAATCAAGCAACCATGAGCCCAGAATCAAATAACTTACACCTCCTAGTTACAAATCTTGTTCCTTCCTTCCAGTTTCTTGGTTGCAGGATTACTGTTGTATATATAAAGATGTGGTTAAATCTTGTCTCTCCTTCTCCCACTTTTTTCATTTTCTACTCTGTCATTCGAAAATTTTGAAATCGTCCTTCATATGTCGGGTCAGTCTGTTATTTTCTCTTGTATGTACCCTTCTCCTCCCAGCCATACAAACATACTAAAGGGTCCCCATTCACTGAATCTGAATTTCGATCAGTTTCTAAAACTTTGATTGTCCGTATTCTGAAAGAAATGTCATTCAAGTCTTGTGAACTTGACCCCATACCTGCTTCTCTCTCTTCTGAAAAACACTTCCTGAGCTTCTTCCATTCATAACACATGTATGATATTATCAACACTTGATCTGTCCATCTTCTCACAAAACAGCCACTGTTCAACCTCCAAAGAAAAATAATAATCTTACCATCATCATCATCATCATCATCATCATGTGCCCTGCCACATGGTGTTGGCAATCTTGGCCCTCCATACAAACCTATCCCTTGTTGATGCAAATACATCTCCCACCCTCTCTGTCCTCAGACACCCTGCAAGTCCATCCAAAATTTTTCTCCCTAGGTATACCTGGTGCTCTCTTTCCCCTCCAGCCTTCCTGTTGAGACCAGGTGCTCTAATTTTTCTTTCCTCATAAAATGTCTTTAAAATGTTTGTCTTTTCTTAATCTTCTTTATTAATTTAATGACCTCCTTGTGTCGGCCTCCTTCAAGCCTGTCTCGTTTTGTTTTCTTTGCTGTCCATGGAACTCTCACCATTTTTCTTAGAAGCCACATTTCAGTTGCCTCAATTTTGTTCTGATTTTGCAACCATACAACAGTATCGGTTCTATAGAAGTTACAACACTCAAGAACTCTCTCCTGATGTAAATTGATCGGCATTTGTTGGTAAGAACGCTTCTCATCTTCTAGAATACTGTTTTGGCTTGCCCAATTCTGTTGACTATTCAGTATTTTTGTGCCTTTCTAGTTGGTTGATCAATTCTTCATGTCTTACCCTATCGAAAACCTTGGTATAATAAAAAAAAAATTTTTTAAAAAGGCATGATCATTTCATGTAAAATTAACTCCCCCCCTGTGGGGATGCCAGGGGCTCTTTCAGTATAACTAGTATCTCCACCTTCTGGAAATTCTGTGCTAGAAATGTTCTCTTTTCTGTCACTCTCTTTGTTTCTGCCTTGTTCCTTTCCTTTCAGTCATTTCTTCCTCTCATCTTCTGCCTTGTTAATCCATCCATTCACCTGTGTGTGTTCGATTTAACTTTTAAGTCTTACATACTTTCTCTTTAGGATTAAGACTAGGACTAGGAATTATAATTGGGTACATGTAAGGCCTACTAAGTGCATTTTTGGCTCTTGAGAAATAAGATACGTGGAAGCAAGTTTAGGTAATTTAGCCCTGTTTTTATATTTTAGTGTCCATAGTTATGTTTAAATTTGTAGTCAGATATGGTTTTTAAATCCCCTGTACGATAAACTGGACTGAGTGGTCATCGCCAGGGACATCTCCTCAGATCATTATAGGCTAATCAATGTGAATGTGCACGAATGCATTGATATTTTCTTTTCCTTTTCTTCTTGTTTAAGTATGGTCGTGGTGTGCTTTGAAATGGTTATAGCCCTGAGGCTGATATGACTGCGCAATCGGTTGGTAATAATCACGATGCTCTCTCCATGCACCAGCACATCATCAAAACATGTCAGGCTGCATACATCGAACTTAGACGCATTAATTCTATTAGACACTACCTTACATTAGACGCAACCAAGACGTTAGTTACTGCATGCATTCTGTCTAGGTTAGATTATTGCAATTCACTCCTTGCGGGTTGCCCTCAGAAACATCTCAAACATTTGCAACAAGTTCAGAACTCTGCAGCTAAACTCATCTTCAAGGCACGTAGGTCACAGCACTGCACACCCCTGTTTCAGACACTGCACTGGCTCCCGGTTGAACAAAGAATAAAATACAAGATTTGCTGCCTTTGTTATCACATCATTTCTGGAACTGCTCCTGACTATCTCTCTGAACTCTTGACTGTCTACGTACCTTCTCGATCACTCCGCTCTTCTGTGGATGACAAGAAGTTTCGTGTGCCAAAATATAACAGAGAAACTCACGGTGGTAGAGCCTTTGCAGTTTTTGCTGTTCAGACATGGAACTTGTTGCCTCAGTCCGTCCGCCACTCTAAAACTCTACCATCTTTCAAAACAAGTTTAAAAACTTACTTCTTTAAACAGTGTTTTTCCTGATTTTGGCTAGTGGGTTGATCCTGCTTGACATTCTGGATGAAATTGTGCACAATGGGGTGTATGCCAGTGTGTGTGTGTGTGTGTGTGTGTGTGTGTGTGTGTGTGTGTGTGTGTGTGTGTGTGTGTGATGTGTGGCTGTGTGTGTGTGGGTGTTGTGTGTGTGTGTTTGAAAATGGGGGAGAGGGGTGGCGGGGGGGTGGTGAGGGAGAGAGAGATTATTTGGTGTGTCTGTGTGGTTGTTGATTTCCTGTGGATAGTTTTTGATGAGTTTGTTTGTATTGTAGCCTGTTATTTGGTTTATATATGTATGGTTTACTGATGTAAAGCGCTTTGAGGTTTCGGAAAGCGCTCTATAAATGCACTATTATTATTATTATTATGCTCAGTAGGTCTATTGGTATGGACCTTGCGCTATTATCGAAAACAAATGAAATACGCGATTATTCGGATTTCTCCGGGCGATTAGTGGTATAACTTTGTGTCTGTGACTGTGGCAATGTGGGCGTGTTACCGCACCGAATGTAAGTGGGGAAGGGAAGACAGGTGTATGTGTGTGCATACATAAACGTTTCAAACCTGGCAGTCTTGATCTCCTGTGCAAAGACGCAGGCGTCAACCAATTAGGCGCACAGACATCAGCACATTGGTTACTCAAGCAGACGCTGATAACACAAATAGCTCGCCTTGCTGCCTTTCTCTGTTTACGTCCGGTTTAAAATCTTAGTTTCGGATTTAATCTGGGCTTTCTGTACCATTACGCATGGTTACAGCTTCCTAATTTCATATGCCAATATCTCTCACATGACATAAAAATTTTACTGTTCTGAAAAATCATGACAATTTCAATTTACAAGAAAGATCGAAAACAATCAAAGTACTTTTGCCTCCGGGCGTCCACATTGTCTAATTACCGCATGGTTGTGTAAAGTTTCCAGCCGAACAGTCTATGGACGAAAAGATCGCTTTACAACTCTGTGCTCTCTGACCTTTCCTGACCTCATAATTTGACCTGCAGAGCATGGTCTGTGGTTCTTATCAGTGGGTAGGTGTTATAACCAATGATCGTACTGCTGAACTATATTTTGGGTCCAGAAGTTGAAAAAGTATCATCATCATCGTCATCATGGACCGATCATGGTAATGATTTACCGTAATGACAAAATTTTAGAAGTCACTGTGACAGTGAATGAGTGATAGGCTATAGTTAATCCTTCAGGTCAGCAGATCACCAACTGTTTTTAGCTGCTGTTTAGATTGTGTGATACTGACCCATACGTCAGCTCAAGGTCTTACCAATGCATTTGGATTTATGGGCAGGCGTAAGACATTTGTCATGACCATTTAGACCTACATGATGATTTAGGCATTTTGGATAGGCCTATATATAGATCTAATATTAGGTATGTTACAAAAAATTTCAAATATTTTTAATAAATAGCCTATGCAATTACCATCATTGAAAAGAGCACAAAAAAAGAACTTTTAAAATGGTATAAAAAGTTCTTCGATTGATTGCCCGTGACGAAAGTTACGATTTTTTGAATAATTAAATGTTCGACGTTTTCCTTCATAGGATTACATAACAAAAACTGTGACCGCGAATGTGCCGTATCATCACAAAAAAGCACCATAACTTTAGAACGACTGAACCGATTGAAAAAAATCAAATATCAGTAGAAAGGTCTTTGTTTAGCCAAGATGATTAAGACCTTCATGAATCTCTGGGTCCTTGCATTAATTAGTAATTAATTCATTAATTGCGTCAACCGGCTAAAGCGAAAATTAACTGAGATTCCTAAAATCTTTACAGTTTCCAAAATAAAGACAATGTGTTACTATGTAAATATGTTGTGTGTTATAAGTGTGCATATATGAAATATATGTATATATATATATATTTATACATATATGTACATGTACCAGTATGCGTAAACACACACACACACACACATTTATGTAAATATGTATATGTGCATCACTCGAAAACAAAATTAAATGCAAACAAAAACACAAAGACTGACAATATTTGGTTACTTGATCAATATGTGTACAAACATGAATTATTGCACAGCAGGACACGACCAGTAGATAGAAGTGACAGTGCATATATTGTGACAATTGTTTAAGACCTGTGAACAGGCTGGTCAAGTGAGAAAGAGCTGACAGATCCTTTGGTTCAACTGACAGTGAATTCCAAGGAGATGGTGTGAGAAATGGAAAGCACAATGCTCAAGCTGACTTAAGATGACATTTTATCACCATCAGAAGTTTTTGTTTTGAGAATTTCATGCATCTATTTTATTTACCATTCAGATGAGACAATCTTAAAACATGTGTTAAGTGAATCAACAGAGCAAGAGAAGATGAGCTGACTGGCTGTACAGGCCTACATATGTAAGTCTTGCACAAAAATGATCAAAATATCCACTTATAATGGTATCAGTCTGTGACTGGATGATCAAACAGTCTGAGTCATCCCACATAGGTGGGGAGGAGGGTGGCATCAGAGTCACTCATTTTATCTGGATAAATAAAGACTTTACCCACTATGAGACACTTGAATGACAACAGTAATACTAATAGTAATGATAGACAAGGCCTACTACTACTAGTTATGACAAATACTACCACCTATCAATCATTCTATTTAGGCCTATACAGTGCCAACAGTCCATATCAAAGCATCCGTGTGCACTTTAGATAGGAACAAAACAAACTAAAAGAGAAAAAAGAAGGGGGAGGTTTGGCATGCCCATACATTAATGCCTAATCTGAGTTGGACACACACCAATTTAAAAGGCATGCTGAATATTTGAAATAAAAGAAATCACATGTAAAGCATTAAATCTGATCAGTGTATCTAGGCCTTAGATTTGGAAAATTCAAGATTTTTTTCGTGTAATATATACTAATAATATTAATTTTATAAGTTCAGCATTACTGTGCATTGGCTCATCACACCTTTGGGTATTTGTGTGTGTGTGTGTGGTCACTGAGCTGTGTCTGTCAAACATCAGTCAGCAAGACTGTTGTGTGGGTGTACACATATCGGGAGATGTGACACTACTACGTGACCAATATCCATTGTCCCTTGCCGTCTTTAACTAGAGTAGCCCTATCTAGATCTACACTTTGATTCTTGCTAAACTTGCCTAGCAGTGCAAGTTTTAATCTTATCCAATCTGACAATCTAAAGTCCAGAGGTCTAGAACTAAGCTGATAATGAGGGGCAGCAGACCTTCGAAGTTTGGCTGCCCATCGCTGCAATTTGCAGTCATTTAGATCTAGACCGACAACCAGCGTCTGCTAGATCTAGACTGACAACCAGCGTCAAACTGAAGCTTGTATTTCGAGTTAAGGTTAAAATCTGTTCACCAAATTTTACACAGTAAGCTAAAAATGCATTGTCTTGTATGTCATGAAAAATGAAGACGGTAAGCCAATAGGTTCAGCTGGTATGACAAAAAGAAAACGGTTAATCCGCGCTAAAAAGTCTGACGGCCATTGTAAACAAGGCAATAACGGCGGTCACCACACCCACTATCTGTAATATGGCCTAAAACAGTTTATGGGACTCAAATCTGCACCAAATTTTACACATAAGCAGGAAAATGCATGTTCTTGTTGGTACTTAATTCTCTTGACTTTAAGATCACACCTGTAAGTTTGGGAGGTACGGCCGCACACACCACAATCCAACCCACCACTGCCACATCAGCAATTGACAGAAAGCTCACGAAAATGACCAGGTCATCACGGGAAAAATACGGACTTCGGTATTCAGATCGGTAATTATCGGACACATGAATACATTAACGAAACAAAGAGCGATTGTTTGCCTACCCTCTCATATGTGCTGCCACGCTGGTCACAGTCTTCCGCTCAATTTTTCGCGCACACGTAATCGCCGATTGTGACATACCTATATATATCTCTTCCCAACATGTGGCATCTGTAGTGTTGGTGCACAGTATAGATACCTGTCGAATTCATTTCAAGCACAGAAATGTTGTCTTGAGAAAACAGAAACTGTAAAACTGGGTCTTTGAACACATCATTCAATGGCAATGTTGACATTTGTTCTCCCCCCCCCCCCCCCCACACACACACACAATTTCTCTCCCTCCTTACCTCCATATTAATTCTTCAGAATGCTATACAAAATACCTTTGTGACAGTATCAATATTTGTTCACCAACTCGCAGCTTGCACTCAGCTTCAGATACTCTTTCTTCTCAGGTTCTTAGATTTAAACTATCAGCTGTCGGCCAGCATTCTTTTGCATTTTTGGAACCATCTGCCTGGAATAAACTTCCATTCTCCCTTCGTCAATTACGTACTCTTTCTGCTTTTAAATCCAATTTAGAAACCCATCTCTTTTCCTGACAATGAATTTTGCAACTGCCTCTTTAGTCTTTTCATCAATTTAGGTTTTTTGGCATGTTGTAAGGTGGTCTGCATTGATCACATGCATATATTTGGTACGTGAGTGCACCTTGATTTGAATTGCCAAGATTTGGTGCCATATAAATAGTGTTATTATTTTTATTATTTTTCTTCTTCTTATGATTATTATTGTTGTTTCTGTTGTTATTAAAATAAATGCATTATACTACAAGCGTATCAATGGTATTCCATGTGTTTATCTTTGTTACCACCTTGGAATGTATTCCCTTGCCTGATCTCTTCATTCTGATTCTGATATTACTTGTTGACAAATTCCTTAATACAGATATTCCATAGTCAGTCACCACCCTCACTCCTTTCTCTGCAGTACACCTTGAGTAATGGTCTGGGTGCTAGCCTTTCAAACAAGATGTTAACTGAGCTTCCCTGTACAGCACTTACTTATCTGCAACAAAACAACTCACGGCATCAGCATCAAAGATGGTGTCCCAGGTAAAAATTTGCAGAAAAATTCAGTTGGACAAAGTAACATTGTAAAGCTACTTGATCTCTCTTTGGTTTATTGGTATTGTTTTAAGTGTGTGTTTGGGGGGGAGGGCGGGGGGCAGGGATTATTGGTTTTGGGGTATTTTTTGTTTAATTTTTGACAAAAATAATTTGTATCAGTTCTTGTTATAATTTGAGTATAACAAACTTCATTTTTGTGTTTCAGGTTTTCAGTCATTGATACAAGAACAAGCAATCTTGACACAAAGCACTGAGAAACATACTAGGGAGTCAGACTGGGCTGGAAATGGGTGAAACAAGACGACTGCTGATATTGTATGGAAGCCAGACAGGGACTGCTCAGGATACGGCAGAAAGGCTGGGGAGGGAGGCCAAGCGACGATGGTTCTCTGTCAAAGTATCTGCACTAGACGATTATCCAATGGTCAGTTTTGCTGATGACATTGTTTCTGTATATCTACTCACATCATTTTGAACTGTAAATATGAAGTAATGTTCTTCCAGTACACATAGGTGTGAGGGAAAAAAGGGGGGAAGGGATGTAGAAAACTGTCACTGCCATGTGTTTGTAGAAGTGACAGTGACAAGTGCAAGTTATTGACATGATGAGGTAGGGTGTTAGTGTGTGTGTGTGTGTGTCTGCATCTGTGTATATAGATCAGCATATTATTGCATTGTGTATGTATAGAACATGTGGTTTTAAGGCTGGTCGTATACATGAAGACTTAAGGTGACAAAGCTAGTATGCCTACAGCTTGGTCCTTCAGATCAACAGGAGAGACTATCGTCATCAGATCTGTTTATGTTCTGGTGCTTACTGTTATTATTTGCTCCTTGACTGAAAAACATTGTTAGTAAATGTTTTATTTCTGTCATTCATCTTTGCTCCAGGGAGAGCTGATCACCGAGCGACTGGCAATCTTTGTCTGTGCCACCACTGGCCAGGGCGATCCTCCTGACAACATGAAGGTGAGACATTAACTCTATTGTGACTGGAATGCCGTGACAAATCACTGTGCTGGGAAAAATGCCAGAAAGAGATTGCTTGTAAACAAACTTCTCTTACAAGCCTAAATAAAGTCTGATGCATACCAAAATTGTTGCCAGGGTCTAACCATCCGTCGTTTTCAAGGCCACTTCTGCCATGCCTGCGCACAGCTGCTGACTGACTTCAAGTTCAACTCCTCACTGAACACTCCTGCCCCTAGTAACACTGTGTGTTGAGTCATTGTCACTGCCACTGGTATTGGGTACACTTTCTATGACACTTTCTTCTTCCTCCTCAGCACTTTCACTACTTTCTTCTTCAAAATCTGATCCATTTTCAGTGTTACCTTCATTCTCATTGAGGTCAAGCAACCGTAGAATCTCCTCGCGACTCAAACCTCTATTTGTTGACATTTTTCTGGCCAAAAGCACTTCAAATCTCGATTGAAAATGCACACAATACTGTTTTAAGGGAAGTAACCCTCCAAACAACTAAAGTACCAGGAAAGAGAAGTGCATTTTGTACCTTATACCGTCTGTCCTACGATCGAAGGGTCCCGGCAGTGGGTGTTACTCTGCTAGACCAGCAGTCAAAGGGTCCCATCACTGATGTGTTAAATACCAGGAATCAGTTTCATCCCCTTCTCTTTCACTCTCACCATTTCCCTACTGTAGCGAGTAGTTTGGTTTAAGGTTTCAATCATCATACAATCTAGGTGTTACACAAGTCCTATTTTTGCACAGATTGGTCAGTATTTAAATCTACTGTGGAGTTTGCTCTGTCTCGGCCTTTCTCTTTCTCTCTGTCTGTGGGCAGGTACAAGTATCATGTGTGTGCATATGTCTGTCTTTCTCCCTCTCTCTGTCTGTGGGCAGGTACAAGTATCATGTGTGTGCATATGTCTGTCTTTCTCCTTCTCTCTGTCTGTGGGCAGGTACAAGTATCATGTGTGTGCATATGTCTGTCTTTCTCCTTCTCTCTGTCTGTGGGCAGGTACAAGTATCATGTGTGTGCATATGTCTGTCTTTCTCCTTCTCTCTGTCTGTGGGCAGGTACAAGTATCATGTGTGTGCATATGTCTGTCTTTCTCTGTCTGTGGGCAGGTACAAGTATCATGTGTGTGCATATGTCTGTCTTTCTCCCTCTCTCTGTCTGTGGGCAGGTACAAGTATCATGTGTGTGCATATGTCTGTCTTTCTCCCTCTCTCTGTCTGTGGGCAGGTACAAGTATCATGTGTGTGCGTGTGTCTGTCTTTCTCCCTCTCTCTGTCTGTGGGCAGGTACAAGTATCATGTGTGAACATATGTCTGTCTTTCTCCCTCTCTCTGTCTGTGGGCAGGTACAAGTATCATGTGTGAACATATGTCTGTCTTTCTCCTTCTGTCTCTGTGGGCAGGTACAAGTATCATGTGTGTGCATATGTCTGTCTTTCTCCCTCTCTCTGTCTGTGGGCAGGTACAAGTATCATGTGTAAACATATGTCTGTCTTTCTCCCTCTCTCTGTCTATGGGCAGGTACAAGTATCATGTGTGTGCATATGTCTGTCTTTCTCCTTCTGTCTGTCCGTGGACAGGTACAAGTATGTGGGTGCATATGTCCGTCTTTCTCCTTCTCTCTGTCTGTGGACAGGTATAAGTATTATGTGTGTGCGTATGTCTGTCTTTCTCCTTCTGTCTGTCTGTGGGCAGGTACAAGTATCATGTGTGTGCATATGTCTGTCTTTCTCCCTCTGTCTGTGGGCAGGTACAAGTATCGTGTGTGCATATGTCTGTCTTTCTCCCTCTCTCTGTCTGTGGGCAGGTACATGTACAAGTATCATGTGTGTGCATGTGTCTGTCTGTCATGTTGCTCTCTTTTTTCCTTTTTCCCTCTCAATAGATCTTTCTCTGATTCTCCCTAAACCCCCACCCGCCTCTCTGTCTTTTGTTTTACTACAAGTAGATTAGCAATGGTGGATGTATGTTCTAGTATCTATCATCATCAAGTGCCTTGCCACATGGCGTTGGCAATCATGGCCTTCCATCTGTTTCTATCCCTTTTTGCCACAAGCACCTCTTCCACCCTCTCTGTCTTCAGCCACTCTGCAAGATAGTATCTATGCCATTGTAAAGTAAGATTCATTTGATTTCATTTCTCTCATTGTGTCAGTATTTATTTCTGTCTTCATCGTTCTTATCTACATACCTTCATCCTCCTCCCCCTCCCTCTTTGTGTGTCTCTTAGTCATCTTCATTAGATTGTATTGTGTGACAGACCTTCTGTCTCTTTCAAACTCTGTCCGCCATCTGAATTAGTGTGTGTGACAGACTTCTCTCTTTTTCGGCTTGACAAGCCCCAATAGTTCAGTTGGTTGATAGTCAGATTCACATGCTGTTGGGGTATGTTACATTCATCTGGGCTTCTTGTATCTCTCTGTCATCCTTTCTGGGATGTTCGTCCCAGAGTTGTGGGTGCTGACATAAAACAAAATCAAAACCTCACTCTCTCTCTCTCTCTCTCTCTCTCTCTCTCTCTCTCTCTCTCTCTCTCTCTCCTCTCTCTCTCTCTCTCTCTCTTTCTCTCTCTCTGTCTCTCTTTCTCTCTGTGTCCTCTGTCTGTCTCTCTCTCAGTCCTCTCTCTCTCTCTCTCTTCGTCTCTGTCTTGTTTGTCTTCTCTGTCTCTCTTCTTTTCTCTCTCTCTCTTCTCTCTTCTTTCTCTTCTGTCTGTCTCTTCTCTCTCTCTTCTCTCTCTCTCTCTCTCTCTCTCTCTCTCTCTCTCTCTCTCTCTCTCTCTCTCTCTCTTCTCTCTCTCTCATAAAGTCTTACATACTTTTTCTTAGGATTGATAATTGGGTACATGTATAAAGTGCATTTTTGGCTCCAGGGAGGTGAGATATGCTGAAGCAATTTTAGGTAATTTAGGCTTGCGTTTTTATGTTTCGGTGTCCTTAGGTATGCTTAAATTTGTATTCAGGTGTGTTTTTTAAATCCCCTGTGCGATAAATTGGACGGATTGGTCAATGCCAGGGGCATGTCCTTAGATTATGTGCACAAGTGCATTGATATGTGTACTAAATTTTCTTTTCTTTTTTTTTTCCCCATTGAAGTTTTGTATGTTTTGAAGCGGTTAAAGCCCTGATATGGCTGTACCCAGTCAGTTGGGCTAGAAACAACAATAACACCAATAACAGGTGCCTAAAAACCCTTCATGCGTACATGCTTGCAGAATAGCAAATATTCACATTAATGATCTTGTAAGTTATATCAGTTGCTGGCATGTGGAAACATGAAAGCAACCAGCACACACTCCCACCGAAGGTGCAGTGTGCGGACTGTGCAGTATCATACTACCTGCATATTGTGGGCAAAACAATCTGCATGTGTGTATTTTAAGCAAAATCAGGACACTAAAGAAGAAAAAAAATGTGTCCATTATGCTGAAATGTTAAAGAAGAACAACTACATTTTGTTCTGTGCTGCCTTGCTATAAGTGCTGTGCTTTAAGAGCACTATATAGATGTTCAAGTCATGTTCAGCTTAGTTGGATCCTGGCATCCAAACAGGAAAATAGTTCGCAGAAGTTGTCACTTTATTTATTAAGTTGCCATTAGTTGCATCTTTGCAATGCACAGTACATGTTACATGTATCATTCACACATCCATTTAACATGTAATTGGTGTGAGCTTCTACCCAGGATGCCAAGATTCATGGAGAACCATGGTCTTTATACGAAGACAGCATCTGAAGTCTGCTCTCTCTCTCTCTCTCTCTCTCTCTCTCTCCTCTCTCTCTCTCTCTCTCTCTCTCTCTCTCTCTCTCTCTCTCTCTCTCTCTCTCTCTCTCTCTCTCTCTCTCTTTCTCTCTCACTCACACACTTTTCTCGCTCTCTCTCGCTCACACACAGTCTGTCTCACTCTCACTCTCTCTCTCTCTCTCCTCTCTCTCTCTTCTCTCTCTCTCTCTCCTCTCTCTCTCTCTCTCTCTCTCTCTTTCTCTCTGTCACAGCTTCTGTCTGTGTCTCTCTGAATCACTCTGTCTCTGTCATCTGAGTTAATGTTTATGTGTGACAGACATTTTGGCGCTTCATCCTGAGAAAGAACCTGCCGGCCAGCTCTCTGTGTGCCTTACATTACGCCGTCCTTGGTCTCGGTGATTCCTCGTATCAAAAGTTGGTGCCTGACATTTTGATTGATAATTTTTTTCTCTTTTCAAATGAGATGGAGAAGAAATATTTCTTCACCAGGATGGAGTAAAAGAGAGAGTAATGGGTTAATTGTGAGAAAAATAAAAAAAAGGGAGTAGTGTCAGAATGAAAATATACCCAGTCATACAGTATCAGTCATCTCTATTCTTCATATGCCCATTGTAATTGCAAGGTCTGTAAAATGTAGTATAGGAGACATATACTCTGAACAGTAAAACTACACCTGCTTAGGCCATTCTACATGTGACAAGTCACCTCACCTGTGGAATGATATGGAAGAGGATAGGGGACAGGAAGAGGATTGCATGTCCCCTTCACACTTCAAAAATTCCCTGTGCTATTTGGGCATATAGTAAGGGGGGAGGGGGGACTTATCTGGTCCAATACTGACACCACCAGAACAACAGTGATGTAAACCCTTTGACTACTGCACCCTGTTCCCCACCATCTCGCATTGCCCACCATACTAACAATGCAAAAATGTAACCCTTCGACTCCCTCACCCTATCCACCAGCTTCCTGCAAGCAGCTGGTGGTTAGGGTGGTGGAATCAAAGGGTTAAGTTTTTGCTGTTGATGGATATGGCGCGGGAGTCAAAAGGTTAAGATGGGAAAGTGAGAAGGCCAGTTTTGATGTATCGCACCCCGGGATACAAACCCACAACCTTAAACATGCGAATCTGACGCTAAACCAACTGAACCACTTAGGCCCACCCCACTTCTCTGGGAAGGTTATCCTCGTCAGCCATACCACCTGAGGTGGGTGCTGACATAAAAACTGAACCAAATCAGTCAGGCATATAGTAGGTGTGAAGCAAGGACATAGGGGCCAGGAGAGACCACTACAATGAAGATGATACTCTGCCAGCCTCATCAGCTGTGGTATTAACCCTTTCAGTGCCAAAATATAAATAAAGAGTGAATTGCCTGTACCATGGAATTTTAAACGTTTTGTCTTAAAATTACAAAAAAAATTCCTATCTCTTCATCCAGCCCAGAAAACCCCACAACACCGTATATTTTCTTGTTCAGTATAGTTTACAACACACCAGGAGCAGCAGTACTTTCATTTTTTACGATCGCCAGTGCTAGTAATGTCACTCAGACTGTTATCTGGGTCAAGTCCAACTTCAGACATCAACATCGAATTATCGCATGCATGCACCAGATTGTCGTCATTTTTACTCTTATCGAGTGAATCATCCGACTGCAAATTAGAATCAGCTCCACAAGTAATGATTTCTGCAACTTCATTTGCTGTATAAGTTGTTTTCCGGGCCTGAGTGACGCTCAGTGTTGAAGCGAATTCGTCCGCCATTGTTTACTGTCACTGAATAGTAGGGGGTCACATTTTATATTGCACAGACGGAAAAGACCGTAAAATGTCACACATACATAATTAGCATCTATCTATAGAGGGAATCCTGAAGTTTCTGTTGATATCTCACACGTCACTGAAAGTGTTGGGGTTTTCTGGCTAAAAATAGAGAAAGGTCGCTGACTGAATATTCGGTCGGTGGTACTGGAGTGTATGTTTCTTCCGACCGAATGTTGGGTGAAGCAGTGAACAGGTTAATATCACTAAGCTGGGAAGACATTGTCAGCAACAGTGCGTTATGCAACAGTGGTGCACACAGGGCACAGTCATGTTTGAACAGCACAGAACAGCTGTTATTAACCCTTTGACTCCCACACCCTGTCCTCTTTCAGTATAAATTGTATCCCTACCTTTGGGAAATTCTGTGCTACAAATTTCCTCTTTTCTGTCACTCTCTTTGTTTCTGCCTTATTCCTTGCTTTCTGTCATTTCTTCCTATCATTTTCTGCCTTGCTGATCCATTCACCTGTATGTGCTCGATAAAGTCTTACATACTTTTTCTTAGGATTAATAATTGGGTACATATAATAAGTGCATTTTGGCTCTAGGGAGGCGAGATGCTGAAGCAATTTTAGGTAATTTTTGCCCGTTTTTATACATATTTTAGTGTCCTGAGGTATGTTTAAATTTGTATTCAGGTGTGTTTTTTAAATCCCCCTTGCGATAAATTGGACAGACAGGTCAACGCCGGGAGCATGTCCTTAGATTATGTGCACGAATGGATTGATATGTGTAGGCTACTTAATTTTTTCTTTTCTTTTTCCTGTTGAAATTTTGTATGTTTTGAAACAGTTATAGCCCTGATATGGCTCAGTGCAGTTGGCTGGGCTTTAAACAACAATAGCAATAACCCTGTCCACCAACTGCAAAAACTTAACCCTTTGACTCCCTCACCCTGCAAAGGAAGCTGGTGGATAGGATGAGAGAGTTAAGTTTTTGCTTTGCTAGCAAGGTTGACAATGCAGGATGCTGGTGGACAGGGTGCAGGAGTCAGTGGGTTAAACAGAAGAGAAACTGGTGGCATCAGCACCCATGGCCTCAAGATCCATTTAACAAAGTGTCTGCTGAAGAACATGTTTCTCCAGGATGGGTCTTCAGTCTTACTTGAAGATCCACACGAGGGGTTGAAGATCAACAATCGTATTCAATCGTAGGAAAGATGGGAGAATCTGTCATTATCATCATCAAAATAATATACTTATGCATAGATGTTTTCATTGAGTACTTTTTTTTACTTTGTTATCGTGATCTGAGTACATTTTTTGTTGAGTACTTTTTTACTTTATTATCATGATGTTTGTCATATTGGCAGATGTGATGCGTCTAGTGTGTCGGCTTCAGCCTGCACCGCTGGCTAGCACTGCTGTGCGAAAAGAAGAGCAGAAGGTGTAAGTCTCTTCCTGTCAGTACATAGCCTCTCCATCAGCAAGCCCTACGCTGTGCCTCCTCGTGGCGACAGGCGGTAACTGAGCACCTCACGGACTCAAGCTGAATCTCGTAGGACTCGGAGGAGGTCTGGCCCCCAGACGTGAGGCATGCAGGCCCACCAGTGTGTGGATACGCCCTGGTGCCCACGAACCAGATCCCCAAGCTATGGGTAAATAGCTCCACTGCCTTGTGGACATCTCAGGAGAGAGTAAGGCTAAGGGAGTTAACCCTGAAAAAAAAAACCGATGGAAGGCAAGGGGAAACCACCATCGTAGTTTTCCCCAGGAAAACCATGGACAAAGGAAAGAGGAAGAAGAAAGTTAACGACGTCAATAGGTGCTCCTGTGGAGCACCTTCGTCCGGTAGGGACTGTCATGCGGCGCAGGTGACACCAGACCGTCAGCCAGCTACTTCGACCAAAATTAAACCCAAAGTCAAACTTAGAAACACCAAAATAGCAACATGGAACATCAGAACAGTGTTGCAGAAAGGTAAATTAGACAACATCAAAATGGAGATGGAAAGGCTTAACATCAGTATTTTAGGACTAGGGAAGTGAGATGGAAGGGGACAGGCATGATAACACCAGAAGAATATACAAAGTATACAGTGATATACTCTGGTGGTAATTCACATGAAAGAGGAGTAGGCATCATAATGGACAAAGACAAATCAAAAGCAGTTAAGGGATACTGGGCAGTGTCCGACAGTTTTACTGGTCAAATTGAGAGGCAAACCATTTGATATCAGCATCATACAGGTGTATGCACCAACATCCGCAAGTACTCAGGAAGACATCGACAACTTCTACGAAGTTTTAGAGATAGCCAAGGTCCAATGTAAATCACAAAAAGTTACAGTCACAATGGGAGATTTTAATGCTAAAGTGGGACAGGATAGGGTGGAGGATATATTTGGACCTCATGGCCTTGGTACACAAAATGAAAGGGGAGGGAAACTTGTAGAATGGGCACAGATGAATGAGTTCATAGTAGGAGACACCTGGTTTGAGCAGCCTAATAGAAGAAAATAGACTTGGATGAGTCCAAGGGATAATACCAAAAACCAGATTGACTACATCCTGATCAACAAAAGATTTAGAAATTCTTTACTGTCAGCAAAAACACTACCAGGCACAGACTTCAACAGTGACCACAATCCTGTAGTGGGAAGGTTTAGGCTGAAATTGAGGAAAAGGAAACAGACCAAAAGCAACATCAAACTAAACCTTGGACTCTTAAAGACAGATGAAATGATACGTCAAAAATTTAATGTACATGTTCAAAACAAATTCAGTGCTCTGGAAGAGGTTGGTGACGGTGAGGAACAGTGGACAAAGTTGAGAAGTTCGATAAATGAAGCTTGTGAAGAAATCCCTAAGGCAGATAGAAAAGCAAAAAAGAGCTGGATGACTAATGAAATTTTAGGCTTGATGGAGGAAAGGAGGAGGGCAAAGAGAAACGAGGAGATATACAGGAAGATAAACAAAGAAATCAGGTATAGGTGCAATGAAGCTAAGGAAGCTTGGCTGAACACAAAATGCGAAGAGATAGAAGTACGACACAAAATGGATCCTCAGGGTATGTACAGACGAATTGAAGAAATGGTCCACAGGAAAAATACATGCACATCAACTGGTTGCTTAAAATCGAAAGATGGCACACTTATCATGGAAAAAGACAAAATACTGGACAGATGGGGAGAGTACATTAAAGACCTTTTTGAGGATGACAGAAACGAAGAACACGTTATAAAAAAGAACTTTGAAGGACCACCATAATGAAAGATGAGGTTAGAGCAGCACTGAAAAGATGAAACCAGGAAAAGCCCCAGGACCAGACAACATTACTACAGAGATGATTGATGCCCTGGAGGAATTTGGCACAGAAAAAAATAACAGTCCTCCTAAATGAAATTTATGACACTGGAAAAATCCCCAAAGATATGTCAAAATCAGAGTTCCATGGACAGCAAAGAAAACAAACGAGACAGTCTTGATGGAAGCAGACACAAGTAGATCACTCATAAGGAAGATTAGGAAAAGACGAGCAACATTTATAGGCCATTTTATGAGGAAGGAGGATTTGGAGCACCTGGTCACAATGGGAAAGCTGGAGGGAAAGAGAGCACCAGGTAGACCCAAGGAGAGAATGCTGGACGGACTTGCAGAGTGGCTGGGGATGAGGAGGGTGGGGGAGATACTGGGGGCAACGAGGAGATAGAGATGGTTGGAAGTCCATGGTCGCCAACGCCATGCGGCAGGGCACCTGATGATGATGATGATTATCATGATCTGGGTAAATTTTTCATTGAGTACTTCTTTACTTTCGTTCGTTATTTCTTTTAACGTCTATTCACATATGTGCTTTTAGACAGGGGGAAAAAAAAAAAAAAGGTGCGTAAGGAATGAATGAATCTATGTAATCATGAAGGCATTGTATCAATTAAGGTAACAATTAATGTAACATCAAACAAATTAACGAACAAAAGAAAAACAATCAGAACATTATATCAGTCAGGCTTCATCGGATTTCTCGGGGCTGTGTGGGAGTTACAGGTATAAAACAATTGGGCTGAATCAAAGGAAACGACCTACAGGACTGTGCAGTAAACGTCTAGCAATGTGTAAATACAGAGTGAAATCAGTATGTTTCTGTTTTAAGTTTGTAAATGACACAGGGAAATAAGGTCGCATTCGCTGACAACACAAAAGGTGATCAACTGTTATAAAATCACCACAGATACATTTGATGATTTTACTAAATTTAGTTCGAAGTGAATTGAGAGCTAATCTGTAAGCTAAAGTTATCTCTTGTCTTGTAAAACCCTGGTAATTTACCGAGAAGGGGCGAAGGTCACATTGCGCTTTTACTTTGTTTTCTAATATAGCATTCATTTCATGTTCAGAGAGTGGTAAATCAAGTTTAGTACTGCCAGCCCTATTCATTGCTGCATTTTTTGCTATTCTGTCGACCCGATCGTTAAAAAGGATACCACGGTGTGATGGGATCCAACAAAAAGTAACCTGTGTATTATTTGTTATTAAACAATGAATTAGAAATTTTATCTCAAATATTAAAGAACTATTTACTTTATGTTCGCAACATTTTAAGGATTGTAATGCAGATTTCGAATCTTTACTTTATTATCATGAACTGAATACATTTTTATTTTATTAATCGTAATTATTATAATGTACAGTATGAATTTTGTCCCCCTCAAGGTGGAAACTTTTGTCATACTGTTTTAATGATAACATAAGAAAACAATCTTAATGCAGTGATGATGCCAACAACAGTGATGATGTTGGTGATGGTGATGGTGATGATCGTAACAATGATTGTTGCTCATGTTGTTACTGTTTGTAATAAAAAAGAAACCACACATACTAATATACAAATGCAGATATTGCGATAAAGAAAATATATCTTCGAATACAAAAATATTTGACTGACAGGTTCAACTTTGTGGCCAAAAAGTTGCACAAGCGACTGGAACAACTGGGAGGACATGCAGTGATGAAACCTGCATTATCTGACGAGCAACATGATCTAGGGTGAGATTGCTATCCATGTTGTTATTGTTGTTAGTGTTAAACTGTTTACAAGTGTTTAGAGTGCAGTAGGCAGCATATTTGTTTCATAACCACTAAAACTAGGCAGTCTGATTGTCTCAGGTTTGATTTTCACTTGTGGTAATTTTTTTTTAAACTTTTTCATTACCCAAAACAATAGATGAAGTAGTAAAAAGAGGAGCCCAGGAAGACCAACCAGACAATTTCATCACTACAGTGAAAAGAGGAGCATCATCAGATCACCCCTGTAGCCACAGACAGAAGGGATGACTACCTTCTTCTGTCCAGAGAACAGGAAGTGATCCTGAACCTGTCTCACCTGTCTCACCTTTCAGCATCACCATGTTCAGTGTTGGCTGCTGCACACTTTGTCACCACCATCTCCCTCCAGGTTGCTATGTCTTGACTTTTGTAGACAATTTGTTGAATATTTAGGCCACTGATGTTGGTTATGTTCTTGATGTATGAGATTGGAGGTCTGCCTTTCTTCCTTTTTGCCACTGTTTCTCCTTGAAAGATGATTGTCAGGAGGTCTGTGTTCTTGTTGCATGACATGTGGCCAATGTATTTTAGTCTTCTCTTGTTGCTGTCTGCTAGTAGTTTTCTGGTGGTATCAAGTTCTTCCAGGATGCTTTCATTAGTTCTTCTCTTGTTGCTGTCTGCTGGTAGTTTTCTGGTGGTATCAAGTTCTTCCAGGACACTTTCATTTGTTCTTCTGTCTGTCTGTTTGACACATAGTAGTCTCAGTCGGTGGCACTGTAGGTGTATGTTTCTTCCAACCAAATATTCGGTTAGAAGCAGTTAACAGGTTATGAAATGTTACTCTCAGGATACAAGAAGTCCTGGATTCAGTAAGCAGATTGGACAGGAATTTCTCTTCCTTCCTCTATCACATCTTAAATGGTGGTCTGATTGCTCATTTTATGAATGAGACAGTGAATGATGGTCCCATATTTTTAGCATGCATCAAATAAACCTACAACAATCAACATCAACAACAAAAATTGGTTGCTCCTCACAAAATTCTGTAGAAAAGTTCACTGAAAGAGACAGACAGAAATACACATACAGCAGTCAAGATAACGAAGTGGTTACCTCAAGTGGGAGGTCATCAGTTCAAATCCCAATCGGTCCGAAAGTTGATTGTGAGATTTTTCTGTCCCAGTTGACATCTACCCAGAGTTGAATGTACTGTCCACTTTACATATACATCATTGAGGGTCTTATTCAAATTTCTTTTGCAATGCCACAAGTATCCATGTCCCTTGGGTCTGTTTATGCTACATATATTATAAATGTAAATGTGGAGTACAGCCCTGTCACACAGTCTCAGTCCGTAAATGGAACTTTGTATATCACTATTATCATTCCCATTCACATCATTATAACATTGTAAAAAAAAATGTTTCTGAGATTCATTCATATTGCCCTTTATGCCATGCTGTCATGGTGACCTCAGTTTTGATTGTTTTCAAGATGTGTTTGAGAGCCAAAGTGAGCAGCATGGGAGTAAAAAAAAGAACAATACAGAAAAAAGGATCCTGGTGGAGCTGCTGCATTTTGGTGATGTGTTCTCTCACCAGAAAGAAGCCTGAATTTCTCACAAAAATTCTTCTGTAACAATATCAGTACATCATTGTATAATGCAATATAATACAATGCAGGGCAATTTAGTACACTGAATTACAATATGATACAAATAATATGAGTAGATTTGCCAGATCTTGCAGAAATTTTTCCCCCTACCTTTTTTTTGTTGTTTTGTTTTGAATTTGGATGGGGCTTGGGTAGGGGCCTGAAATGAAATAATTTAGGGGAATAGACATGAAATTAGTGACCACCACACACACATGCATTCATACTTGTAGATGTGTGCATGTGTATGCGCACAAACACACACACACACACACACACACACACACACACACACACACACACACACACACACACACACACACACACACACACACACACACAACACACACATAAACGATATGTACACATATTTCTGTAAGTCACTCTTAAGGGCTGCAAATATTTCAATTCCAGAACTTAAAGTGTCAAAAACAGGAAAACATCTTGGAAACGTCTGGTGGAATAAAGACTGTGAAAAGGCAGTCAACGAAAAGAAAGAAAAGTACAAACAATATATAGCGAACAGGTCATCTGAAAATCATACGGCAATGAAAAGTGCCAATATAAACTGTAACAGAGTCATAGAACAAGCGAAAGAACAATACTGGACATCTTTTTGTACATATGAAGTAAGTGACCATAAAGATATGCAAAGGATTTGGGAAAAACTGAAAACAATGAAAAATGGGATCAAGTTACCATCAATTCCAGTAAAGCTAGAAAACAACCCTCTACCTAGCTCACGGGAGAAAGCAGAAGCTTTTGCAGACATGTTTGCAGAGGTCTGTCGAATAGAAGGACTTCCTGCCTCTAGTAGAAATTATAGGGTACAGGAAGAAAAGACCGACGCATACAAGGATCCTGCCCCAGATAATACGCACTATGTAAATACACCAATCACGCTCCAAGAATTAATAGATGCCATTAAATCAATTCCAAATAAAAAGACATCAGTAGGATTTGATGCATTTTCAAATGAGATGTTGAAAAATTTACCAGAAAATTTTTTAAACTTGCTACATAGTATGTTTAAAAAATGCTGGAACAGCAGCAAACTGCCTGACTATTGGAAACAATCAATAGTGGTTCCTATACTAAAAGCAGGTAAATGTAATACTGACTTGAAAAACTATAGGCCAATTGCAATAACATCACACGTATGTAAACTAATGGAGAAAATAATTTTAAAGAGATTGATGCACTACTGTGAAAAGAATAACATATTACCAGTGAATCAGGCAGGATTTAGAAAAGGCAGGTCACCAGTGGAACTCCTAACAAAGCTAACCACTAATATCAAACAACAATTTGCCAGACGCCAATGTGTTTTAGCTACATTTTTTTATATAACTAAAGCATACGACCAAGTATGGCACTCCCGATTATTACTCAAATTGAAAAGTATTGGGCTAACAGGTCACATTTTTGATTATGTCAAATGCTTCTTAGAAGACCGTGTAATTCAAACAAGGATCGAAAATGTGTATTCCACAAAACGATTTCTTCAAATGGGTATCCCTCAGGGATCCGTTATTGCTCCCCTTCTCTTCATGATATTGCATGACTTACCCAGTAAAATTTCTAAACATGTAATTTTAGCTCAATATGCTGACGATTTATGCATGTGGATGCAGGTAAATATGAAAAGAAAAACTCCTTTGCGCTGTCTTAATTATACACGTAAATGTTATCAATTAGAGCTTGATAAAATAGCACGATATATGGTAGAAAATGGACTGCATCTATCCGTGGAAAAAACAAAGATAGTTTTGTTTAACAGTGGAGCTAACCCAGCAAACATTCCCACATTCAAACTGGGAGATACTCTTCTTCAGTATAACGAGTCGATTAAATTCTTAGGAGTTTTCCTTACAGCGAAATTATCTTGGAATCAGCATATTGAATACTTATTAACCAAAGCTCAAAAAACTTTAAATTTCTTGAAAATAGTTCGCAAACATATGGGGACAACATCAACACTTGTTCATCTCTGTAAATCGCTTATTAGATCTAAATTAACCTATGCCCAAGAAATCTTCTTCAGTGCACCAAAACACTTACTAACAAAACTGCAGAGCATAGATTGTAAAGGTTTCAAACTTGCATTGGGTCTTCCAATGCATGCCTCTTGCCTTCGCACATACAATGCAATCAAATTGTTGCCGCTTGATGAACAAAGGAAAGTCGCTTCTTCTAAATTTCTGTTAAGAAATACCACCATAGAAAACAGCATCGAAACAGAGACAAAAGTAAGATCAGACACCGACTTTCCGAAAAGAGCTAAATCAATATCCTCGCAGGTCACACTTGCAACATTTACAGCTGATGTTATGAAAGGCTCTGGAATTGATCTAGAAACAAATCCAGTAACTTTAAGATCTTCGTTTTCACCAGTACCCAGTTGGGAACTTCAAAGAGCATGATTTGACATATACCACACTGACTTAAAAAAAGAAGATAATATCAACTTACTGGCAAGTCAAGTTAAAAGTCATATAGAAGACTTTTATTCCGATCATTTGAAAGTTTACACTGATGGATCAATAATTGAAAGACAAGCAGGCTCAGCGTTTTTAATACCTGCTCTCAAAATTGAGAAATCTTTCTATATAGGACTTAATAAATCTGTCTTTACTGCAGAACTCTTTGCAATCTTAATGGCTTTGAATTATATGATAAATCTTTTTAGGACGATTCCCCAGATACTTTTTTGCGTTGATTCAAAATCAGTACTTCAAGCTCTTGAATTATCAAAATTACAAACAAGATCTGAAATGATATTGGAAATTACTCACTTGATTAATAGTTTATCCTTAAGAGGCACTGACATTACTTTCTGCTGGATACCATCTCATAGTTCTTTTTATTACAATAATATGGTTGATAGGGCTGCCAAACGGGGGGCAAAGAGCTCCCCAGATTCAAATCATATACAACTTTCCCTTTCATTGCATGAGTGTTATACCTTAGTGGACACCTATGTATGGAAGCAGTTTCAAGATAAACAGAAAAAGTATGAAAAATGTTACATGAACTTTGAAATTAGCAAAACACCGAAGCAGCTTCCTGCCAGCAGAAGTATACAATCCCTTATGTATAGGTGGAAACTTGATGCATTCAAAACAAAATACACTAGGAATATAGTGTGTCTGTGTGGAAAGAAGATAACACATAGTCATATTCTTTCATGTGTTTGGGTAAAACGACATATACCTACGCTATTAACGAAACAGTTTCTGACATATTTGCCTCATCATCCTTAACATATGAATTTTTTGTTAGCCTGTCAAAAAGTCCTATAGCGAATTATCTTTAACGTTCTGTTACTTCTCATGTTCAATGTTATGGTTAGCCAGTTTTGCTGTGTCAATCGTTAATCCTCTTTTCTCCTCAAGTTTTTTTTTTTTTTTTGTTTTTTTTTTTGTTGTCTAAAATCACTTTAGTGAATAGACATTAAATCAAAGACCACCACACACACACACACACACACACACACACACACACACACACACACACACACACACACACACACACACACACACACACACACACACACACACACACACACACACACACACACACAACGCACACACACAACGCACACACAAAACACACAACACACACTCTTACACACACACACACAACACATACACATGTATGCATGCACACATGCATGCACGCACCCACCCACCCACACACACACACACACACACACACACACATGTACGCATGCACACATGCGTGCACGCACCCACCCACACAAAACACACACAGACACACACGTGAACACACACATACACAACAAATCTGTGTCTCTTTTCTTATTGTCTAATCATATTCATTTTTTCAGACAGGATGCCATTATTGATCCCTGGTCATCAGAACTCTGGGAAGTCTGTTGAAATTGTCTCCCCTGCCCCTTGGACGTACCATCATCAGTGCCGATGTCAGGTAGTCAGAATAAAACAGACAGGTTTAACACATTGGAAATGTAGGTTTCTGTCACAGTCACAACATGCTCAGACACACTTACTTTGAGTGGTTTACAACAAAACAAGTTCTAATGGAATCAAACTGAGTTCAGTAAGAAACTGTATGGTTTTATGAAGAGATGGCATGATTATTATGGAAAAAGACAAAATACGAGATAGATGGGGAGAGTGCATTAAAAACCTTTCTGACAATGACAAAAAGGAAAAACACATAGGAAAGAATGTTGAAGGACCACCAATAATGAAAGATGAAGTTAGAGCAACATTGAAAAAGATGAAACAGGGAAAAGCCCCAGTACTAGACACTATTAGTATGGAAATGATTGAGGCCCTAGATAAATTTGGTATTGAAAAAATAACAGTCCTCCAAAATGAAATTGATGACACCAGAAAAATCCCTAAAGATATGTCAAAATCAATTTTCAGTGCACTCCCATAGAAAACAGGGGCTATAGAATGCAAACTCCATCATACAATCATCTTGATGGGTCATGTAACAAAGATTTTATTAAGAATGATCATGATGAGGAGAAGGAACAGAATCAAAAGAGAAATAGCAGATGTACAATGTGGGAAGGGAAAGGACCTATTAATGCCATATATATCCTAAGAACTCTCAGATATATCAGTTGAGTTGATTAAAGATTTATATTCATGTTTTGTTGATCATACCAAGGCTTTTGCTGGGGTAAGACATGAAGCATTGATCAGCCGACTAGAAAAGCTCAATGTTGATGGAAAGGATCTAAGAATAATAAGGTATATGTACTAGGAAGAAGCAGCAGCAATGAGAGTAGAAAATGATATAAGCTCTTTCCAAAATATCAAAAGAGGGGTTTGGCAGGGACGTGTTCTGTCACCAGATTTGTTTCTGTTTTACAGTGAAACCATCGTGAGAAACCTAGAAGAATGTCTTGAGATAAAGATTGAAGGGAAAATGTTAGACAATCTTTATGTAGATAACACTGTTTTGATTGCAGAAAATGAAAAAGACGTACCAAATCTTGTGAATATAATAGACACAGAAAGCAGAAATATAGGGTTAGGGTGAAATAGTAAGAAGACTGAAGTCTGGTAATCAGTGAAAAACAAGAAATCCCCTGATGCAAAATAACAGCAAATGGCTTAACCCCTTCAGTGCCAAGTACATTGTTTTGCTAGTGTATGCTATTTGCCAAACTGAACAAGAAATAAACATATCGACAAACAGTCAACACTTTTATGTATGAAAGAAAATTAGTTCCTTCACACCAGTGATACATTTTGTATTGAGAGAAAACTTATGTAGCAAACCCTTCTTCAGTAGTCCTTTGTGAAGTTGGCATTTTACTGCTAGTCATAAGTTTACCTAACTTTGTGTACGTGTGTATTGATGTTTATGAGCCATATGGCCTTTGACATGTGTGTGTATTGCTATCTACGAGTCAACTGAACTTGTACATGTGTATGTAGTGGTATTCATGAGGTAACTTAACTTTGTACATATGTATATATTGATACTCATGAGCTTATTGAAATATGTATGTGTGCATATTGATAATCATGATCTATGGTAATCAAACTTGGTATGTGTGTTGATATTCTTGAGCCTTCTGAATGTCATACATATGTTTGTATTGATATTCTTGAGCAGATTGAAATAGTGAAATAGTATATGTGTATATTGATATTCATTAGCTAACTTAACACAATACGTGTGTGTATAGTGATTTGAACTGACTGTAACACGTGTATACATGTGTGTACTGATAGTCACGAGCTAACTGAACTATATGTATATATGTGTGTGTGTGTGTGTGTGTGTGTGTGTCAATATGTGTGTGTGTGTGTGTGTGTGTGTATTGATATTCATGAGCTAACTTAACACTGCACATGTGTGTATAATGATTTGAGCTGACTGCAGTATGTATATGTGTATATTGATATTCATGAGTTATCTGTGTATGTTGATATTCATGAGCTAATTGAAATCTGAAATATGTGTATGTGTGTATTGATATTCACGGGCTAACTGAACTTTATGCATTGATATTCATAAGCTAACTGAAAAAATATTTTGTGTATTTTGCCATTTGTGAGCTGTCTGAACTGTATGTGTGTGTTTATTCATATTCATGAATCAACTGAAATAGGTATATATGTGTATATTGATATTCATGAGCTAACTGAACTTGGTATATGTGTGTATTGCTATTAATTGTGAAGTTGTGGTTGTTGTCAGATGTTTGCTTGTTGTGTCATGGTATAGGTTCATACAACGTAAAACATGTACGGCAGTCAAGATCTAAAAGTGAGTATAATCTGCTTGTTCAGGACATGAAACTGGTCTTTAAGTATTGGGCCAATCCACAAACAGGAAATAGTCTAGGAAGAAACTTCCTGTTTGTAAGAATTGTTTCCCTTAATTTTTATTCATCATTGGTACACATAGACTGATGTTCATGAATTGACTGAACTTGTGCATGTGTGCAGGCCTCCTTCCCGATACCAAGTGGTGTTTACAGACAGCACAGAATCAGGGAAGATCATTCCTTTAGCTGCTGATGAGCATCCTACTCAGGGGAGACCATTTTTAGCCCCTCTGTTTGGGAATGATAGAGTGACTGCCCCTGACCATTTCCAAGATGTGCGTTTGGTTCGTTTGGATATCAGTGGCTCCAATATAGAGTGAGTATAATAATCATCAGTTGTAAAGGTTGAGATTGCCGGTTACTTTGAATGTTTATAATGTATGTGTTTTTTTATGTTTCTTTGTACCTTCCAGAGAAAAATTTTGATTTTGCTTCAAACAGCAGTGAAGCTCTGATAGTCTGTATGGCCGAACAGCCTGCTGTGGTGTTGGCACTGAAAATAGTCTCCCAGTCCAAACACAGAGAGTGTCTCATCTTTTGTTCTTTTCCACAATTGCTGACAGTAACCATTAGCCACCCAGAGCTTTTGAAATTCTTTGCAAACGTTGGATTCATTACTCAACTACAAACTTCTTTTCTTTTTTTTTTTAAGGATCATTGCACTCAGGAAGGTTACCTTTGTGCTCACCTTTTTTTTTTTCATCCCATTTTCTACGCCACTTTAATGGCCACAAAAGCTAGAACAGTTTTTATAATGCAATGATGATAATGTCAATGAGGATGATAATCATGATGTGGAGTTCCATCTGGGATTGAGACTGCATGACAGGGCTGTACTCTACACTGACTGTCATAATATATTCTGGCGTCAACCAGGCCCAAGAGATACAGACACCTGCGATGTTGGTCAGAAAATTTGAGCAACACCCTCAATGACTCATCCGTGAAGTGGATGAGACTCAACTGTGTGGTCCCAGTCTTCCCAATGAGCCCATAGCACACCTAACTGTGGGTAGGAGGCGATTAGAGCCGAAAAATCCCGCAATGATTTTTGGAGGTACTGATGGGGATTCAAACCCACAACCTTCCAATCAGTAGTCCATTGCATTAACCACTACACCACTGCGACTGGTCTCAACTACAAACTTGAGTTCAGCTGTACAATGGTCAGCCCCAAGACAACAAATGAACTCAGAATCTATTTCTGGGCTTTAGTTTCAGATTATGGGAATGAGCTTAGCAGCACAAATTTTCGAAACCTGATGTTATTTCCTGACAGTCGTACATGATTGTTGTTAATCCGTAATCAGGAATCTTTTGTGCTTCTCTTTTGTGCTTAGTGTAAAGAAGATAATTCAAAACAAACATAAGATGTTCGGTTTCCTTCAGCTGAAAGTGCCATGAACAGGGACAGCCAGAAACCAGTATCTCAGAGATACAGGTTTTTGGCAAAACTGTATGGAAAGCATTTCCTTAGAAATGAGACTGCAAGAACATTGTATCTTGAGGTACTAGGCTTTGTGTGTACATAAATGACATCTCATTCCGCAGGCTGGTTGATTCTTCTAATAGAGTCATGGACTCAAGATATGATATCTCGAGTTCAGCCCCAGCCTGCAACATCAAAACCTGGCCTGTTCGCTGCCCATCTTAATGTTTTCTTCATTCTGTGGTGTCAGCTTAGTATTTCAAAAGTATCCCTCCTCCCCTCCCCAGTTTCAAGACCTTACCAGTGCATAGGGTTTTGTGCAGGCTTAGGGAATCTGCCAGATAATTCTTGGCAGATTTGGGTGGAGCACATAAGGAATTGTCCGAGTGCGATGAATCCCTCTTGAACAAACTCCAGACTCCAAACTCTATAATCAGGAATCCTGACACTTGTAGAGAGAGAATTAATAGAAACATCATTTGCACAGATTCAAGGAGCCTGTCAGGTAACTAAGGGCAGACTGGGAAGAGTGTGTATGGAATTTACCTGTAGCAGTGTGATTGTGACAGATACAAGCCAGGTTATGTGACAGTTTACCTGTAGCAGTGTGACTGATTGTGACATGTACAAGCCTGTGATATGACAGTTTACCTGTAGCAATGTGACTGATTGTGACAGGTACAAGCCAGGTTATGTGACAGTTTACCTGTAGCAGTGTGACTGATTGTGACAGATACAAGCCAGGTTATGTGACAGTTTACCTGTAGCAGTGTGACTGATTGTGACAGGTACAAGCCAGGTTATGTGACAGTTTACCTGCAGCAGTGTGACTGATTGTGACAGATACAAGCCTGTGATATGACAGTTTACCTGTAGCAATGTGACTGATTGTGACAGGTACAAGCCAGGTTATGTGACAGTTTACCTGTAGCAGTGTGACTGATTGTGACAGGTACAAGTCAGGTTATGTGACAGTTTACCTGTAGCAGTATGACTGATTGTGATAGGTACAAGCCAGGTTATGTGACAGTTTACCTGTAGCAGTGTGACTGATTGTGACAGATACAAGCCTGTGATATGACAGTTTACCTGTAGCAATGTGACTGATTGTGACAGGTACAAGCCAGGTTATGTGACAGTTTACCTGTAGCAATGTGACTGATTGTGACAGGTACAAGCCAGGTTATGTGACAGTTTACCTGTAGCAGTGTGATTGATTGTGACAGATACAAGCCAGGTGATGTCGTGATGATACAGCCACAGAACATAGAAGAGCAGGTACAACAGTTCCTGACGCACATGGGGCTGAATGCGGAACAAACCTTCTACCTCCAACTGAATGATTCCGGTTGGTAAAACTTTTGTTTTTGTTGTTTTTATTTCTTTCTCTCATCATCATCATCGTCATCAGGTGCCCTGCTGCATGGCGTTGGCGATCATGGACTTCCATCTGTCTTTATCTCTCGTTGCCCCCAGCATCTCCCCCACCCTCCCCGTCCCCAGCCACTCCGCAAGTCCGTCCAGCATTTTCTCTCTGGGTCTACCTGGTGCTCTCTTTCCCTCCAGCTTTCCCGTTGTGACCAGGTGCTCCAAATCCCCCTTCCTCATAAAATGGTCTATAAATGTTGCCTGTCTTTTCCTAATCTTCCTTATGAGTGATCTACTTGTGTCTGCCTCCATCAAGACTGTCTCGTTTGTTTTCTTTGTTGTCCATGGAACTCTCAACATTCTTCTTAGAAACCATATTTCAGCTGCCTCCATCTTGCTCTGGCTTTGCTTGCTGACTGTCCACGCCTCACATCCGTATAACAGTATTGGTTCTATATAACATTCAAGGACTCTTTTCCTGATGTTAATTGATAGGCATTTGTTGGTAAGAATGCTTGTCATCTTCTTGAATGCTATTTTGGCTTGGCCGATTCTGCCGGCTATTTCCGTTTTTAAAAAATGGAAGGCTTGTCTCCCCTGCCCCATTGAATGCCGAAAATAAAATGACCAGGCAGTAAAAAAAAGTTTGTGTTGGCAAGTAGCTACTGGATGTTGATAGATAAGTTATTTCATGGCAAAGTGTGAGTAAACAAGTTGTCATCTTGGGCCTGTTAGCTCTTTTGCAGGTGGCTGCAGGGATTTCTTAGCAAAACAGTGGATTGGATACTTCAGGGTGAACTAGCAAAATATCCACTGCACATCTTAAATGATGTCCTAGGTCCGTGTAGGTGAGGTTGCTAACATTATTGTGATATTAACCCCTTTGACTCCCACACCATATCCACCAGCATCCTGCATTGTCAACCATGCTAGCAAAGCAAAAACTTAACCCTTTGATTCTCTCACCCTACCCCCCCCCCCCCCCCCAAGCTTCCTGCAGGAAGCTGGTGAACAGGGTGAGGGAGTCAAAGGGTAACGTTTTTGCAGTTGGATAGGATGTGGAAGTCAAAGGGTTAACTGTATTGAGGTAATTATGTACAGATGCCCCCTTTCCTAACACCTTACCTCAGCCCTGCACCATTGGACAAGTGGTACGCTGCTACCTGGATATTGGCAGTGTGCCTCGTCGCAGCTTTTTTGAAATGTTGGCCCACTTTGCTGATGATGAACTGGAGCATGAAAAGCTGAAAGAGTTTTGCACACCTGAAGGACAGGTAAGAAGATTGACTGAAAAGGATTGGAGTTGTAACAGGATATGGAGGAAATGAAATTATGTAAGGAATTATTGATATTTGTGTAATGGCTGCAAGATACACAACTGATGGGAGACCTTCTTATTTGATAATATGCTCTATAATTTTCCATTGCTTTTATTCTTTCTCCCCATTTATAGCCGTGTGTGTGTGCGTGCGTGCGCGCGCGTGCGTGCGTGTGTGTGTTTCAGCGCTTAGATTTGATTTTATCAAGATTTTGTGCTATATAAATATTGTAATTATTATTATTATTGTTATTATAATTTGAGAAAGATGTGAGTTTATTTTGCCATCAATATATTTGTTGATTTCAGTGTTGCCCAGGATTCAAAATGATAACCACTGCATTAGCTGTTTGTAAGAGTCTTGTGTTAATTTTTGTCCAGCAGGATGCAAAGTAGTTTTGAGATTTTTGTATATGCTGAAATCAGTGCATTGTATGATGTAGAAGCTGTTTGCAAATTTTCAGTTCACTTTGGCCAGAGATCAGGTATCATGATCACGTTGTTTATTATATATGTGTTTTTTTTACTTATTTTGTAGATCTCAGTATCCAAACCAAACAGAAATTTAAAACGGTAACAGCAGCAACAAAAGTAGAGAATCAGATCTGTATCCTATTTGCTGGTAAATGGATAGTTTTTGATGATCGTTTGTGGTTTTAATTTTTGATGATTGTTTGTGGTTTTTAAGCTCTATTGCAAGTTGGGGATGAAGAGATGGATATGGACTGAATTTGTCTACTGTTGTTTCCATCAGTAATGAAGACTATCATCCATTGGAACATTAGAGGTGTCAGCTCAAATTTAGAGGAGCTCTAGGTAATTTGCCGTGACCTGCAGCCCATTGTGCTGACTCCACAAGAAATGTTACTGTGTGAAGGGAAAAATTTTTCTGTAATGGATTTCAACATGATTTCCAAACCAGTACAACCCAAAGATGGAAGAGTAACAGGTGGAATGTGTTTGCTCCAACACAGGTCTGTTTTGTTCAGCCCTGTTGATCTGAACACTTCTTTGCAAGCAGTAGCAGCAAGGGTATCTCTACACAAAACCATAACCATTTGTTCTCTGTACCCACCTCCGTCTGTTCCTGTTACAAAAGAAGAACTGGTTGATCTGATTAAGAAACTTCCAAGACCTTTTCTGTTGTTGGGCGATTTGGGTGGCCATTCCCCACTTTGGGATAGTGCTGATATTTCAGCCCGTGGTCTCCTGCTGGAAAATACCTTCTGAGAATTAGACTTATGCTGTCTAAACGATGGATCTCCTACTTATGTTCATCCTGCAAATGGTACACTTTCCTGTTTAGATCTGTTGATGTGTGATGCTTCACTGGTCTTGGACTGTGAATGGAGAGTTCTCAATGATTGGCATAGAAGTGACCATTTTTCAGTTGCCTTAACAAGGACAAGATTTGAACATGAATCCCTATGGGAACACTTGAATTTTGATTGATCCAGCAGACACTGTAACACAAGTCAGTCTGAATTGTGCGAAAAAAGCAATTCCCATGTTGTCAAAGAGACCTCACATTTAAAACACTGTGGTTTACTTCTGGATGTAAACAAATGCAGCAAGCCTGCAAGAGAGCTGAATGTCATGTTTTCCAAATACCATCAGCAGACAATGTTTGAGTTCATTAAAAACTCATAGCAAAGTCGAGGTATGTGTTTAAAACAAGTAAACAACAATCTTGGAAAGACTTCTGTTCCAAACTGACGTCCCAAACTCCAAAGAAGAAAGTGTGGAAAATTATTTTAAAAATTAAAGGGAAAAACACCTGTCCCTCTCAAACTGTCAGATTCTCTGATTACTGACAAAAAGGCAGTTTCTAACTTGTTAGCCTCAACCATTGAAACCAACTCTTCCTCAGCCAACAAATCGACTCTTTCCCATAAACACAAATCAATGACAGAAAAGACAGTCTGTAACTTCATCTCTGATAACACGGAAAAGTACAACTTTCCACTGATGTTAGTTGAATTAAAAGGTGCTCTTCTGACTTGCTCTGACTCTTCTCCTGGCCTGGATGAAATTCATTAAAACTTCTTAAGCATCTCCCGGAAAACTGTTTAGAAACCCTCTTACAAGTGTGCAATTACATATGGACTCTTTCCTCTCTTGTGGCGGAAAGCCCTGGTCATCCCACTACCTAAACCTGGAAAAGATCTGTCCAATCCTTCCAACTATTGCCCAATAGCCCTTAACAGTTATCTTTGCAAAGTGATGGAAAAAATGGTCAATAACAGACTGATGTGGAAACTGGAGAATGACGGCATGTTGGCTAAAGAACAATGCAGATTTCGCAAGCACCATTCCACAGTAGACCATTTACTCCACCTTGAAATGACCATCCTTGATGCATTTCTGAATAAACAGCATGTGGTGGCTATCTTCTTTGATCTTGAGAAAGCATATGATACCACCTGCTTTTCCAACCATTTTTGGCTGAGTGACAGTTTCAAGTGCCGGTTGATACTACTCTGTCCGACATCCATGAACAAGAGCTCTGTGTACAACAAGAGAACATTCTCTCCTGCACTGTTCAGTATCAAGATCAATGATATAGTCAAGTCTGTACAGCAGGACTCCGACTGTTCCCTGTTTGTGGATGATTTTGCTGTATACACACGTGGAAGCGTCTTTGCAGGCATTCAGCGGTGGCTGCAGCTTTGTGTAGAGATAGGATCCAACAGAGATAAACGGCTTTACTTTTTCCACAACCAAAACACAGTATATCCACTTTCATTCCTCTCGACAATTCTTTGCTGATCCAGAAATCCTTCTGGGAAAGTCCATCATTCCAGCTGCAAAAGAAGCTAGATTTCTGGGATTGATATTTGGATTTGCTCAGTCAAATCTAACAGCTTAAAATTTCCTGCCAGACAGCTCTGAATATTGTTTGAGTTGTAGCTCATACAGACTGGGGTGCCCACAAGAAAACACTATTTCACCTGTACAGAGCTTTCATTCGTTCTAAACTGGACTATGGCTGTGTAGTATATGGTTCTGCATGACCCACCTACCTAAAACTACTGGATCCCATTCACCATCAAGGGCTGCACCTCAGTCTTGGTGCATTCAGAACAACTCCTGTCTATAGTTTTTACGTGGAGATAGGGGAACCTTCCCTGACTAACCATGGACTGAAATTAATCTTAAATTTCTGTTCCAAACTGTTCTCTGAACCGGAAAACCCAGCCCACAACTGTGTCTTCAACCCCAGATTCCAAAGCGAATTTGAAAAATAACTGAAAGTCATTCCTCCTTTAGGAATCTGTATGCGTCCTCATATGGAAAAGGCAGATATAAATTTTACAGTTATTTCCTACTTCTTAAATTTCCAGACAGACCACCATGGACCTTGAAAACACTGAGGTCTGTTTTGATCTTGTTTCCTTTCAAAAGGACTGTACCAGTTCACTGACGTACAAGTTGTTTCATGCAGAGCTCTTGTCAGAAATGTCCGTCATCCCACAGAATATTCACTGACGGATCAAAGTCTGATGGGGGTGTTGCTGTTGCTGCCTTTTATTTGCTATTAACGGTCATTCATTTTCAAAACCTATTCCATTTGACAATTTCGTTTGTACTAATGAACTGACTGTTACATAAGAGTGGAAATGTCAAAGACTGCAACAATTATAGAACAATTGCACTGATCAGTCATGCCAGTAAAATATAACACTAGACAGGACCAGATCATGCTAAACCAAGTCCCTCTAGAAAATGTCAAGGACTTTAGATATTTAGGTTCAGTCAAGACACACGATGGAACATGCTCAAAAGACATAAAGATGAGAATTGGAATGGCCAAGAACAGTATGGTTCAATTGAACAATATTTGGAAAGACCACAGCATAACAGCAGACCTTAAGATAAAACTC
Source organism: Monoplex corrugatus (assembly GCA_030674185.1). Lineage (NCBI taxonomy): Eukaryota > Metazoa > Mollusca > Gastropoda > Littorinimorpha > Ranellidae > Monoplex > Monoplex corrugatus. The sequence goes on from JAPXFY010000026.1 coordinate 53,625,250, forward strand.
TTAAAATGTCTTGTCTGGCCAGTGATGTTATACGGCTGCGAGGCATGGACAATGAAGAAAGAGGATGAAAGACGAGTGGAAGCAGCAGAGCTGTGGTTTTACCGAAGACTGCTGAGGGTCAAATGGACGGATAGGCGCTCAAATGAAAGCATACTGAATGAGTTGGGTACTACACGCAAGCTTCTAGTACTCATACAACGGAGGAAACTGAAATATGTTGGACACGCAATCCGTAATGAGAGAACAGACTTGATGTCCACTGTCCTCCAAGGTAAAGTGGAAGGAAAGAGAAACAGAGGACGGCCACCTGCATCACTTGCTAGAAACATCACAAACATCAGTGGCAAGAAACTCCAGGAGGTGGTCAGACTTAGCCAAGATCGAGAGTGCTGGAGGCAACTTGTGAGGACATCATGTGCAGCGGCCAACACTGTTCCCGGTGACGCCGACAGGTGAGACAGGTGAGAATGAACTGACTGCTGTGGTTTTGGCACTAAAAATGGTGTCCCAATGCAGGCATAAAGATTTTCTCACTTTTTTCTGGCTCCATTTCTGCTTTGCAGGCAATTGTTGGCCGAAACGTTAATCACCCAAAGCTTCTGAAGTTCTTTGAACTATTTTCTGCTCTTACAAGTGAAGGTTACCAGATTGTTTTTGCCTGGATTCCTGGCCCTGTTGGTATTGGAGATAATAAAAAGACTGGCTGCCTGTCCAAGAATGCCACAAGAGAAAAGATGTCTAAATCCTTCATTCTTTACACAGATGTGAAATCCAAAGTACACAGTTATGTGAGAAATCTGTGGCAGGAGGATTGGAATAAGCAAACAGATAACAAACTTTTCCAAATATCCCCCAACCTGAAAGAAATTCTCCCATCTGCTGCAGGGAACCGTAAGAAAGAGACAGTGTTATGTAGGTTACACAATGGTCACACGTCCTACACTCATTACTCATTTGTACCTTTTAAAGAATGAATAAGTACCGTGGTGTATACCATGTGACGAGTCTTTGAACATCAGACACCTTCTTTTTGATCGTTGGGACTTGTACGATGTGAGACATAAGCACAAGGTGAACTCCTTAACGCGATGTGAGACATAAGCACAAGGTGAACTCCTTAACGCGATGTGAGACATAAGCACAAGGTGAACTCCTTAACGCAATGTGAGACATAAGCACAAGGTGAACTCCTTAACGCGATGTGAGACATAAGCACAAGGTGAACTCCTTAACGCGATGTGAGACATAAGGACAAGGTGAACTCCTTAACGAGATGTGAGACATAAGCACAAGGTGAACTCCTTAACGAGATGTGAGACATAAGCACAAGGTGAACTCCTTAACGCGATGTGAGACATAAGGACAAGGTGAACTCCTTAACGAGATGTGAGACATAAGCACGAGGTGAACTCCTTAACGAGATGTGAGACATAAGCACAAGGTGAACTCCTTAACGAGATGTGAGACATAAGGACAAGGTGAACTCCTTAACGCGATGTGAGACATAAGCACAAGGTGAACTCCTTAACGCGATGTGAGACATAAGCACAAGGTGAACTCCTTAATGAGATGTGAGACATAAGCACAAGGTGAACTCCTTAACACGATGTGAGACATAAGCACAAGGTGAACTCCTTAATGAGATGTGAGACATAAGCACAAGGTGAACTCCTTAACGAGATGTGAGACATAAGCACAAGGTGAACTCCTTAACGCGATGTGAGACATAAGCACAAGGTGAACTCCTTAACGCGATGTGAGACATAAGCACAAGGTGAACTCCTTAACGCGATGTGAGACATAAGCACAAGGTGAACTCCTTAACGAGATGTGAGACATAAGCACAAGGTGAACTCCTTAACGAACCTCTTCACAGACGCCCATCCTCATGCAGTTTTCCAGTTTTTACAAGAGATCAGTAGATTTCACCTGATATAATTTTACATCGAAGTATGGTTTTCTTTAATTGCATTTTAGATTTGCAAGGTTATGGTGGGCATGGTTTTAACCTTTTGTGTTTTTTCTTAACTCACTCGGTACGGAGAGTTTTTCCCCTTGCGTTTCCTCTGGTACGGCCCATTTTGAAGGGTTAGGAAAAAAATCACAAAAAATACAAAACATAAAGGAACAAAATGAAACTTTCAGATCTGAATATTTACATGTTGGGTTAGTTCATGCCAAAATATTGAAGTTCTTCCTTGAATTTTTCTTCTTCATGTGCCACGTTGAAAATACCCCAAATTTTGTGGTCAGGATCACCGTACAGTCACACACTTTGATCAGCTCCATGAACACACAGTCAAAGGTGAGAAGGTCTTTGTATGCACAAAACAACATGAATAAAGTAGACTTTGCTCAGGGTAAAAAAAAAAAGATTATTAGTGATATTATATGAATAAATGTTACAAATTGTTTCACAGGGGAGTTACAGGGGCGTGGCACTCAAATGAGACATGCAGGCCACAAGAGCCAGAGAAGGACGCAAAGTGGGAGAAAAACTAAAATCTTCGTGCCAGTCATGCTTTCATAAAGTGAATGAAAACTCCATCAGGCATGCGACTCGCTGTACTTGGCCTGCTGACTGCTCGCCTCTCATGACGTGTACGCCCACCTCCCTTTCCCACTTCACTGTCGTCTGAAACTGGGTCACTGTCAGTACCTTCTTGCTGGCAGCTTCCATCACTTGATACACTTTCACCATTATCTTCAGCATACTCCTCGATGTCCAATCCTTCAGTCTGAAGCACTTCAATCACTTTAGCAGCAGTAAAACGCCGCAGACGCGATCTACTTTGTTCGAAAACTCGTACTCGCCTGCGACGCCATTTTCGACACGAATGCAGATTAGCAAGTCATTCGGGGTGCCGAAGACAATCGCTTCCCGACGAGTGTAGTGTTACGGAATCTCACGAAGTAACTTTCCACTTGACCCTTGACATGTTTGCAGTGACCACTGTGGCTATGGTAGGCATGCAGGCTCAAAAGGGGAACGTCGAAAAATGTTTAATTATCGAAACCGCTATAGCGTTCAGTCATACGCAACCGTGCCTTTCATCACGACCGCTATAGCGTTCCGTCGTACCGAGTGAGTTAACCTGATTGTTGTTTTTGACATGGTGTTAGCTGTGATATGGCTCTAGTAGTCAGCTGGGCTATAAGCAATATGAACCTGAAATTTTTTCAGTGGGGAAGGAAGGGAGGTGGTAAAGGAATTCAGGGCTTGTAGAATAAATAGAGGGGGTTGGAATGGTTGGTGTTGTTAGCCTTTGTCTGTCTTTGTTTCAGGACGATTTGTTCTCATACTGCAACAGAGTGAGGAGAACAATATTGGAGGTGAGATTCCATGCATACATCATCACTTCATTCGATTGGATGGTTGACTTTCTTTTTTTCAATCTCTTTTTTCAAAAAATAGAGAGATTGGATGGTTGACTTTTTTTTAAATCTCTTTCAAAAAATGGAGAGATTGGATGGTTGACTTTTTTTCAATCACTTTTTTCAAAAAATGGAGAGATTGGATGGTTGAATTTTTTTTAAATCTTGTTTTTCAAAAAATTGAGATGTTTCATACTGGATGAAGGGAAATTGGCTGGCTGGTTGAAATGTTTGTTTGTTTCCAAAATTTGTTTGCAGGATGATCTCATTTACTTCTGGATGGATGTGTACCAGGATTTAGGTTCAAAGTGTAGACCATTGAAGCCACACTTGTGCCGAACTTTGGACATCCTGGCATCAAAGTCAGGGTCACACAAACCAAAAAAGTGCTTAAAATCAGCACTACTTAACTCTTTCAGCCCTGTCTGTTTTACAAGAGAAATGCACTCCCAGTCTGGGGGATTTTTTTTTGGGGGGGAACTGTACAATCAACAGGCACCTATATCTCAAAAACTGCATGATGAAATTCATTGAAATTTTGTATGCTCGCTGATATATAAATGTTCAGTCTCATACGTAATTTTCAGATCATTTGATGTTTTCAGTCTTAGTTAAAATTTTATGAAAATTTACAAAAACTACAAAAAATCTTATTTTTGTTATTTATTTATGTTCACATTTAAGAGGCACACCAAAATCACAATGCACACAAGTGAGCACAACAGGAGATACTACAAAATGGGTATTAGTAGTAGTAGGCCTCCCTCGGCCATGGCTGACCAAGGACAAAGTACATCCGTTCTAATGTCTAGATGGGCTGTCTGCTTGGTCCAAGCAGCGTCGCCTGTGACTGTAGAGACCAATGCGAGAGAGGCAGTCTCTGTGGCAGCGGTCGCATGTGTATGCTGATGCTGGTCTGTTGGCTGTCATCCCTTTTCTGCGAACTTGCTTTTCTGCTGCAGCAGCTGACAGTTTGTCCTCACCAATCCGCAGCTGTTTTTTGAGAGTAGTTCTCCAGCTGTTGCGGTCGTCTGCGAGGTCCTCCCAGGACTCAGTGTTGATCTCAAGCGCTTTCATGTCACGTTTGCAAACGTCTTTGTATCTCAGCTGTGGGTGGCCAGTGTTTCTCTGCCCTGTGGCAAGCTCACCATAAAGGATGTCTTTTGGGATGCGACCATCTTCCATGCGGCGAACGTGGCCCAACCAGTGCAGCCGACGCTGTCTTAGCATGGTATGCATGGTTGGGAGGCCTGCGCGGGTCAGGACTTCGGTGTTGGTCACCTTGTATTGCCAGGAAATGCCGAGTATGCACCGTAGGCTTCTCAGGTGGAAGGTATTGAGCCTTTTCTCCTGATGAGCATGCGTGGTCCACGCCTCGCTGCCATACAGCAAGCACGGCTGCATTTTCCCAGCCATTCTGCCACCCTTTAGTTGCGAGCCGGCATCGCCTGCGTGTGCTATTTTTAGCCAGGCAGGGTCGACCAAAATCCGTCAGTGTTGCGCATCTTTGTGCTCTCACACTAGTGATAAAGGGACAGGTGAAAAGGGTGTGGGGAGTGGAAGGGAAGGGGCATGCTATTAATAGCCAGCAGAAAGTGGCCAACTAAAGTATCTCAGATTTGTGTGCTGTGCAAGGTGCTGAGGACACAGGCGTTGTATACAGCCATCTTTGTCTTCGTGGTCAGCTTGGGATTTGTCCACACCCTTTGTGTGAGGCGGGCTAGTGTTGTGGCTGCCTTCCCAATCCTCTTGTCGATCTCTGTGTCAAGGGAGAGGTTATCGGTGATGGTGGACTCAAGATATGTGAATTGATGGATGGCTTCAATTAAGTTCAAGCTCGTAGTCATCAATGAAGATGGCTGGTGGAGATGGCGTGTCTTGGCCCAGGACGTTTGTCTTCTTAAGACTGATGATCAGACCAAAATCTTTGCAGGCCTGGGAGAAGCGGTCCATTAGTGACTGCAAGTCCCACTGAGTATGGGTCACAACTGCGGCATCGTCGGCAAATAGCATGTCTCTGATGAGGGCTTCACGGACCTTTGTCCTTGCTCAGAGGCGGGTGAGGTTGAAGAGCCTGCCATCTGATCTGGGCCGCAGGTGGATCCCTTCTTGCACTGTGCTGAATGCATGCCTCAGGAGGAGAGCGAAGAAGATTCCAAAGAGGGTTTGGTGGGGCCAGGATGCAGCCTTGTTTCACACCACTGCGTACGTCGAAGGGCTTGGAGAGGTTTCCGTTGAACTGCACCGTCCCTTTCATGTTGGAGTGGAAGGACTCAATTAAGCTGTGCAGTTTGGGGGGCAGCCAATTTTTCACAGAGCCCTGAAAAGGCCATCTCTGCTGACTAGGTCAAAGGCCTTGGTGAGGTCAATGAATGTCACATACAGGGGCATCCGCTGCTCTCTGCACTTCTCCTGGATTTGGCGAAGGGAAAAGACCATGTCTACCGTGGATCTCTCTGCTCGAAAACCACACTGTGATTCCGAGTAGAAAATGGGTATTATTACTTTGAAATTGTGTTAAACCCCATAATATCCACAACATCGAAAAAATCAAGGAAAAAGGAACACTTTTTCTGCAAATGTGGGATACATTCGATTCAGAGGCCCTATCATGAGTTGAGGATGGTGGTGGTGGTGGTAGTGGGGCCAGAGATTGCTCCGACATACTGTACGGCAAGAAAGTGACAAGAGGAGCCTTCATTCTCATTATCAATGTCAGTTGCTTTCTTGCCGTACATTGTGTCGGAGAATTCTAGAAGCATCAATATGAACACGCCCACTTGATGTTGATGGCTGATTTTTCCACCTCCATTTCATCAATTTCATCAGTTTTCGGTCTTTGCAAGGGCTCTTTGTTGAGTGAAGTGCCGATCGACGAAGATACACTCGATTCAGAGGCCATTTCTTCTGTTTCGGGCTCAAAGTCACTGCCGTTATCAAGGAGGATTTCATCCAAAACTTGTTGCACTGTGTAGCGAGCTCGTTTAATCATCTTGATGTCAAAAAAACAACGAAAAACTGCGTAAAATTGCTTCAAAATGACTTGGCGGAATCTTCGAAGTTATCAGAAGGGAAGAGTGATGGAGTAACGTCCCTTACTTAATGAATATTCATACAAATGAAATTGAAAGTGAGTGGGTGTGTGCGCCTGACAAATTGTCGGGCGCAGGAGCTGAGATGCGATCAGTCACGCCCGACAATTTGTCGGGCGCAGGGCTGAAAGAGTTAAGGAAGGTTTTTGAACAGAACTTTCTCAGGAACTTTTGACATATTGACATTGTTCTCGGTGTTGTGCAGCCTACCACTGTCTCCATGCTGCATCCAGTTTTATTTCATCTCATTTTTCTTTAACTCTTTGAAGACGTAATATAGTTGCCTTGCACAACCACTGTGGACGTGATCAACGGGACCTGCCACAACCCTTGGAGACGCACGATTTTGGGGGGTTTTCAAAAAATTTTCAAAAATACAGATTTTACAGCACAAGAACATATTTTATATCAAAATAAAATTCAATTTACGCTCTTTGAGCTGAAGCTACATACAAGGACAATACATCTATTCTACTTACCTTCCTAGAAGGTGAAATGGGGTAGGGTTTTGGCTCTGGGAAAGAAGTTTTTGATTGACAGTAATCCAACACATAAAGTCAGTAAAACACCCATTCTTGACCAGGTAATCCAGAAATCCAGGTAGTCACAAGTCCTTGGTATGACCAGAAGATATAAAAGAACAAACACAGCTTTGTTTTCACACAGGTGAAGCAGCAAAGTGATTATGACGATCCTTTGAAGAAGAAGAAGGCCTAAATGTCACCATTTTGGTGCAAGGACAGTCACTCCGGTTGGTTTGGATAAAGGCAAAAACTGCGACTAATCGGGATAAAATCGATGCAAGGGAAGTAACAAACACTTCAGAAGATACCAAAGAGTGTTCCTATATGTGTAGTTAGTTACCCTAGACCAGCGACCGGCTTGCATCTATTTTTAAAAACCGCAGCGGAATATCCGCTATCACGTCTCTGATGGCATGGCCAGCTGCAGCGGAATGTCTGCTGTCACGTCTCTAATGGTATGGCCAACTGCAGCGGAATATCCGCTGTTACGTCTCCAAAGAGTTAAGTACATAGTGACCTTCTTAAGTACTGATTCTGGATTTTCTGTGATTGTTTTTGAATAAAAGATGAATTCATAGCATTGTTTGTTGTTTTATGATCTGCAGGTTTGAGTTTGATTTGATTATTATCAGAACAGTTTCTTTTCCAGGCAAATTTGTTCAGTTGTTGCTCTACGTTTTTTAGTTGATTATTCAAAGATGATTTCATCAAGGAAATGTTAAGGTTAAAGTTGTTATAAGCTTACAATGTTATTTGTATGATGTGATATTGTTTCCATTTTTCATGATCCCTTTAATAAAATGGTTTTGTTAGGCTTGTTGATTTTGATCAAGTCATACCTCTTACATAACTTATATTTTAATGGCGACTTTTTATTTTAACAGACGAATGTGTTGGTTATGCACTCCATATTCCATTTTACATTGACTGGGATGTATGTGTATCTGTTTATGTACATGTGCCTGTGAACAAATTTTGGCCACAAAGACAGTTGATGCTGTTCAAATTTTTAGCAAACATTTGGTCAGTATGTGCCTTTTAGCGAGTTGCTCTGAATGCAGAGGTGTGGACTGAGTGATCCAGTGTTTTGACTGATATAGACCACAGTGCGATAATATTTACTGTGCTATATCTGGATTATTGGAGGTGGATTTTGATGGAATCTAAGAGAAATGTGCACATGTGATTTTGACTGAATTCAAGGGAAATGTGAACTGCTGAACAAGTGTTGTGTATTCTGAAAGTTTCGTAGAGACCAGTGAAACATCATGGTCATGATTACATTAATGTGTTCACATGTATCAGCAGGGATTGTTCTGTCATTTATGAATGGATTTTTCCCAGACATGGACCCATGGGGATGCCGGGGGCTCCTTCATTATAAACATTATCCCCACCTTCTGGAAATTCTGTGCTAGAAATTTCCTCTTTTCTGTCACTCTGTTTCTGCCTTGTTCTTTGGCTTTCTGTCATTTCTTCCGATCATTTTCTGCCTTGCTGGTCCATTCACCTGTATGTGTTCAATAAAGTCTTACGTACCTTCTCTAAGGATTGATGATTGGGTACATGTGTTAAACACATTTTTGGCTCTAGGGAAGTGAGACATGCAGAAGCAGTTTTAGGTAATTTAGGCTCGTTTTTATATATGTTTTAGTGTCCTTAGTTATGTTTAAATTTGTATTCAGGTATGTTTTTTAAATCCCCTATGCAATAAATTGGACAGAGTGGTCAACACCAGGGGCATCTCCTTAGATATATGCACGAATGCATTGGTATGTGTATTTAATTTTCTTTTCCTTTTTTTCCTGTTGGAGTATTGTGTATGTTTTGAACTGGTTATAGCTCTGATACGGTCCTACACAGTCGAATGGGCTTTAAACAGCAATAACAATGACTGCACATCTAATCCATTTTCTGGTCACAATTGCATAATGTCCAAATAGTCGTGTCCAACTTTTGGACCACTGAGGTTAAAAGGTATCTTTAAAAAGGTACTCGTGCCTTGATTATGTATGAATGAGTTTGAGTCAGATATGAGACAGCAGTACATTTGGTGCTGTTGGTTGTTGAATTGGGAAACTTGTCTCAAAAAAAAACACCTTCACCTTCAAACAAAGTACATATTACAAGTACAAAGTAAATATTGCACAAAACATGTTGAAAGAATGCGAAGGGGGAAGTTGTTAGTATGGTGTGACGGTCTTGTAAATCCTAACATTTTAAAGTATAAGTGTTTCATATTTGCTCTGTGGACATTAATCAATTTATGGTAGATATTTGATTCTATATCCTGACAGGTATTGCAAGATTTTCATCTGACCAGTAAATGTGTACCATTTGACTACCTGTTTGATCTCATCCCTCCCCTGCAGCCCCGTGCCTTCTCCATAGCCTCCTCCCCTCAGGTAAAAGTGTCATTGCACACACAAAGTAAAAAGACTTAAAGTAAAAAAAACTGTACCTCTGCACATTCTTTTTATTATCTCAGATTTATTCAATTCAATAAGTTGCTCTTGCGAACTTCATTTCTTTTGTGCTCACCTCACCTGTCAGCATCACCAGGTTCAGTTTTGGCCACTGCACATCCAGACACCACCATCCCCCTCCAGGCCACTCTGTCTTGACTTTTGTGGACAATTTCTTGAATATATAGGCCACTGATGTTGGTTAACTTTTGAGCTATTGATGTATAAATTAATGCTCGTGGTGTATAAATTATACTTATTAAAATCATCAGTAATGAAATGAAGCATTGGGAAATTCTGACTAAAGCAATTAAGTAAGTAGCTCATTCTGTAAGCAATTACCATATACATATTTTCATTTGTGATATTTCTAGCGGAGAGACCGTACACAAACCGATGGAAGGCAACAGGAAACCACTGTCGTAATTTTTCCCAGGATATCATGGACAGAAACAAAAAGATCAAAGACAATGACGTAAATAGGTGCTCCGTTGGAGCAGCTTCGTCCGGTAGGGACCGTCATGCGGCGCAGGTGACACCAGACCGTCAGCAAGTTACTGCGAACCCTAAACTCAGATTTAAAAACATCAAAGTTGCAACATGGAATATAAGAACATTGTTACAAAAGGGTAAATCAGAAAATATCAAGACAGAGATGGAAAGACTTAACATTGGTATTTTAGGACTAGGGGAAGTGAGATGGAAGGGGGCAGGCATGATAACATCAGGAGAATACACAATGATATACTCTGGTGGTAACTCGCATGAAAGAGAAGTAGGCATGATGGACAAAGACGAATCAAAAGCAGTTAAGGGATACTGGGCTGTGTCCGACAGAGTTTTGCTGGTCAAATTCGGAGGCAAACCAATTGATATCAACATCATTCAGGTGTATGCACCAACATCTGCAAGTTCTCAGGAAGACATCGACAACTTCTACGAAGTATTAGAGATGGCCAAAGTCCAATGTAAATCACAAGAAGTTACTGTAATAATGGGAGATTTTAATGCTAAAGTGGGACAGGATAGGGTGGAGGATATAGTTGGACCTCATGGCCTTGGTACGCAAAATGAAAGGGGTGAGAAACTTGTAGAATGGGCACAGATGAATGAGTTTATAGTAGGAAACACCTGGTTTGAGCAGCTTAATAGAAGAAAATAGACTTGGATGAGTCCAGGAGATAATACCAAAAATCAGATTGACTACATCCTGATCAACAAATTCTTTACTGTCAGCAAAAACACTACCAGGCGCAGACTGCAACAGTGACCACAATCTGATAGTGGGAAGATTTAGACTGAAATTGAGGAAAAGGAAGCAGACCAAAAACAACATCAAATTAAACCTTGGACTCTTAAAGACAGATGAAGGGATACATAAAAAATTTAATGTGCATGTTCAAAACAAATTCAGTGCTCTGGAAGACGCTGGTGACAGTGAGGAACAATGGACAAAGTTGAGGAATTCGATAAATGAAGCTTGTGAAGAAATCCATAAGGCAGATAGAAAAGCAAAAAAGAACTGGATGACTATGAAATTTTGGGCTTGATGGAGGAAAGGAGGAAGGCAAAGAGAAATGAGGAGATCTACAGGAAGATAACCAAGGAGATCAGGAATAGGTGCAATGAAGCTAAGGAAGCTTGGCTGAAATCGAAGTGCAAAGAAATGGAAGACCGACAACAAACGGATCCTCAGGGTATGTACAGACGAATTGAAGAAATTGTCCACAGGAACAATACATGCACATCAACTGGTTGCTTGAAATCGAAAGATGGCACGCTTATCATGGAAAAGGACAAAATATTAGACAGATGGGGAGAGTACGTTAAAGACCTTTTTAATTACACATACTATATCGTGGCTCACTAATGCAATAAGCGGCAACGATTTGCCATTCCTGCCTCATAAACAATAAAGTCCGAAGGGACCATAACTCTGAGAGTATCCATGTCTTGCGCATGCGCATGTGTTCTTCCTCTTTTCTCGGCAGCCATCTTCCACCTCGCCTCGTACTCTCTGAGCAGCTAAGTATTTTTCGATTTCGCTACGCGATCGATCGATTCTCATTACTGTTTTTGTGTCTTGCCTATGTTTTCGTTTAAGGGAGAAACTTATGTGAAGCGATTGGGTGGTAAAGCGAGGGTTAAGAAGATTTCGTCCGCCGAATTCTCCAACCCACAGACCGGTGGTTCGACCGGCGCACCAAAACCCGCTCTCTCTTCATCTTTGTCTCTCCCTTCTACGTCTTCTCTCTCTCACTCTCTCGAGTCATCGCAACTCAGTTATTGGTTCTGTTGCGGTGACCACGAGCCCTCAACTCAGCTGCGGCTCAGTTGACTTTTCGTCATTTTGCGGCCTTCACACTGCCCATCACAGTTATCGACTTAACTGCAGTTCTGTCGATTCTGTGCTCGCCCCCTTCGTACAGTTCAACTCCGGTTCTGCTGATACTGTTTCAGCCCCTATGGCTGAAGGGCGACTTGGGTATGGGTCTCCTTCGGGAGGCAGGAAGACCAGCACCTTGACAGAAAATGGCTCACCCCCTGGTTAGCCAGGCTCACCCCCTGGTTAGCCAGGCTGTGGCTCTGTCGATTCCTTACTCGCCCTCTCAGTACAGCTCAACCCCGGTTCAGCTGCTACTGTTTCAGCCCCTATGGCTGAAGGGCGACTTGGGTATGGGTCTCCTTCGGGAGGCAGGAAGGCCAGCACTTTGACTGAAACTGGCTCACCCCCTGGTTCGCAAGGCGGGACACCCCCTGGTTCGCCAGGTGGGCCAAGGGAGGCAACCCACCTATTACGGGCGTCAGATCATAGATCCGCCCCGGTTGCCTCCCTTCCTTCCCCGCAGCCTGCTGCTGCCCCCGCCCCAACCTCTGTCCCATTCCGGACAGAGCACTTGGGCGCCTTGGCAAATACCAAGTGGCCCATGGTGGGCTGGCACCTCTCTGTCCCCTTCCGGACAGAGCACTTGGCCGCCTTGGCAAATGCCAAGCGGCCCCCTTTGGGCACTGGGGAACCCCCGACCCACGGGGACCATTACCCGCGGGCGTCAGACCATAGGTCCGCCCCGGCTGGTCATCACAACTCAACTACGGTTCTGTTGCCATGACCACGAGCCCTCAACTCAGCTGCGGCTCTGTTGACTTCTTGTCATTTTGCGGCCTTCACACTGCCCCTCACAGTAATCGACTCGGCTGTGGCTCTGTCGATTCCTTACTCGCCCTCTCAGTACAGCTCAACCCCGGTTCAGCTGCTACTGTTTCAGCCCCTATGGCTGAAGGGCGACACGGGTATGGGTCTCCTTTGGGAGGCAGGAAGACCAGCACCTTGACAGAAAATGGCTCACCCCCTGGTTAGCCAGGCGGGACCCCCCCTGGTTCGCCAGGCGGGCCAAGGGAGACAACCCCCCTATTACGGGCGTCAGATCATAGATCCGCCCAGGTTGTCTCCCTCCCTGCAGTCTGCTTGTGCCCTCAACGCAGCTGCGGCTCTGAAAAAGGCTCACCCCCTGCTTAGCCAGGTGGATCATGGGTGACAACACCCCTGCCGCGGGCGTCAGACCGAGGTCCGCCCTGGCTTGGTCATCACAACTCAACTACGGTTTTGTTGCCATGACCACGAGCCCTCAACTCAGCTTCGGCTCTGTTGACTTTTTTTTTTATTTTGCGGCCTTCACACTGCCCCTCACGGTAATCGACTCAGCTGCGGTTCTGTCGATTCCGTACTCGCCCCCTCCGTACAGCTCACACGGCTGTTTAAGGGTGATCACTTAGTTTCGTCCCGCGGCGGCAGCTGTAGCAGCGCGAAGCCCACTGAGTGCTGCCCTGACCTAGAAATACGAACTCGTAGCTCCACCTTGTTTCCGGCGATCTCGCTACGCCGTATAAGCGCAGTAGTAACTATTACAAACAAGTAACTTCAGTTTTCCACTAATTTTCTCAAGAGCTTTGTTTGTATTGGTCTGTAATGTGCATCATTAAAAAGATGAGATTTTTCTCAATAAAATGATATGTAACTCAACACGTTACGTGCATATAAGTGTCTAACTAAACGCACAGAGAAGAAAGAATGAAAGACGGTGTTGACATGATTTTCAATCTTCGACCGTGAAATGATCAATGTTCCAACGCCGGTAAAATCCAAATGCCAGTTCTCGAATAAAAGTAAAGGCACACATTAGAAGAATGTTGTCTGTAGAGGACGGCTGTTTTTCATTTTTCAAGTTTCGGGCTCGGGGGCCACGTACAGCGTATCGTAATAACACATGTGACAGCTAAGGTAAACAGGGATGCCGGCGAGGCGGTCGGTGGTTACTGGTTCTGGTAGCTCATTAATCTTTAGAGTCTTCAGTGAATGTTGGTATCATTTCAGTCCTCTGGATAACGCTTACCACGTACTCACTGTGGCAGAATTCCTTTGTGCTTGATAATTGTGTATAGTGTTGCCTTGGACATTTTCGTTTGAAATATAAGTGTACTGAGACGACCAGAGTCAGGTTTTGCATGTTGTAGTCGTTGATTATCTCTGTTTATTTTCTTTTGTTTTTGTTGTGTGTATGTTGTGTGTGTGTGTGTGTGTGTGTGTGTGTGTGTGTGTGTGTGCATGCACATTTCATGAGACAATTAATAAGGGCCCAAATACATTAATCAAAGTGCAAAGTATTCCTCTCTCTCTCTCTCTCTCTCTGTCTGTCTGTCTGTCTGTCTGCTTGGATGTTTATGTGTATGCATTTCATGAATGAAATAAGTAAAGACTTTTGAGTATTATTATCATTGTTAAGCAAAATACATAGTATTCTTGTGTGTGTGTTTGTTTTTGTTTGATTGTTTGTTTGTTTGTGTATGTGTGTGTGTGGGGGGGGGGGGAGCGACAGACAGGCAACCAGAAAGATTTCAGTGTAGTTAAGTGGGTATGATATTCAGGAGTTTTTATTTCTTTTTAATACCAGTGAACCTAAAGTTCTCATAAATGTATGTTTTTCTCTCCCTCTCTCTCTCTCTCTCTGTCTTTCCATTTTTTTAATGAATGGTGGTCTCGGTATCGTGATCCCAATCTTGACTCTTGCATGGACATGTGTGCATACGTTCCTACTATGGCAGTAAGGAGATTGCCGTATACAAGACTATAAGTGAAATGTTGGTGCTAGTGTGAAGGATAATGGAGTCTATGCCGTTATCAGTGATCTCGATTTACCCACCGCTACCTCCACAAGAAGCCAAAAAAGATCCGTTTGATAAGTCAGTCTGTTAAAACATACTTTACTCTTCCTCTGTATGTGTTTCTTTCTGCTGTAATAACTGGTGAACTCTTGTTTTCGTTGTTGGAAGTTGGCTTATTTTTCTCATGAAACAGTGAAGGCGCGATATTTTCAGAATCGTTCTCCTCCTTTTCTGTGTAATCCCGTTACGCATTATGGCAACAAACCAGTTCGTGTTTGATATCTATGCGTAGGGGAGAGAGTCTACTTTTCGGTAAGATTGATAATTACATATATGGCTAAATGACCAAAGCAGTATTGCGGGAAATGTAGAAACAGTAGTAATCACGGCACACAAAGGCAGCCACACAGTCCTGCTTGCCTACCGATGACTCACAGCTCAAAACCGCTGACAGGCCGTGTAGCGCAGCGGGTAAGCAGGAAAAAACGCCTCTCGCGTGCGAATCGCTGCCACCGTGTCCGAAAACTAAGTGATCGCCCGGCGGCCGGTTTAAACAGCCGTGCTCAACCCCGGTTCAGCTGCTACTGCTTCAGCCCCTATGGCTGAAGGGCGACACGGGTACGGGTCTCCTTTGGGAGGCAGACAGGCCAGCACTTGGGCAGAAAATGGCTCACCCCCTGGTTCGCCAGGCGGGCCAAGGGAGACAACCCCCCTATTACGAGCGTCAGATCATAGATCCGCCCAGGTTGTCTCCTTTCCTCCCCTGCAGCCTGCTTGTGCCCCCGCTCCAACCTCTTTGTCCCATCCGGACAGAGTGCTTGGTCGCCTTGGCAAATGCCAAGCGACCCACTGCGGGCTGGCACATCTCTGTCCCATTGTGGACAGAGCGCTTAGTCGTCTTGGCAAATGACAACCGACCCCCAGCAGGCTGGCCCCTTGGGCACTGGGGATCCGAGGACTCCATCGGCTCAGCCCATGACGCCTCCCATGGCACCGTACATGGCGCCATGGCAGCACTTCCCATCTATGGGATTTCCCCTTGCCTCGTTTGCAGGGTATACTTGGTGGCCCTGCTTTATGCCCGGCGCCCCACCCACGCAGGCGTCTGCCCTGACCACCACTCTGGATCCCCCCCCCCCCCCCCCAGGTCGGATTTATCCCCAAGGGGGCCTCCCCGGGACTTCTGACCCCAGTCCGTTGGAGTTTGCCCACACTTGGGCACTCCACAGTCCATCGCCTCCTCTGTAGGCGGGCCGGGGGTACACTGACTCCACAGCCCCAGCCTCCCCTTTCCTAAAAGAGTCAGGCTCGGTGGCTGACTCGGTGATGTGAGGGGCACTGAGGCACAATACATCCTTCCAGGCTCTGTGCCCGACTTCCTTGGAGCTCTGGCTTACGGGAAATTCCCGAGGCCAGAGAAACTCCCTTTCCACAGAGTGGTCCTCACGGTCCATGGGGCCATTCCAGAGTCGCCACTCTCCCTCACACAGGATAACCTCCTCTTAGCGCAAGAGAGGTCTCAGGCCCAGCAGCGGCATATCTCCCTCTCGCAGCGCTGCCTGGCAACTGGGTGGAGACTGCCAGGAGGGGTCTGGAAGTGGATCCAGTGGTGGATTCCTTCTTGGGTGCGGTCTGGTGTCCGCTCTTCAGGACCCAGACTACGAGCCTGCTTCTCTCCATCAGTCACCTGTCTCTCCCACAATGGTTGCTTCCATTCACTCCATGGTGGAAAGACCTCAAGCACTCAACCAATGCCCTTCGCCAGATTGTACCTCAATTCAGTCCTGTCAAGGCCAAATGCAGTACTCTTACCATCTTTGGTCACCCGCTCTTCATCTGCCAGAGCTTCCTCGAGAGCTGTGCCACTTAGGTCTGATTCCCTCTTCGGGACCCACGTGCAGGCCACTATCAAGAGTCAGGACGAAATCAGGAGGGACCTCGCCCTTCACTCTGGTCCCGCTTGCCCCGCGGCAAAGCGCCCTGCTCCGGCGGCTCCCCCACCTTCCAGGGGCCTCCACAGGAGACATTTTGCGCCTCCTTCACCCCCAAAGGGGCTAGGGCAAGCACCCCCCCCCCCCCACACGCGATCCTGTGGACAGTCTGTCCCGACACATAGACACTTTCAGATGGAAACCCCTTGGTCCATCTGTGATGCCTTGCTCCCGGACGACTGGGGGATTTCCATTGATCTCAGAGATGCATATTCCCATCTCTTTATTCACCCCAGGGACAGGACGTACCTCCAATTCGTTTCGAGGAACCGATTCTTCCAGTTCAGGGCTTTTCCCCAGGGTTGCTTGGGACCAATCATCAGTGAGCAAATGGCACTCCCGGTCCCGGTTAGCCCAGGGAGTCCATATCACACACACCCTTCCTCAGCGGACTTGTTCACGGATGCGTCCTAATCCGGGTGGGGGGCCTACGTGGGCCTGCTAACAGCAGCAGGTCAATGGTCACAAGACCTCCTTTCCTGTCACATCAACATTCTGGAACTGGAGGCAGTTTTTTCAAGCCCCCAGAGACTTTCTCCCCTTTCTTAAGGGAAAACATGTTCGCATCGACACGGACAACACTACTATGGCTCGTTACATCAACAAGCAAAGGGGCGCTCGCTCCCACTCCTTGTCTCGGAGAGCGGAACAGCTTCCACTCTGGTGTGTAGAACAGTCCTTTCAGATCTCAGCGATGCATGTCCCGGGAAAGATGAACATACTTGCGGTCTCCGTCCGCAGCTCCCACACGATTCTTCCCTTAGAACAGGCACTGGTCTGTGCAGTTCTGCAGCCAGTGTGGGCAGCATGGTCCAATTCACAAGTGGACCTGTTTGCCACCAGATTCCACCGCCGCCTTCATCTGTAGGTCTTTCCAGTCCCAGATCCTTTGGCTTGGCCTGTGGATGCTCCGTCATCCCACGGTCAGTCCTGTCGGGCTATGCCTTCCCTCCGTTCCCCTAACTGGGAAAGTTCCGCGGAAGGTCCGGGCAGACTCTGCCATGATGGTTCTCGTGGCGCCTCGATGGCCTGCCCAAACATGGTTTCCGGAACTGCTGCACCTGTTCCATGTGCCTCCAATAAAACACACTGTCACAGGCCGGTCCTTGCTTCAACCAAGGTCACGCATTCTGCACAGCAACCCGGAGGCTCTAAACCTTCCTGCTTGACTGCTCTGCAGGCCTCAATGTCTCCATTAGGCTTGACCCCGGCAGTGATCGGTGCAAGCACACAGACCGGACACTCAGGGAACGTATAGTGCCCACTGACACAGTTGGCCTTCTGGGAGCTCCTCAACTTTCCAGTCACCCCCGCGCTCGCAGTGGGCCAACTACCACGGCCTTCTTCGTCGGGGAAAAACCTTTTGTCCTCCTCAGTGAAGGGACGCAGGGCAGCCATCTGCAATATCATCAGCCAGTCGGGTAGTCCTTCATTCGCGGACAACCCTGTCCTGCTGGATATTGTCCGTAGGGCTTCCCTTCGGGAAGCCTGACTCCCCGCGGCACCCGGCCGAGGATCTCCTTCTCGTCCTCTCCTCCCTGGGACTTTCGCCTTAACGAGCCCATCAGGGAGTGTTCTCCCAACTTCCTCTCATTTCGGACAGGCCTTTTCGACGGCCTTTCTACTCACTCTAGCGTTGGGGAGGCACTGTAGCGAAGTGCACGCTCTTGGCGGACTCTCCGGGGATGTTGCTTTTGAACCGGAGGGCTAAATGTCTCTCCGCCTACTCCCGGACTTCTTGGCCAAGAACCAGTCGCCAGGTTCTCCTACTCTATCTCCATTCATCCCCTGACGTCTATCCTTGCTCCGGATGACGAAATCTTCTCGCCAGAAGCAGCACCACCTGTTTCTCTCTTACAACGAAAGTTATAAGAAGGCCATTAGCCACGCATCCCCCTCTCGATGGCTGTGAACAGTCATCAAGGATGCGTATGCCAGGCCGGGCTCAGATTCGGCTGTTTTCTCCCTGAGGCCCCATGAGATTGGAGCATGGGCCTTGTCACTGGCGTTCACTCAGGGCCAGCCCCCTGAGTGTCCTGGACACCACGCATTGGCGTTCTCTGGGCACGTTCATTCCATCCTACCGGCGCGATGTATACCGTCTGCGCGACGATGGATCTAGGGGTATCGCTTCCGCTGTGGTGGCTCAACACCCCATCTCTGCTGCACGCCCTGACTTGTCTCATTCCTCCAGGCGTTAACCAGGTAAGCCTTCCTTCCGGGTAGTGCTATTCTGCATTAGTGAGCCACGGTATAGTATGTGTAATTAAAAGGAAATTTTCCTTCTAAAATTACGTTTAATCTAACATACTTACCGTGGCTCACGCAGAGTCCCTCCCGTCCTCCCCGCCTTCCTGGTTCCTTCCATTCACAGTCAGGGTCTTGGTTTCCTCGAAAAGAGGAAGAGCACATGCGCATGCGCAAGACATGGATACTCTCAGAGTTATGGTCCCTTCGGACTTTATTGTTTATGAGGCAGGAATGGCAAATCGCTGCCGCTTATTGCATTAGTGAGCCACGGTAAGTATGTTAGATTAAACGTAATTTTAGAAGGAAAATTTCCTTTTGAGGATGACAGAAACGAAGAACACATTATAAAAAAGAACTTTGAAGGACCACCCATAATGAAAGATGAAGTTAGAGCGGCACTGAAAAAGATGAAACCGGGAAAAGCCCCAGGACCAAACAACATTACTACAGAGATGATTGAAGCCCTGGAGGAATTTGGCATAGAAAAAATAACAGTCCTCCTAAATGAAATTTACGACACTGGAAAAATCCCTAAAGATATGTCAAAATCAATTTTCATTGCACTTCCAAAGAAGACAGGGGCTATAGAATGCGAACTCCATCGCACAATCAGTCTGATGAGCCATGTAACAAAAATCCTGTTAAGAATAGTCATGATGAGGACAAGGAATAGAATCAAAAGAGAAATAGCAGAAGAACAGTGTGGATTTGTGGAAGGGAAAGGAACTATTAATGCCATATACATCCTAAGAACTATCATAGAGAGGTCAAATGAGATGAATAAGGATTTATATTTATGCTTTGTTGACTACATCAAGGCTCTCGATCGGGTAAGACATGATGAATTGATCAACCAACTGGAGAGACTCAATGTTGATGGAAAAGATCTACGAATAATCAGAAATATGTACTGGGAACAAACAGCTGCAATGAGAATAGAAAACAATGTAAGCTCTTTCCAAAATATCAAAAGAGGAGTCAGACAGGGTTGTGTTTTGTCACCAGATCTGTTTTCACTTTACAGCGAAAACATCATGAGAAACCTAGAAGAAGACCCTGGATTAAAGGTTGGAGGGAAAATGATAAACAACGTTCGATATGCAGATGACACCGTGCTAATTGCAGAAAGTGAAAGAGACCTACAAAACCTTGTGAATATACTAGAAATAGAAAGCAAAGGTAAGGGGCTGGAACTAAACAGCAGGAAGACTGAAGTCATGGTGATCAGTAAAAAACATGAAATCCCCTCATGCAAAATAACAGCAAATGGCACAACCTTGACACAGGTTGATAAATTCAAATACCTGGGAACGATCATTTCATCAGACGGCAGATGCACATCAGAAATAGCCGGCAGAATCGGCCAAGCCAAAACAGCATTCAAGAAGATGACAAGCATTCTTACCAACAAATGCCTATCAATTAACATCAGGAAGAGAGTTCTTGAATGTTATATAGAACCAATACTGTTGTACGGATGCGAGGCGTGGACAGTCAACAAACAAAGCCAGAACAAGATTGAGGCAGCCGAAATGTGGTTTCTAAGAAGAATGTTGAGGGTTCCATGGACAGCAAAGAAAACAAATGAGACAGTCTTGATGGAGGCAGACACAAGTAGATCACTCATAAGGAAGATTAGGAAAAGACAGGCAACATTTATAGGCCAGTTTATGAGGAAGGGGGATTTGGAACACCTGGCCACAACGGGAAAGCTGGAGGGAAAGAGAGCACCAGGTAAACCCAGGGAGAAAATGCTGGACGTACTTGCAGAATGGCTGGGGACGGGGAGGGTGGGGGAGATGCTAGGGGCAACGAGAGATAGAGGCAGATGGAAGTCCATGATTGCCAACGCCATACAGCAGGGCACCTGATGATGATGATGATGATATTGTTTTCCAGGGTCAGGTTAGAGCTTAGTCCCTGCTACAGTATGACAGTAGACTGTACGACCTGCGCCTGTCTCCACTGCCTTGTGGGTTACCCCTTGGGTGGGGAAAGTCTCTGGAAGTAAACTCAGACAGAAAATCCTGTAGCCGCATACTGCATAAAGGGCATTGCCACAGAGCACTGCTTGTGGTTTTGGCCACATGCTGTGACTTGCCATCTACTGTTCAGCTGTCTGTCTCCTATGAGAATGGCTGTCTTACCTCGGTTTGCCCTGGACTTGTGGAGGCAGGTGGAGAGAATTGCTGATGCTCTGCACAATCAACAGCAACTTGCATTCATGCAGGGCAACCCCACCTCCCACATGAGGGTACACAAATAAAGTGATAGGTTGGACTTTATCAACCACAATAGTCAACCATGTTATATATATATATATATAATATATATATATGTATGTATGTTGTGTGTGTGTGTGTGTGTATGTATATATATATATATTGTTTTTCAGGCAGATAGTTACAAAAACAACACTGAAATGTTTTCTTGCTTTGTACAGTATTCTTACAAAACTTGAGTTTTCATTTTTCATACGGAGGTCCACATGAAAGGAAAGCATTATATCTGACATGAAAGTGGTGTGACACAGGTGTTGAGAACTGTGAGAAAAGAAAACATGAAATCCAGCCACAGTCATCCATGTCTGATTGATAAATTCGTGGACAAAATTGTTTTGATCTTCTTTCATGTTGCAAAGAAAGGCATACCAAATGGCCTGAAAATGAGACAAGATGTCTGATCTGGCCAGTCATGATTTATGGCTGCGCCTGGACTCTGAGAAAAGCTGATTGCAGAAGAATTGAGGCAGTGGAGATGTAGTTTTATTGGAGACCACTATGTGTCAAATGGACAGATAGAAGAACTAATGAAAGTGTCCCAGAACAACTTGGTACCACCAGAACACTACTAGCAGACATCAACAAGAGAAGACTGAAATACATTGGCCATGAGTCATGCAACAAGAACACGGACATCATGGCAACCATCTTTCAAGGAAAAACAGAGCTAAAAAGGAAGAAAGGCAGACATCCAATCTCATTCATCGAGCACATAACCAACATCAGTGGCCTAAATATTCAAGAAATTGTCCACAAAAGTCAAGACAGAGTGGCCTGGAGGGAGTTGGTGGTGTCAAAGAGTCCAGCGGCTAAAACTGAACCCGGTGATGCGGACAGATGAGACCTTTCAACTGACTTTGTTGCTTATTCTTTTAATCTGTAACCAGGCACACCCTGGTGAACTGCATGTACTGATGGCAGTGGTGAAGTATCGCACCAAACTTCACAGCCCTCGACAGGGCATCTGTTCCACCTGGCTGGCGTCCTTGACCCCTGACCCCAGTATCAAGATCCCTATCTGGGTCAAGGCAGGTACCATCAGCTTCCCCAAAGAACATGTATCACCTGTTGTCATGGTGGGACCTGGTAAGATGTTTTGTGTAATTAGCAATAGGTTTGGGGGGTGCATGGGGTGTTGGAATGAAAGACATGGGAAGACTTTGTCCTTTCATCACTATGGGGTAGTTTATTGTTGGGGTTTGCTTTTTTTTTTTCAATCTCCCGTTAAAAAAAGGGAGATTGTTTTGTATTAACAGAATGTGTTGTGTTTTTGTTTCACTGTCTTTGTGTTTGTGGGTTTTTGGATGGATCTATACCAGATTTTGGTCAGAGATATTTACTGTTGTTGAATCAAAATGCATATGTTTTAGAAATTAAGGTGCCAAAGCCAAGGTCATATGGACCAAAAAGGTGCCTAAAATAAAATAATTTAAGGTATTTGAACAGCACTTTCTTGAAAACTTTTGAGATTATTTCAGTTCTGTTTTACCTGTTGTGACACTCTTCCATTGTCATCATTTCTCATCAAATATTACTCCATCAAATAAATCTTTAAGGTCGAAGTGACCCTGGGAAGTACAGAATCTAGATTCTTCTGTAGTACTTTTTTGATAAGAAATGGTTATGTTAGAGTGACTTGACCATTTTTTTAACTGGTTTGTTCATTTATTTTGGTTTATTTCTTTTGGGTTGTTGGGTTTTTATTGGGGGGTTTTCTGTCTGTCTTTATCATTGATATTTTTGCATTCTTTACATATTGAGCAAACAGGCATGCCACTGGTGTGTGTGTGTGTGTGTGTGTGTGTGTGTGTGTGTGTGTGAGAAGAGTTGAATACAGAGAAGACATGTATGAGTGGAGTGGGGGACTTTGGGGAGTAGTCAGACAGAGAAAAAAGATGTGTTTTGCCACTTATTTTAAATAGATCCTATAGCTTTTTGTCTAAGATCTCTGTGTATGAATATGTGTTCATTGAAAGAAATAACAATCCTGTGTCTTAGATGATGCAGTCATTTTCTCTGTGTGTAATGTGTCTGCTTATGTATTGTTTTATGTATGGAGGGATCAAATGAACAACAAAGGTCTTTTCTTTTCTTTTTCTTTTTCTTTTTTATTTTACAATTTAAAGACAAATTTTCTGTTGTTAAATGCACAGTAAACTATTTGACTTTGACTGTTGTTGATAGATGCCTCAAATTGTCTTAATTGATACATTGATTTTATTAAGAAGGGAGTAACACTTATATGAGATGAACGTGAACAGTGTTGATACATGTCTAAAATTGCCTTTATTGATGTTTTAATCTTATTGTGAGGATAGTGACTCTCACAAAATTATCAGTGGACTAGATATGTGTGTATATGTATGGCTGATAAAATCACTGGTGAAAAACGTATCAAGATCAGTCAATGCAAGAAATGTATTATCATTATTTCAAATCATTCTTGTTTGGTGTTCTTCTCCAAAATTTTGGTTCCTGCACATTACACATAATCAGATATTTTAATGGAATTCAGAAAATTCAAGCTGTTAAGTGAGTTAACTACTTTCCACTGGGTTGCTGCACAGTCTGCATCTGAGATGGGTGTGAAAACTGGTTGTTTTCATGTTTCCATTTGCCAACCAATGACATTACTGTCAGGACCTCTGATGTGCATATTTGATATGCTTCATTATATGTACACCAAAAGCTGTCTAGACACTGTCAGATTTCCACACATGATCAGGGAAATCGGAAATGTCTCCACCCTTTAGCCACTGGGCAGAGTTGTCAAGCAGATCTTCTACCAGACTGTTACCCACTTGACTACCGCACCCTGAACTGACTGCTCTGGTTTGGGCACAAAAAATGGTGTCCAAATCCAAGCATAAAGATTTTCTACTTTTTTTTTTTTTTTTTTTTTTTTTTTTAAGACTCCCTTTCTGCTTTGCAGGCAGTTGCTGGCCGTAACATTAGTCACCCAGAGCTTCTGAAGTTCTTTGAACTGTTTTCTGCTCTTACAGTTGAAGGTTACCAGATTGTTTTTGCCTGGATTTCTGGCCATATTGGTATTAGAGGCAATGAAAAGGCTGATAGCCTGGCCAAGAATGCCACAAGGGAAAAGATGTCTAAATACTTCATTCCTTACACAGATGTAAAATCCAAAGTACACAGTTACATTAGAAATCTCTGGCAGGAGGATTGGAATAAACAGACAAATAACAAACTTTTCCAAATCCGCCCCAACCAGAAAGAAATTCACGGATCTGCTGCAGGGATCCTTAAGAAAGAGACAGTGTCATGTAGGTTACATACGGGTCACATATCCTTCACTCATTCATACCTTTTAAAAAATGAAGAAGCACCGTGGTGTATACCATGTGACAAGGCGTTGAGCATCAGACACCTCCTCTTTGATTGCTGGGACTTGTACGATGTGAGACATAAGCACTACACTGCGGACTCCTTAAAGAACCTCCTCCGAGACATCTCTCCTGGTGCAGTTTTCCAGTTTTTACAAGAGATCAATAGATTTCACCTGATATGATTTTACGTGTTTTTCTTTAATTGTATTTTAGACTTGCAAGCTTAACGGTGAGCATGGTTTCTAACAAGTCTTTTATCTTAACCCGGTTGTCATTTTTGACATCGTGTTAGCCCTGATATAGCTCTGGTGGTCGGCTGAACTATGAGCAATATGAACTTGAACTACCGCACCGATCAAATTGAAGTTGTATATTTGATGCTCATGTGAAACTTGGTGGTGAACAATGTATCAAAATCAACTGGTTTTTAAGGTAAATATTGCATGAAATGCATTGAAATGGGTACAGAAAGGGAAGTTGTCTACATAGGTTGACATTTTTTTAATTTACATTGATAGGCTTTTATCTTTATGTTTGCTTGTACTGTGCGCGAATTGTTGCCCAACAGGTACAGGAATCGCGCCTTTCAGAAGTTACGTCCATGAGAAGGAAGCTTTTGGACTGGGAGGTGAGGCTTTTTTTTTTATTTAACCTCTTCTCTGCTTGGTACGAGTAACGCTCGTAGTAAAATCGAAATTCACCACGCCCGTATACGAGTGCCACTCGTAGTAAACTCGTCACGGAAAGCGAGCAAATCTACACAAGAAATGACTGCGCAAAATGTTTCCAACTCTGTTGCTGATATCAGCGAAGAGCCCCATATCCTTCACGTCACCAGTAACTGACCACAGGATATGCAAATCGCGAGTTGAGAGGTTACAGTGATTAGCGAATTCAAGATGGCAGCGAGACCTAGTACGTCGTCGGCTCGACCTGTTTTCAAGCGGTACACTGCGCTTGATGTGTTGGACGAGATATTCAACGATCAAGACAGTGGAGAAGAAGACATGGGAGGATCGGATCCTGACATCAGTGATGAGGAGGAGACGGATGGGAACCAGCACCATCCACTTTTATCGGAGATAGGTGCTGGTGATGACGTGGATCCTTCGTTCGCTCCCAGTGAAAGCAGTGGGGAAACCAGTGCTAGCGAGGGTGAAGAAGAGGAAATGGGGGATCCTCTACCATCAACAAGCACTGCACCCCCTCCTGTCAGGAGGGGACGGGGTCGTGGACGTGGTAGGGGGTCTGGACGACGGCGAGGGCCCCGTGGAAGCGGCAGGGGGCGTGGCGTGAGGCGTGGTCAGCAACAGCTAGTGAGAGAATGGCGAGAAGCTGATGCACAGCACCCCAACCCTGGTGTAGTTTTCACTGGAAATCCGGGGTTGAAGGTCAGCTGTGCTAATTTTAGGCCGGTTGACTATTTGGAATTATTTTTTTCTGACCTAGTCAACCATCTCGTCATTCAGACAAACCTGTATGCTGACCAGTTTCTCGAGGCACACCCCAATCTTCCACAGTTTTCCAGGGCCAACAAGTGGGAGAAAGTCGACTGTGCAGAAATGAGGAAGTTTCTGGGCCTGGTTCTGCTGATGGGCATTGTGCGGCTACCTTCAATTGAACTGTACTGGTCTAAGAAGGTGCTGTACAGAATTCCAGTCTTCAGCTCCATCATGACAAGAAACCGGTTCCAGGCAAGTAGCTCTATTTTTTTTTCTTTTCTTTTTTTCACTACTTGATTCTTCATCCCTCCACTATTCATTTTTGTGTGTGTGTGTGTGTGTGTGTGTGTGGTGTGTGTGTGTGTGTGTGTGTGTGTGTGTGTGTGTGTGTGTGTGTGGTTTTATATATTCAAGTGTGTGTGATACTGTCAGTGTGTGCTTGTGTAAATGTGTGTGTGTGTGTGTGTGTGTGTGTGTGGTATGTGTAGGCTGTGTGTGTGTGTGCGTGTGTGTGTGTGTGTGTGTGTGTGTGTGTGTGTGGTGTGTGTGCATGTGCGTGTGTGTGTGTGTGAGTGCACATGTGTACATACGCATTATTTATTTCTGTTTGCAAGTTTTCCATACAAGTTTGCTGATTTTGTAAAACACAAAAGCACTTTTTTGGTACACCAGTGTGGTGTTTTTATATTCATGTGTGTGTGATACTGTCAGTGTGTGCTTGTGTGAATGTGTGTGTGTGTGTATGTGTGTGTGTGTGTGTGTGTGTGTGTGTGTGTGTGTGTGTGTGTGTGTGTGTGTGTGTTGTGTGCGCGCGCGCGTGTGTGCATAAGCATTATTTATTTTCTGTGTGTAAGTTTTCCATGCAAGTTTATTCATTTTGTAAAAGACAAAAGCACTTTTTTATACCAGTGTGGTGTTTTTATATATTCAAGTGTGTGTGATACTGTCAGTGTGTGCTTGTGTAGTGGGTGTGTGTGTAGGCTGTGTGTGTGTAGGCTGTGTGTGTGTGTGTGTGTATGTGTGTGTGTGTGTGTGTGTGTAGGCTGTGTGTGTGTGTGTGTGTGTGTGTGTGTGTGTGTGTGTGTGTGTGTGTGTGTGTGTGTGTGTGTGTGTGTGTGTGTGTGTGTGTGTGTGCCCAGTTGTGGGTCTGCTTACTTATCTTGAAAGTTTACTCTGTATTTCAGATTCTTCTTCAGTTTCTGCACTTCAACAACAATGCAGCCATGCCAGTGCCAGGTGATCCAGCGTACGACCGGCTCTACAAGATCCGTCCTATTCTGGATCATCTGCATGAGAGGTTCCAGGAGGTGTATGAGCCCCGGCAAGCGGTATGTGTTGATGAAAGTCTACTTCTTTGGAAGGGTAGACTGATATTTCGTCAATACATACCGTTGAAACGTGCCCGGTTTGGCATCAAAATATACCTGTGCTGTGAGTCTGACGGCGGTGTCAAGGGAAGTGGTGGCTACTGCTACCGCTTCAAGGTGTATGCTGGAAAGGAGGACCCCGTCAATGAGGTGCAGCCTGTCCTAGAGTCCGTAAATGCAGACAACCCAACTCTCTCGGCCAGCGAGAAGATGGTGCTGTACTTGGTAGCCCCTCTCCTGGAAAAGGGCTACCATGTCTACACGGACAACTGGTACAGTAGTCTGCGGCTGTACCTCTACCTCCTGGAAAGGAACACCTTGGCCTGCGGCACCGTCCGGGAGAACCGGGGTATTCCAGAGGAGCTACGTGGAGTGAAGCTGGACCCCGGATCATCAGCTGCTCTTTGTGGTGACAACAAGATCGTCGCCACAAAGTACCACAGCACAAAAGTGGTGCACCTGCTGTCCTCTGTGCATGGCCACACTGAGGCACCCATTCCACACCGGGGACGACGGGGTGTCAACATGCGTCCGTCTGTTTCATCGAATTACAACAGGAATATGGGTGGAGTTGACAAACAAGATCAGCTGCTTCACCCATATGACTGCTCACGTAAGTCGATGAAATGGACAAAAAAACTGTTTTTCCATTTTCTGCAGGTTGCAGCCTGCAATGCATTCATCTTGCAAAAGTCAAGAGGTGATGACTCCTGTAACACTTTCCTAAGTTTTTTGGAGAGTGTCATCACCTCTTGGATTTGGCCAGATCAGGTGCCAGCTGTGGAAGAGGGAAAAACAGATGACGAGGTGAGGGTGGGTGCACACCACTTTTTATTTCCACTGCCACCGACACCAAACAAGTCTAACCCCACCAAGCCGTGTCGGGTCTGCACGAAGAAAATAAAAGTGCGGAAGGAATCCCGCTACTACTGCCCCTCCTGCCCATCCAAGCCTGGATTGTGCTTAGGCCAATGTTTCAAGGACTACCACACCAAGTTTGTGTATTGGCAGTAGGGTGTTCTGTGTTAGTTTTTTTTTTCCCCTCAGTTATATATATTTCATTTTCTTCTGCTTTTTTGTGCTTTTGTTTTTGTGTTCTTAGTTTTCCATTCTACAGTGCATTTTTTTTTCCTCACCTGTGTGTGTGTTCACCGTTTTGTGAACGCTGTGACAAGACTGAGTGCCATCAGTGAAAGAAGACCAAGTGGAGTATAGAATGAATCCCCTTGTGTGTTTCTTTGAACCACAATTTGGACAGACAAAAAAATGAACACCATCCCCCAAAGTTATGAAGTAACGAATGTAGACAACCTGAGGATTATGTCCAAGCGCAAGTGCTGGATTCCTATAGAACAGTATGGCAGTAATGTGAGTACAATATGTTCAGAAACACTAACACAGTTCCCACAGTGTTTTATGTGATAACAAATGGATACCAAGTGTGTGTGTATGTGGGGGGAGGGTCTTTCTTTTTGAACAGACAATTGTTTATTTTTTTCTTCAGACTTTTTTTTCCCATAGTTGTCATTTTGAACATTTACCAATATGTATAATATTATACTATAACAATTTGGACCATACTGTGTACTTACAGTGATGTTGAGTAAACACTAACAGAAGTTTTTGTCAGTGTTTTACAGGTTTTATGTGTTGTAACATGTGTATGTTTTTAGAAACTTTTATTTTCTGTAAAACCACCATCCGTTATATCCCTGGCCATCTTCCCAATGGCTAACAAAATTACACTATTGTTATATAGCATTATAACTTGGGGTAAAATGAAAGAGAAGCCATAAAATCTAAGTCATATGTCAACAAATGAATAAGCAGTGATTGCGGTACTGAACCTACCCAAATAGTAAAATTATGCCCCTTTCCAGTAGAATTGGGGTACCCCCAGTAACATACAGATTGTTACACAGAGGGACATTTATTGACATCAGTTTGAATCCCAGGTGTTTGTAATATTGCTGAGCAAACACCAAAAGGTATTTTGCTTTGTTCAGTGGGCTTTTATGTGCTGAATTGTTCTAAAACTCTCAAATTGAAAACAAAACAAAAACTGATTTATCACATGTTATTAGTGTGAACCATCATCATTACCAACAAAATCAAATTAGAATGATGTGAAATTGTAAACAAGGGTATAAGGAAGAAGTCCACAAAAAATCTAACAAATAACTCAATAAGTGGATGAGTAATGTACATGTTAGTGAACATACTGCAAAAAGCATGATTATGCCCCTTTTTTCCTAAAAAATAGTACTCCCAATTATGAGCAGATTATGATCAAGAGCAACATTCCTTGGGATTTATATGACTGTCATGTGTTAGTGCTGATGTTGAATAAATAGTAAAACCACTTTTCCAATGTTCTGACTCATTTTGTGTGGCACAGTGTATTTGTGTATACTCGAAAGCTGTTATTTTTTGGTAATTTTTTGTAGTTATGTCAGTTTCTGCTATACTAATTATCAACATAATCAAGTTATTTTGACAGGACATTGTAGACCAATGCATAACAACAAAACATGCAAAAAATCTGAGAGATCTGTCAAGAAATAAATAAGCAGTAACCATTTTATTGAACCTACCCTAAAAAGCTAAATTTTACCCTGGCAAGCAGTTATTCGAAAGTGCTATTATACTGAGCAGTTAAGGGGTTAACTTCAGTGCCAGTGGTGAATGTCATGAATGTGTGGCATATGGTCACATTTTTTTTTCTGCATACACCTCAAAGAAAACTGTTAAAGTCAAGGCAGTATTTTTTTCAAATTGTGGAATTTTAGGGGAGCTAATCACATTTTTCAGGACAGTGTTTGGAAGCCAGGATGTTTAGCAGTGATTGAGATAAGCTGGTAGTGTAGAGAGTAATTTATTGTGTGTCTGTTTGTTAGCGTGCATGTGTACATGCATATGTGTGTGTATGGTGTTTAAAAACATGTGGGTGTACATCTGTATGTTTGTGTGTTTGTGGATATATGCCACATCAGTTCAGGTTTTCATTTTGTTTATTGGGTATTCTCACTCATCATCTCATTCTTTTAGTGGTATAATATGCTCTCTATAATTTTCCATTGCTTTTATTCTTTCTCCCCATTTATAGCCGTGTGCGTGTGCGTGTGTGTGTGTGCGTGCGTGCGTGTGCGTGCGTGCGTGCGTGTGTATCTGTTTTAGCGCTTAGATTTGATTTTATCAAGATTTTGCGCTATATAAAATATTGTATATTATTATTATTATTATTATATTAATAGACATCTGATATTAATAGTTGCAAAATTTACGAATCAGTCAGATCAAAATTTTACAATTTTCTCTCCATTGTGTTTGAAGATTTTATACAGACTGGGCATCGCGGTTGGTAGTTCAGTGTATTGCAGTAACTAAAATGATTGTCATATGTAATATATTGCAAAAAAGGAAAGTGATAATCATTGAAACTTTGTATATATATCATCGTTATGTGTTTGTTGCAGGGAGTTACCTGTTTTTTGGCTGTCGTGGGTCAGACAAAGATTTTTACTTTCGCAGAGAGTGGGAAACTCTGGAGCAAAAGAAATTGCTCATCTTATTCACAGCTTTCTCACGAGACCAGGTCAGTGACTCAAATTATTCAATATAAAATTAAAAGAAACAAAAATGAGAGAAAACAAAATGAAAATGAATAAAAGAAATGATAAAAATGTATTACAATCCAAAAAATGGATAAAATAAATGATGAAAATATATCACAGTCCACATTTTCTAGACTCCTTGTACTATTTGATATGAGTCTGACATGCAACATTTATTGTGTGTGTTCAGTCGAAGAGTTGTTTGACTAAACTTTGGCTAGAGATGGTCTCTGGGCCATTCATAATTATTGCTGAAACTGTCATATTTTCTGTCAATGTCCGCCAACATATAGGCAAAGCTCATTACCTTTAATGCCTGTACAACATCATTTTGGCTAAACATTTGGTATCGATGGATATATAAGCACTTGAAAAATCAATTTGTCTACATATTCACACACACACACACACACACACACACACACACACACTCGCACACTCGCAGACACACACAAACCAGTGACATCATATTTGAACTTTTTGCCATCTTCAAAAAAGTTCCTATTCCATGTGACAGTCAAGGATGGCTGAGAAATCAGAGCCAGTCTTGCAAGAAATCATTCAGTCTGAAACTATCTTGGGATTAAACAAAAAAATACCAGGAGAAAACTAAACAGGATATGTAAAGGTTTTTTTTTAAATATGTTTGCTTGTTTCATCAACATGTTTTGACTTGGGGAGGGGTCTTTTTCCATGTGCAGGAAGAGAAAATCTATGTTCAAGATCGCATCAAGGAGAATGGGGAATTGATATGGAAACTGTTAAACGAGGAGTCAGCTTTCTTCTACATTGCAGGGTAGGTATAGTCATTGGAGCAGTCATGTAGGTCATCCGACAGTTGACTGTGTCGACATGGTTTATACTGTATGGTAGAGTGTCCTCTATACCTGAATCAGGTTTCTTTCATTTCAGATCAGATGGGATAATTCTTTATTACCAAGTGCACGTGTGTTGTGTACCAGTCGCAATGGTGTAGTGGTTAACACAATGGACTACCGACTGGAAGGTTGTGGGTTCGAATCCCCATCAGTCCCTTCAAAAATATATCATTGTGGGATTTTTCAGCTCTAACCGGCTTTTACCCAGAGTTGGGTGTGCTGTGGGCTCATTGGGAAGACTGGGACCACACAGTCGAGTCTCGTCCACTTCACAGCTGCGTTATCGAGGGTGTTGCTCAAATCTGACCAGCACCACAAGTGTCTCTCGAGTTTGGTCGATGCCAGGATATATTATGATAGTAAGCGTATAGAGTACTGCCCTGTCACGCAGTCTCAATCCTAGATGGAACTCCATAGCATCATAATTATCATCCTCATCAACATCATCATCATCGCATTGTGAAAACAACTATGCCAACTTCTGTGGCCATTAAGGTGGCGTAAAAATGGGACCAAAAAGAAATAGTGAGCACAAAGATAGCTTCCCTGAGTGTGATGATCCTAAAGAAAATTTTAAAAATGAAAAGTGCACGTGTGTGTCACAGGATCTTGTGTAGAGAAGTAGAACACATTGCACTACAGTTGTAAATATTCTGTATTATTTCCTGTTTAATAAGCAGTGAAAGTGAAATATTTTCATAATTGCTTATCTCACCACAATTTCTCATCATTTTTTTCTGCATTGAAAAAATAAATTGATTCAAGTTTTGTGTCAGTGTGTGCAAGTCAACCAGTACAACACAGTAGCCAGCATTTCATGGTTATAGTTATTAACCTTTTTATTCCCTCACCATGTCCACCAGTTCTGAATAGGTGACAAAGTGAAAGATTTGACGCACATCTGGACTGCAGATCCAGTCTGGTGGAAAATTGTGAACAGATAACTAGAACATAACCACATCGGAGAATGAACAGTTATTTAACAAATGCTAGTTTCATTTTTGTTATGCCTGTGTTATACACTAACCACACAGTACTGTTTGCAGCAATGCCAAACGAATGCCCGATGATGTGCGAGCCACTGTCAAAACCCTCATTCAGCAGCATGGCCACAAGTCTGAGACAGAGAGTGAGGCCTACTTACAGTCACTGGAGCGAATGGGTCGGTGGCAGTTGGAAGCATGGTCATGACTTCTACATCAGTTTTATTGCAAATCCATTTCAGAAGTCTTTTTTTTTTAATTATCTTTAAGAATATATTTATGTCCACCATAAGGAAATATATGTGCTGCTGTTGCATTCAATTGTGTGAATCAAAGACTGGAGTATGATATTTTTGACTGAATTACAGACTACTTGTGACTGAATTACAAGCTAGAAAGTAGAATAATTTTCACAACAGTACAGTAATTGTTGAGGTCCATTATGGTTTCCAACTAGTTGATTTGGATAGTGGACATTCAAAACTTTTATTCCCAAATATCTTAAGTTACCAAGTGTTTATTCCATTTTATTTATCAAAAAAAAAAAAAGTCATTGCTCTTTAGTGTTGTTATATCTTGTATCTGTGTGAAAAGTTAAACAGTTTATAAGAAAATCTGTATCAAAGTAACTGCCAGCATTCAAGCAACCAGAAACACACAAAAATAGAGCAAGAAACATCTGTCTAATTAACAAAACAAGACAGGCACAAAACTTCGGTCAACTGGCCTTTGTCAAACACACTCAAAAGACAAGGAAAACAGATACACAAAACTGAGGATGAAAACAGCAGAACTTCCCTAATGTTTTATCAAGTGCAGGATCTGATGATTCTTTTTCGTCAGCTTCAGACCTACTGTTGGCTGCCCACCTGATGATACCTCCATGGTTCAACCTGAATCTATTTCCATGTCTGCTATGAAAGATACCTAGAGTCATTTTCTACAACTGAGCGAAACATCAAGGAAGTTCTGTTGGTTTTTGTCCTAAGCTTTGTGTAGTTGTTTCTTTGTTGTCTTTTTAATATGCTTGACAAAAGCCAGTTGGTCAAAAATTTGCACCCATTTGGTTAATCAAGTATGCATTCTGATTGTAATTTTGTTTCTAGTTTGTGGTGAACTCTTACTTGCTGGATGGCTGAACTAAAAGAGCTGTGAACTAAGATCATGTCTTCAGTTTAATTCCAGACTGCAGCACAGCAATAACACAGAAACTGGCCTCTTCACTGTCCTCTTAATTTTTAGAATGCCACGCTAGTCATTTGAGAACGACGGATAATTCACACCCCTGTCATTGCCATGCTGGCTGTTCTGGAACATTGTCACATATCTCAATTTTGTGAAAGTTTCTACTTTGTTCAGGAATCATAGGCTTGGTAGCTTTTGATCCATCAAGGTTCCCTTAAATTTAATCATAATGAGAAACTACGTCATCCATTTTGAACAAGTTTACTGGCTGTGCCACTCACAGCAAGGAAAATGGCAACACTGCTCGAGGGAGAGTATGAGCAGCTCACAACACTCTCGACTCATAAATTTAGCTGCTGCTTAGCAAGAATTAGAGCAAATGTGTGATGAAGATGAAAATAAACTGCAGTCTGTAATTCTTTGAAAAAGGAAGATTAGGAATATGAGGAATGTCTTTTAACAAGAATTAGAATGAATGTTTGATGAAGATAAAAAATAAACTGCAATCTGCAATTCTTTGGAAAAGGAAGATGAGGAATATCGTTCAACAAGAATGAGAGTGAATGTTTAGGAATTAGAGTGAATGATGAAGATGAAAAAATAAACTGCAGTGTGTAATTCTTTGAAAAAGGAAGATGAGGAACATCGGCCTCCAATTCATACTCTGGACCCAGACTTAGACACTGTTGCAAAATATTCTTGATTAAATACTATATTGTGGATTAAAGTCTGAATTAACGTAGGCAAAAAGATATTTTTGGAAGAAAAATGGACAATTATTTTTATCTGTGTGTTTGAGAATTTTACCCAGAATATTTTTTCCAGCAACACCTTTTTGTAAACAAAAATCCTCAACAGTTTGTTATTTTTTGTTATTTGCCAGATTCCATAGCAGGCTAAGGATTAATGTCTATTAGATCATTCTGATGGTGTCAGAGTAGCGTTTCATTAGTCTTCTACTCCCTCCCTTTTCAGTACCTTGCCAGCATATAGAATAAATATATACAGTTTTGCAAAAACTCATGCATTTTGCTTGCTGGCATATTCAGGAATGATGGATTCCTCTTGACTAAATTTCAGTTCTAGTAGGAAGCTTTTGTATGCAGAATGGGAGTGCTAGATAATTATTGAATTATAAGCTTTGAGGTGGAGGCAAAATATAGGTAGCACGAGTGACAGTGTTGCTCTGGTCGTTATATTTTCATTGTGAGGAATGAAATCGGTTGGAATTTACATTCTGTGCATGGTACATTCCAGTGTGACTGTTGTGTGAGTATATATGTTGCATTGTACAGATAAATGTATCTGGGTGTTTGCTGTCATTTCATTCTCTTAACCCTTTGACTCCTGCACTCTATCCACCAACTGCAAAATCTAGAGTCAAAGGGTTAAGTTTTTGCTTTGATAGCATGGTTGACATTGCAGGGTGCTGGTAAACAGGGTGTGGGATTCAAAAGGTTAATGAATGAATATAATGGAAATGTGTGTACATGGAAAAAAAGGTTTGTATGGATGATTTTGACCATTGGTATGCATGCAACACATCAACACTGACTGAACGAATCATTCTCATTCTCTTCTGACAAAAAGATGAAAATTTTATGAAGATGAAAATCTATTCAGGCTTGGTCATCAGTGTATTGTTTACCAGTGTTGTGTTTTAATAAATCTGGTGATATAGAAACTGGAGATACATAACTGCAGACAATACAAGTCGTCTTCAGATTATAATGTTCTCTGTGTGTGTCATGTACTGCCTTGTACGATGGAGCTTGTACAGAGAAAAAGAAAGTGGTCAAGCCATATGTACTAAGACTCCTCTTTTGTGCCCTTTTAACCCATATTTTTATTTGTTTTGTATGTTTTTTTAAATATTCTCTTTTTGTTTGTTTTGTCTGTTATTTTAACTATTCAACTTGAATATCAATTTATGTTGATGGATATTTCATTGAGTATTTTCCATATAGTATCAAAACAAAAGCATGCACTATTGTGGATACACTGTCCAAATTAGGTCAAAATCCACAAATAATCAAGAAATTCTTGCTGGCAGATGCAAACATATCTTGTGTTCCTATGACTATGGCATCTGATTGGTCTCTATGATTCATAATCTTGAAGAATGAAAATGTTCAGCAGCATGTATTCTAAATTTATCTAAATCTGTCTTCAGTTAGCTGAAGCATTTCCCTGTGGGACTCTTTCAGTATAAATAGTATCCCCATCTTCTGGAAAATCTGTGCTAGAAATTTCCCCTTTTCTGTCATTCTCTTTTTTTCTGCCTTGCTTCTTTGCTTTCTGTCATTTCTTCCTATCATTTCCTGCTTTGCTGGTCCATTCACCTGTACGTGTTTGATAAAGTCTTACGTACTTTCTCTTAGGATTGATAATTGGGTACGTGTATTAAGTGCATTTTTGGCTCTAGGGAAATGTGAAATGCAGAAGCAATTTTAGGTAATTTAGGCCTGTTTTTATGTTTTAACGTCCTTAGGTTTAAATTTGTGTTTAGGTATGTTTTTTAAATCCCCTGTATGATAAATTGGATGGAGTGGTCAGCGCCAGGGGATCGCCTTAGATTATGTGCACAAATACATTGATATGTGTACTTAATTTTCTTTTCCTTTTTTTTTCCTTTTGAAAGTATTGCATGTTTTGAAGTGGTTATAGCCCTGATATTGCTCTATGCAGTCGGCTGGGCTTTAAACAAAAACATCAATAAGTTGAGGAGTCTTCAATATTTTCGATCTGGACATACTCCTGGTCCATATTTGTGTATTTCTGACTACTCACTGAAGAGAACTTATGAACCAGATTGGTGAAAACACATGAACCAGATTTGGTGAAAACACATCATCAACCAGCTGAAAAATCTTTTGACTTATATTTTGTCCTCAGACATACATCCCTCTGAACTGATATGAGACAATCTCCATTCAGAAACTTTTTTACGGACAATGGTCTAAAATCATACATTGTGAATAGGCTAAAACTGAGGTTAATAATAAAGTAGATCAAAAAACTATATGTAGGGAAGAGGGATAGTAAGGCTCATGTGGTCTAACATCACATATTGTGAATAGACCTAAAACTGAGAATAATGATAAAGGAGATTAAAAAAAGAAAAGTATATGAAGGGAACAGGGACAGTAAGGGCTCTCTAAATTATAAAGAAAAGAAAAGAAAAAGAAAAACCTGTCAGTATTTTTGACTCTGTATGTGTGTATAGTTCACCAACTTCATGTGCACGTCAGAATTAGGTCTCCGATTCATAATGATCCATATTTTCTTATCATCATGGCAGTGCACACTCTCTCTTCCTCTCTTTATTTTCTTTACACTCACAGAGCACACTTTCAAGAACACAAACCACAAAAATGTGCTGAAACAGTTTTCTGTATAACAACAAATAACAAAGTTGGCATTGAACACAAAGAAATAAAAAGCACTAAACCACAAGGGAGAGTGAGAAAATAATACTAGTCCTCTGGTACGATAAAACCAATCCACTCCCTTTGGCTGTACTGCCATTATCAACAAACATTCAACACAATATGTCAGAGCTGTATGCATATGAGTATTAACAATGCACATCAAACATCAAATGTGTAGATAATATATATCATACAGTGAAATGTTTTATGCTGACAGACAGTGCAGGCTGGCTGGTTCTGTGGAGTCCAGATCTGCTATCCTCAGTTCAATCCCAACTTGCAACACCCAAAACTGATCTGTTCACAACCCATCTTAATGCTTCCATCATTTTGGTGATGTAAGCTTAGTGGTTCATAGGTCCATTCTCCCACCCCACCACCCATTTCAAGTCCTTTCCAGTGCTGAGGGTTTTACACAGGCTCAGGGAGTTGGCCAGCATCAGGCTCAGGGAGTTGGCCAGATAACTGCTGGCAGACTTGGATGGAGTGCATATGGAATTGTCCAAGTGTGATGAATCCCTCTTAAACAAATGACCCAAACCAACCTGTGTTGACAGTCATTGACCAACATAAAAGGAATGATTATGTCTTCCCCACCTCCCATTGGAGTGAAGATTCTCTCTAGCAAAGTTGTTTCCCCCTTGGTGGTGATTTGCTGTTAGAACAAAAAAATGAGGGTGGGTTGATTTGACATGTTCTCATAACTATTAAATTCTGGATGTTCATGTTTTCATGGATTTCTGAAATCCGGAATAAACTTTTGTCATAATCTGGAATTGGGGCAGGGATTTCTATAAAAGCAGTGGTTAAATGTGATATGTTAAAATTGCATGATCCTTTACAGAACAATCCTTGATACAAGTCACCGAGATGTTGAACCAGACACTTCTCAGCAGTTTCTGAATGATACATACCTTTTAACAAGCTTTTCCGTTATTCAAATCTGGATGTAAACTGGCAGTCCAAAGAGAAATAAATATTTCTGTTTTTAAAGGAATGTTCAAGTCTGTGTACAATACAAAAAGATCAACCAAGCATCCACAACAAAATACTGCAAACACAGATACAAAAAAAAATCCTCTTACAAAATAGAAATGTTGACCACTTTCATGTTGTGAAGGCTTCCACAGACTGCACAACACATAAGTTTTACATGAACAACTTTCACAGTGTAAGTCTTGTAAAGTGAACCAGAACATTCAAAGGCACAAGAATTAAAAAACCAAAACCCTAAAACAGAAACAAGTTGTACTATCAATCTCCCTTTTTTCCCATGATTGGAGTGACTTTGTGACCTTGAAAATTACTTATTAAAACTTGACCTTAGTTAAACCTCAAGAGTCATGAGCCCTTCTCAACGTTAACATAATTATAAAGTTAAACCTGATAATATTCCACTGCTGAGAAATTCCTAAAAAAATTCTTAGTTTTCATGACCACTATGGTGTAAAACCTTTAACATGCCTATTCAGACTTAAATTGTTGAGAAATCATTGCTCGTGCACTTCTTATTCAATACATTTTGGATAATAGACAACATCCATTCAAATTTATACCCCAACACTTTATGAAACTAATACAATACTCTCTATACATACACACACATGCAGCACGCACACACACACACGTGTGTGTACGTATGCATGTATGTATGTGTGTGTGTGTGTGGAGAGAGAGAAAAAGATTTATAAATGATCTATTTTACACACACAGACACACACACACACACATATGTATATATCTTTGTTGACACATTTTTTTTCTTTGAACACTTGCACAGATAGCATGGGCTGATCAAACATGCCTCCCCCAACCCACTTTTATTCAATTTTTTTTTTAAAAATGGCGTCAATCAAAAAAATTGTATTATCACAATAGAGTTCTAAGAGATTTAGCATCTCATGTATCCTGCTTGTACAAAACATTTGCATCTTTCAGCAAGACAAGTATATGATACATGTCACAAATTACCTATATGAATTACAATGGTGCCTGCATTGATAAAATTTTTCTGTGTGAATGTTTGCCTGCATGTGTGAGTGTCGGATTTTAGTAGTGGTGATGGTGGTGGTTCCCCTCTTTTTACCTGAAATTGTATCCCCTTAAAATCAAATGCACTGAACTCTCCAGAAAGGACCTAAATTACCTAAATTACAATACTGGACTGCTTGGCTCAGTTAACTCAAGACCTGCTTTCTTCAGTGCAATCCTACATGAACATCTTTCAAAAGTGTAAGTCTTGTCAAGTGAACCAGAACATTCAAAAGGCACAAGAATTATTAACCAAAATCCTAAACCAGAAACAAGTTCTATGATCAATCTCCCATAATTTCTGTAAATAACTTCTGTACTAAATTAAAAATTTGGCTGTTCAACTCACTTTCTAATGTGCATGTCATTGTGGTGGTGTTGGTTTGTGCTCAATATAAAATCTAGGTCTTTTTTCCTAATGTCTCAAGGTCTTCCTCAAGCAAACCATTTTGACTGGCAGATATGAGGAGAATGAAAAGAAAGTAAAATAAAAGTTGTATCATGACTCCCTCTTGACTCTACTTTGAAGAACACAGCAGTCCCACCCACCCCCCAAAAAAATAATACTAGGACTCAGCAGGATAGCATCATGTTGCTAACTGTTAATAGTCATAAGTTTGTGCCATCAATGACACCCAAATAAGCAAACTGTCACTGTTATGTTAGCTGTCTTCTCAACTAGCTGTCGAAAACATATGAATGTAAATCATCATCATCATCATGTGCCCTGCCACATGACATTGGAGATCATGGTCCTCCATAAAAATCTGCCTTTTGTTGCTACAAGTATATCTCCTACCCTTTCTGTCCTCATCTCCTGCAAAACTGTTCAATATTTTTTTCTCTGGGTCTACCTGGTGCTCTTTTTCCCTCTAGCTTTCCTGTTGTGACCAGGTGCTCAAATTTCTCTAGTCTCATAAAATGTCCTACAAATATTTCTGGAACTCTTTAACATTCTTCTTAAATACCACATTTCAGCTGCCTCAATCTTGTTCTAACTTTTCGTGTTGACTGTCCAGGTTTTGCATTTGTACAACAGGGCTGGTTCTACATAGTACTGAAGAACTCTCTTCCTTATGTTAATTGATAGGCATCTTTTGGTAAGAACACTTTTCATTTTCTTGAATGCTGTTTTAGCTTGGCCAATTCTGTTGGCTATTTCTAATGTGCATCTGCCATTTGGTGTGATGACTTTCCCTGATATTCAAACTTATCAACCTGTCTCAATGTTGTGCCATTTGCTGTTATTTTACATTAGGGGATTTCTTGTTTTTTACTGATTATCATGACTTCATTTTTTTTCTATTTAACTGTAGCCCTTTATTTCTGCTTTCGATCTATATTATATTCGCAAGATACTGTAGGTATTATTTTATTTTCTGCTGTTAGAACAGTGTCATCTGCATAACAAAAACTGTATCATTTTCCTCCAACCTTTATGCCAGAGCATTCCTCTGGGTTTCTTATGATGGTTTCGCTGTAAAGTGAAAACAAATCTGGTGACGGAAACATCTTTTGATATTTGGGAAAGAGCTTATATCATTTTCTGCTCTCATCACTGCTGTTCGTTCCCAATATATATTCCTTATTTATAGATCTTTTCTATCAATATTAAGCGTTTCCAGTTGGTTGATCAATTCTTCTTGTTTTGCCCAATCAAAACCCTAGGTATAATCAACAAAACATAAATAAATCTTTATTTGTCTCAACTGATCTTTCTATGAGAGTTCCCAGAATGTATATGGCATTTATAGTTCCTTTCCCTTCAACAAATCTACACAGTTCATCTGCTATTTCTGTTTTGATTCTGTTCCTTGTCCTCATCATCATTATTCTTCAAAGAATCCTTGTCACATGACTCATCAAGCTGATTGTTCAATTCTATAGCCCCTGCTTTCTTTGAAAGTGCATGAAAATTGATTCTGACATATCTCTGGGAATTTTTCTGGAGTCATAAACTTCTTTAAGGGGGACTCTTTACTTTTTCAATACCAAATTCACCAGAAGCCTCAATCATTTCTATAGTAATATTGTCTGGTCCTGGGGCTTTTCCCTGTTGCATCTTTTTCAATGCTGTTCTAACTTCATCTTCCATTATTGGCGGTCCTTCAACGTTCTTTCTGTCATCTGTGAAAAAAATGTCTTTAATGTAGTCTCCCCATCTATGTAATATTTGTCTTTTTCCATAATAACTGTACCATCTTTAGATTTGAAGCTACCAGTTGACATGCATGTCTTTTTTCCTGTGGG
Organism: Monoplex corrugatus; assembly: GCA_030674185.1. Lineage (NCBI taxonomy): Eukaryota > Metazoa > Mollusca > Gastropoda > Littorinimorpha > Ranellidae > Monoplex > Monoplex corrugatus. The sequence continues at coordinate 53,666,914 of JAPXFY010000026.1, forward strand.
CAATTTCTTCAATGTTTCTGTACATGAACTAAGGGTCATGACTGGAAATAGGTATTGAAATAAAGCAGCTTTTCCAATACCCCAGTGAAAAGGACAATTTTCTCCTTTCATTATAAAATGAATGCAAGAATAAAATATTTTTGCATCATCTCATTAGAAGGATACTTTTGCATCATAGGCATTGCTCTATATTTAACCTCTGCCAAGTGGATACAGAGGTGGAATAAAAGGCCAGCAATCTAATCAACTATGGCTTCAGTCAGGGAGGTCTTTGATTGATTGATTTGGTTCAGTTTTTTCGTCGACACCCACCTTAGGTGATATGGCCGATGGGGATAACCATCCCAGGGAAGTGGGGGAAGGGGGATCTATCTAATCCTAAACTGACACCACCAGAACAACAATGATGTTAAAGATGGGACAGCGAGAAGGCCAGTTTTAATGCAGCGCACACCGGAATTCAAACCACAACCATTAGTATGTGAATCCGATGCTCAACCAACTGAGCTACTGAGGCCCTCCCAGGAAGGTCTCTCACTTTGCTGGATTTAATGACTGATTACTGTTGTTAGAAGGGGGCTTAGTGGGCAGTATCCTTGTTGAATCAGAACAGGCACTGTTGAAGTCCACGAATGGTCCAGCACTATAGTAGGACTTCCTCTCATGAGAGCTTCATGGTGACTTGACATCTGTGGCTCCTGTGAGTGGGCTTCCTGGCACTGGGACTCTTGACAGAATGAATTTGGTGGTGTGGTGTGGTGTGTTGTGGTGTGGTCTGGTGTTGGTGGTGTGATGTTTGGTGTGGTGTGGTGTGGAGCCAGACTTGAACAGCATGGAACCAACGCCACTGATGCGGTGTACAAGCTGAGACAGCTAAAAACTAAAACCCAGAAACAAAACAAGAACTGTATCTTCAACCAGCAAGGGCGAAGCTCACTACAACAACTGAACCGACTACATGTCTTGATGTTTCCAAACATCTCTCCACAATATGAACACAACACAGTCACATAATGTTCACAACCCTTGTCAAGGAATGCATCGAGACAACGTTAGGCAGACTTGCCGCTTTAAAATCAGTTCATAAAGAAACTGAACAATGGCAGTAACAGGTAATGAACATACAAGGAACAAAAATGGCTTCACAATCATTGTACACAAAATTGTTTTGACAAAATCACAACAGGCAGCATTTAATAATACACACATCATCAAACAACACAGTATTCCCACTGTCACATATAAATCCAAGTACAGTAATAAACATGTTATATAGTATTCACTCTGCTAAACGAATTCCTCAGTACAACTAAAAGTTCGTTTTGCTGATGGCTCAGAAGACAGTCACATATCTATGATATGTGTATAAGTGTGCATGCATAAGCGTGTGTTGGTGTGTGTGCTCTTTCCTTCCAGAACAGCATCTCTTACATCCACACACATCACTCTTAAAACTCACATATCTTTCCTCCTTTTTTCCCCTATATCAAAATCACTGGATTTACAAACCAAGCCTCACTCACCCTTATCTGAAGCCATTACAGAGACTCCCTTCTGTGACTTCTGAACTAGAAAAGAGTAGTAAAGGCATGTGCTGATATCAAATTTTACAACAATGTAAATGATGCCCTTGTCCACAAGGTGAATCGTATGGCCAATGTTTCAAAGTTTAGGTTTGCGACTTCATCAAGGTATGTGTAACATAACCTGTTCCTATACTGTAACAATAACACATCAAGGTGTGTATACCATAACCTGTTCCTACACCGTAACAATAACACATCAAGGTGTGTGTAACATAACCTGTTCCTATACTGTAACAATAACACATCAAGGTGTGTGTAACATAACCTGTTCCTATACTGTAACAATAACACATCAAGGTGTGTGTAACATAACCTGTTCCTATACTGTAACAATAACACATCAAGGTGTGTATAACATAACCTGTTCCTACACCGTAACAATAACACATCAAGGTGTGTGTAACATAACCTGTTCCTATACTGTAACAATAACACATCAAGGTGTGTATAGCATAACCTGTTCCTATACTGTAACAATAACACATCAAGGTGTGTGTAACATAACCTGTTCCTATACTGTAACAATAACACATCAAGGTGTGTATAGCATAACCTGTTCCTATACTGTAACAATAACACATCAAAGTGTGTGTAACATAACCTGTTCCTATACTGTAACAATAACACATCAAGGTGTGTATAGCATAACCTGTTCCTATACTGTAACAATAACACATCAAGGTGTGTGTAACATAACCTGTTCCTATACTGTAACAATAACACATCAAGGTGTGTATAGCATAACCTGTTCCTATACTGTAACAATAACACATCAAGGTGTGTATAGCATAACCTGTTCCTATACTGTAACAATAACACATCAAGGTGTGTGTAACATAACCTGTTCCTATACTGTAACAATAACACATAAAGGTGTGTATAGCATAACCTGTTCCTATACTGTAACAATAACGGTAACTGCTATCAACTTACTGGTGTCTTTAAAAAGCGTGATATTCCAAGGTCACAAACACTGTACCTACCCAATCACTGAGCACATATATTTCATCACACATGGTGACAGTATCTATCATCTGATCTATGATCACATATTGAAAAAATATGTATTCATATTCAGCCTTATAAATTATTTTAAAAAATGGCATCAAAAATAAAAATATCAAGAAGCAGCCAATTACAAATCTCTGTTTACAGACTCATGCAAATCACCAGATGGCTATTTGCAAACTGTCACTAACATTTGCCATTAATCAATAAGGGTTGGGATACCATAGGAGCTGGAGCACTCCTTCCCACAGCCAAGATTAAATAGTTGAGCATGATTACTACATCGTTGCCCCAGTCCATTCAACTATGAATAGGTTTCTGTTCCTCTGTAAAAGATCAGGATGAAAAAAGCAGTGAAGGGCACCACCCTCATTCTGCTGGTTGCTAACATCTCACTCCCGTCTGATAACAAACTGTAACTTCTCTTTCTCTATTTCTTCTTACCCATATTCTCTCTGTGTTTTACTCCAAGTTTGTCCCTTGTGATGATGAAAGCAAATTATCTTATGCTGGCTTATTAAGTCTAAAACCATCACCAAGCATGAAAAGACTGAAATACATCAACCATCTAACCCTCCCATACTGACTCTCCATGTTATCGAATACCTTACTTTTAGTGGTGTTCATTACAAAGTTCTGCCTATCTGTTCACATGACCAGTACTTCAATATTTGTCAGTCTCAAGAGAAAAGGGATCTGCAGCCTCCACTGTTCAGTGTACAATACTGGTTGTGACTGCTGAGGTCAATGGCATCTTTGTTGTGACTGTTATCTTTGTTGTGACTGTTAAGCCATGGCATCTTTTTGTGACTGTTATCTTTGTTGTGACTGTTAAGGCCATGGCATCTTTGTTGTGACTGTTATCTTTGTTGTGACTGTTAAGCCATGGCATCTTTGTTTGGTTTACTTGGACTGTTACTTTGTTTGACTGTTAAGGCCATGGCATCTTTGTTGTGACTGTTATCTTTGTTGTGACTGTTAAGGCCATGGCATCTTTGTTATGACTGTTAAGGCCATGGCATCTTTGTTGTGACTGTTAAGCATGGCATCTTTGTTGTGACTGTTAAGGCCATGGCATCTTTGTTGTGACTGTTATCTTTGTTGTGACTGTTAAGGCCATGGCATCTTTGTTGTGACTGTTAAGCCATGGCATCTTTGTTTACTGACTGTTAAGGCCATGGCATCTTTGTTGTGACTGTTATCTTTGTTGTGACTGTTAAGGCCATGGCATCTTGTTTGTGTTATTGTTTGACTGTTAAGCCATGGCATCTTTGTTTGTGACTGTTAAGGCCATGGCATCTTTGTTGTGACTGTTATCTTTGTTGTGACTGTTAAGGCCATGGCATCTTTGTTTATGATGTTGTATAAGCCATGGCATCTTTGTTGTGACTGTTAAGGCCATGGCATCTTTGTTGTGACTGTTAAGGCCATGGCATCTTTGTTGTGACTGTTATCTTTGTTGTGACTGTTAAGGCCATGGCATCTTTGTTGTGACTGTTATCTTTGTTGTGACTGTTAAGGCCATGGCATCTTTGTTATGACTGTTAAGCCATGGCATCTTTGTTGTGACTGTTAAGGCCATGGCATCTTTGTTGTGACTGTTAAGCCATGGCATCTTTGTTGTGACTGTTAAGGCCATGGCATCTTTGTTATGACTGTTAAGCCATGGCATCTTTGTTATGACTGTTAAGCCATGGCATCTTTGTTATGACTGTTAAGCCATGGCATCTTTGTTGTGACTGTTAAGGCCATGGCATCTTTGTTGTGACTGTTAAGCCATGGCATCTTTGTTGTGACTGTTAAGGCCATGGCATCTTTGTTATGACTGTTAAGGCCATGGCATCTTTGTTATGACTGTTAAGGCCATGGCATCTTTGTTATGACTGTTAAGGCCATGGCATCTTTGTTGTGACTGTTAAGGCCATGGCATCTTTGTTGTGACTGTTAAGGCCATGGCATCTTTGTTGTGACTGTTAAGGCATGGCATCTTTGTTGTGACTGTTAAGGCCATGGCATCTTTGTTATGAGTGTTAAGTCCAGCGGCATCTTTGTTGTGACTGTTATCTTTGTTGTGACTGTTAAGGCATGGCATCTTTGTTGTGACTGTTAAGGCCATGGCATCTTTGTTATGAGTGTTAAGTCCAGCGGCATCTTTGTTGTGACTGTTATCTTTGTTGTGACTGTTAAGGCATGGCATCTTTGTTGTGACTGTTAAGGCCATGGCATCTTTGTTATGAGTGTTAAGTCCAGCGGCATCTTTGTTGTGACTGTTATCTTTGTTGTGACTGTTGCATATGGCCTATCTATCTATGTTACTATCTTCTTCTTAAATTTACGTATACCGGAGATTAAGCCCTCTCATGTTTACAAAGCCAGCACCATGAAATAAACATTATCTGCTTCTAGCCATTTCTTTCATTTATGGAAAGCCTGTCAAAGATTAACAGAATACTAAAGAGTAGAGAGCTTGTAAACAAAGACACACAAATCCATATTGAAAAGCGGTAGTCCTACATATATTGTTTCATATTGAAAAACAGTAGTCCTACATATTGTTTCATATCGAGGTGACAACTGAAGGTGGAATGCAATAAAAACATACTGTAAACACAAAACGCAACTTGATAAAACAATAAAACTATACACCAACAAAACAATTCTTATTCTTATTGTTACTTATACTATAGCATAAAAAATCTTATTCTTATTGTTGCTTAAAGCCTAGCCGACTGCGTAGAGCCACATCAGGGCTATAACCGTTTCAATAAACACAGTGCATCAACAGGGAAAAAAAAAAAGAAAAGAAAATAAAGTACACATATCAATGCATTTGCACAAATAATCTAAGAAGATGATACTGGCACTGACCACTCTGTCCAATTTTTCACACAGGGATTTAAAAAACATACCTGAATACAAAGTTAAACACAACTACGGACACTAAAACATATAAAAATGGCCTAAGTTCCTAAAATTGCTTCCACATATCTCATTTCCCTAGAGCCAAAAAATGTACTTTATACATGTACCCAACTATTAAATCCTAAGAGAGAGTACATAAGACTTTATTGAAAACATCAAGGCAGAAACTGACAGGAAGAAATGACAGAAAGCAAAGAAGCAAGGCAGAATTTCCAGAAGGTGGGGATACCGTTTATACTGAAAGAGCCCATGGTATCGCCATGGGGGGGAAACAAAACAAAAAGTAATGATAATAACAAAAATACAAAAAATGAAGCAACCAGAAGTGATCAGTGTTAAGGCAAAATATGTCTTCAAATATACAAAAGACCCAAGCAGATTTGTAATTTCAAGTTACTCATTTGACCACAAAAAAACAAATCTCTTCCTACTTTCCCTTTACCATTCTTTTGTTTCCTTCTTTTAAGGTTTTTGAATGAGCCGATGAAATGCCCGTCACCCATCAACTCTACATCAAATTACATTCAACTCAAATTTGGCAAAACTCATCTAGAAATAGCTCGGGTATCCTGAAATATTTTCTTTAGACACAATTCCTAATGTTAATACAATTCAGTCTTACAATTTAAAAACAAGAGCAAAAGCAATGGAAAATTTTGCAAATAAGAGCAAAAGCAAAGAAAACGAAAAAGGAAACAGAAAAAAACACAAAAATAGAACATGTATCTAATATAACAAACGAAGGCAGTCACAACATTACAGCAAACTGGCCTTTGTCAAGATAACAAAGAACAAATGCACAACATTCACAGAAGAAAAAAACCCTGTAGAGAACTTCCATAACATGGCACTGAGCAGAACAAAATGGCAGATGTATAAACTATGAAACTGGAAAGACGAATGTTATTCTACAACATAAAAGTAGTAACGCCATATTATCATTTGTTTTATCCTGAGGGCTAAGGTCAAAATACTGGAAATTAAAATATTGGATATCAACAAAGTGTTTTGTCTTGAAGGTAAATGTGTATACACAAAATATACATATATGGTCAAATGAACAGAAAAATATGAATGTGAGAGGTAAGGCAGATGTTAATGGATTGTGCCTAGTGCATTCAAAACAAAATCAAAGAAACAAGTCAACAGCATGTAGAGCTTTGCAACAGACGTTTGTCTACACTTGCTGCATAGCAGAATCAATTACAGAAACATACAAATGATTGTCAACAAGTTCAGGGCAACTAAGCTATTTGTGCTAAAAATACTTGTGCTTAAATTAAGAAAAGCTCAAACTCACTGTCAGCAAATTAACATCAAACTAACAGTTTGTGACAGAAATACTTACAGTTGAATTATCACACAATCTCCTTTCAAGTCTGGCTAAATGATTACATAATTTACACAATCTTTCACCTGCTAAGCAGGCACTGCACCAAATTTTCAAGACAGTTAGACACAAACTGCCTAATAAGTATCAAGCAACACTTGTGTCACAGATCAACCCCCTCCCCCTTCCCCAGAGCAAAAGATGATTAATCACTCCAGATAATGAAGGTCTCATCAGAAGGCAGACAATTTGTGGGATTTTTCTTCTTTTTTTTTTCCTTTTTTTTCCCCGTCCCATTTTCTATGGCACTTCAGTTGCCACAGTGTCTGGGCGATATTTCACAAAGCTATGACGATGCATGACAATGGGGATCATAATCATGATGCTATGGAGATCCATTCTTGATTGAGATTATAAGACAGGGCTATACTCTACACATCCTTTGATAACATATTCTGGCATCAACCAGGCCCGAGAGATACAGACACCTGCATTGTCTGTCAGGAAATCTGAGCACACTTTCAGTGACCCATCTGTGAAGTGGTTGAGACTCGACTGTATGGTCCCACAGTCAGAAAGGCGAATTTTTCAACATCTACAGGGGAGACAGACAAGGTTGTATCCTTTCACCGTATCTCTTTAACATCTATACGGAACAAGTCATGAGAGATGCTGATATAGAAGGCTTGGGTATAAAGACAGGAGGGAAAAAACTTACAAACCTTTGCTATGTTGATGATACTGCGTTATTAGCAGACAACATTACCAGTGTGAAAAGAATTCTATACAGGGTGGATGCACCAGGCAGAAAGGCTGACCTAAATTTGAATGATAAGAAAACAAAAGTGCTACATATTAGAGGCAAAGACACTGAAAATAATCATGACATCTTAATTAATAAAGTTCCTTTAGAAAATGTTACAAGATTTTAAACATCTTGTTTCTGTAAAAACTGATAATGGAACCTACTCTGAAGATATCAAAATAAGAATTGGAATGGCAAAGCAAAAAATGGTCCAATTCAACAATACCAATCGGCCTGAAAATTAAACTTAAAATGTTTGATCTGGCCAATCATGACTTATGGCTGCAAAGCCTGGACTCTTAGGAAAGCTGACTGCAGAAGAATTGAGGCAGCGGAGATGTGGTTTTATCGGAGACTACTACATGTCAAATGGACAGACAGAAGAACTAATGAAAAACTAATGAAAGTGTCCTGGAAGAACCTCATACCACCAGAAAATTCTTAGCAGACATCAACAAGAGAAAATTAAAATACATTAGCCATGTGCCATGTAGCAAGAACACAGACCTCATGGCAACCATTTTTCAAAGAAAAACAGAAGCAAAAAAGAAGAAGGGCAGACCTCCAATCTCATACATCGAGAACATAACCAACATCAATGGCCCAAATATTCAAGAAAATGTCCACAAAAGTTCAGACAGAGCCATTTGAAAGAGGGTGGCAGTGTCAAAGAGTGCAGAGGACAACATTGAACCCGGCGACATCGACACGTAAGACTTAATGGATGAAAATACTCATTCTTATTCGATGGTTACATATTTCTGGAACCAATTTTCCAAAACACTGGCAGTCTCTGACCTACAATGAATTATCTGACTATACAGCCAAGTGTCGGTGAATTAACCCTTTGACTCCCACATCCTGTCGGCCAGCATCCTGCATTGTCAACTCTGCTAGCAAAGTAAAAACTTAAATCCTAGTCAAAGGGTTAAGTTTTTGCAGTTGGTGGATAGGATGCAGGAGTCAAATGGTTAAACCACACTATACTTAATTCTAGTTAACAAAACAAAAGACAGCAATCTCGTGGTATCACAGCCCACTGACTAGTACATGTATACACAAACATCTTACTTTCCAAAATTAGATATATGTCCTCCTAAAAATAAACAAATTGCATTCACCGCATTATAATTCAGATCTGAATAAACAATGTAAAACATTATTTTCTCTCTCCACAGATACTACATTTCGCGTAGATTGGTTAGTTCTTTTGACAGAGTCACAGACTCAAAATCTGATATCCTGAGTTCAACTGTAGCCCGCAACATTAAAAATGGTCTGTTTGCTGCCTATCCTAACGTTTCCATCAGTCTGATGATAAGTCCCCCATCTCTCTCCCTCCTCATTTCAAGACTTTACCAGCACATCGGACAATTGCTGGCAGAGCGGGATCGAATGCATATGAATTGTCCTTGTGTGATGAATTCCTCTTGAAGTTAAGTCCAAACTCAAAAAATCATCATACAGTCATTCAGACCGCAATCAACAATACAAAACATGATTCTCTCTCTTCTCGTCCGTATGATGTTATGGCAGACCAAGATAAATGTTACAAGGAATCAAAAAAATTGTAACTTATTTTCTAAATGTGGTACATTAACACAATACATATCATTATACTAATATTAACAACAATAACAACAAAAACAATCATCAATTTTTCTTCATAAATGTTAAAAATCTTGTCTTTCTTCTTTCTTTTTTTGTTCCCATTTCACAAAGATTCACAACATGGATTTTACCTATGGAACGCAATAACACAATCACTGGATTGACAAATGGAACTGCCGGAATCAATAAAATTAACAATAAAATAATATTACAAAAACCTGATTTGGTGTTTTGTTTATTTATTTGTTTGCTTGTTTTTCTTTTTTGTTTTTGTTTTCAATGAAGTCTAGACATACAGATCACAACTGACACACAAAAAGCTAGAGTTACACAGAGCAAGGTGCATCCCAACAGCACATTGCTGTCACTGTGTCATCAACCTCTCTACTCTTCACACCAGCATATCTTGGAACTCCACAAAAAGATAAAACAGCCTTGATGATCCTGCAGAACGGTAGCCACAGCTTTATCATGAAATGCCTTTTTCCACTACATGAGAGACACAACTGGCAAACTCTTTGACTATTTTCACCCTCTTCAACACCTACAAAAACATCACCCTTTCATTCTCTCGGTCTCACCCTATCCTGCAGAAACATGGCAGACAGGGTGAAAAAGTCCAGAGTTAGGTTTTTGCAGCCGATGGATAACATCATGGAGTGAAATGGTTAAAGGATACAGATCACTGTACATGGATCTTATACTATTTGACAAAATGAAAATGACTTGTTGTTTTGAAAGTTATGACGGATAAAACACCAACAACAAATGAACATTTACCCATAACACCTTTACATTTTGCATTTTGTCTGCTTGTCAATCTGCACTGTGGTGTGAAACAATAATCTACACAGTGAAACATCAATCCTTTACCATTATCTTAAAAAAAACAATAATCTACACAGTGAAACATCAATCCTTTACCAATATCTTAAAAAAAACAATAATCTACACAATGAAATATCAATCCTTTACCAATATCTTAAAACAACAATAATCTACACAGTGAAACATCAATCCTTTACCCATATCTTAAAAAAATCAATAATCTACACAGTGAAACATCAATCCTTTACCCATATCTTAAAAAGACAATAATCTACACAGTGAAACATTAATCCTTTACCCATATATATCTTAAAAAGACAATAATCTACACAGTGAAACATCAATCCTGTACCCATATCTTAAAAAGACAATAATCTACACAGTGAAACATCAATCCTTTACCCATATATATCTTAAAAAGACAATAATCTACACAGTGAAACATCAATCCTTTACCCATATCTTAAAAAGACAATAATCTACACAGTGAAACATCAATCCTTTACCAATATCTTAAAAAAACAATAATCTACACAGTGAAACATCAATCCTTTACCCATATCTTAAAAAGACAATAATCTACACAGTGAAACATTAATCCTTTACCCAATATATCTTAAAAAGACAATAATCTACACAGTGAAACATCAATCCTTTACCCATATCTTAAAAGACAATAATCTACACAGTGAAACATCAATCTTTACCCATATATATCTTAAAAAGACAATAATCTACACAGTGTAACATCAATCCTGTACCCATATCTTAAAAGACAATAATCTACACAGTGAAACATTAATCCTTTACCAATATCTTAAAAAAACAATAATCTACACAGTGAAACATCAATCCTTTACCAATATCTTAAAAAAACAATAATGTACCCAATGAAACAACAATCTCCTACCAATACTTTAAAAACAATGTCCTATACATTCTCATTCATGAAGAGTTCTGAGATCTTTCACCATTCACACAATCCCTGATGTCTCTTTAATCCTTCATGGATTCCGATTTTCTCCAACGCTTGTATGCAAGTCGTTTTGCCCACACTGTGCAGGCAGCATATTGCTGCACAGTCTGCATAATCTGTCGTTGGTGTGCATGTATGTTGGATGTTTTCATGATTCCATAACACGACTTACAAGATCTTCAGTGTGAAACTTTGATAATCTGCATGCATATACACAAAAGGGGATTATGCGCTGGCAGGTCTGCACACAAGCTGACTGGGAGATTTGAAAAATCTCCATTCTTTACCCACTAGATGGAGGTATCTAAGCCAACTGAACAAGGACCTTCTAGTTGGAAATGCAATGTTTAGCCACTCAACTACTGTGTCTGGCAAAATATCTGCTGTTTTGCACAAAATGGTTGCTCTAACTTATCAACATGGACGAAACAAAAATGAAAACTCTTCATTAATGTGGTTGGGAAAAAAAATCTACAATGATGTGGTTTACATGTGATATGCCCTATAAAGTATTATGTATACATCAATACAACTAAATGTATTTGCAGCTCGTACAAGTACTGGCAAGAGAAAATACAATTTCTCCATGGAATGGAATACAGCACTCAAAATCAACATTAGTATCTACACAAAAGCAAAAAAGAAAGTATTGCACTATAGACTGACATATGGTTGAACCCAAAAATTTATAGTACACTCACAAGTTCTTTCTGAATTTCATTGCAAACCTTGTTCAATCATGGTACATCTGGCCAATGTAAAATCATATTAAAACAAAACTTTCCTGTTTATAACAAGATAATACATTGTTTTTAAAGATCATATGATTAGGAATGAAACTATCTGTTTGCAAAAATAATAACATTTTTCTTTCTGCACCTTTTCACAAATCAAATTTTTCTGCCTTCCTTTCATCTGATAGTTGTTCTGATGAAAAAAGAGACGACTACCGCCCGTATACCTTTCTTGTAATGCCTATTTCATTATTATAATTCATCTTTTATTATTACAATTCTTTTTCTTTTTCTTCTTCTTCTTCTCCTTCTTCCTCTTATCATCATCATCATCAATATTATCATTATCATCATTATCACCATCATCATCATCATCATTGTTGTTTTTGTTGTCGTTGTTCTTGCTGTTGTTGTTATGTTCTTTTGTTGCTGTTATTATTATCATAACTATTATTGTTATTATATTATTATTATTATTATCATTATAATTATTATTATTATATCATTACTATCACTAGTGTGCAAAGCCCAGCCAACTGCTCTGAGCCATATCAGGGCCATGACCATTTCATACAAAACACATGTAAAACCTAGAAAAGAATGATTAAGTACAACATAGTTAATTAAAACTACTGACAGTGCATTGTTGTGACACACAAGACAAGGATTTCAAATGTTCAAAAGACCAATAAACATATCAGGCTGGTGGCAAAAAAGCAATCAAGCATATCCATACAGCAAAACGTGATCCAGTACAAAACATCCATGTGATAATCATGGAATGAGAACTACAGGCAAGCACTACATAAACAGAACAAAGGTACAGCATGGAAATCACCATCGAGAAGACAAAACAGAAGACAAAACTGATGGCCATCCACGAGACTACCATCACAAAGTGATATGACTGTTTATGGATTGAAGCAAGGACCTGCTCAACAATTCACTTTCCCCGAGATCCATCAATAGCATTAACCCTTTGACTCCTGCGCCCATCCACCAACTGCAAAAACTTAACCCTCTGACTCCTGGCCCTATCCATCAACTTCCTGCAGGAATCTGGTGGACTGGGTGAGGGAGTCAAAGGATTACATTTTTGCTTTGCTAGCACAGTTGACAATGCAGGATACTGGAAGACAGGGTGCGGGAGAAAAAGGGTTAAGGGTTAAGGGATCCAAACCAGAAATCCTTTCAAGGGCAGTAAAGACAACATCAGCATTGTCCAGGCTGAAACCTGAATGGAAGGACAAGAATATCTCCATGAAACACTGATAAGATCAGACTCTTGTGTGCACTGGTACATTCCACCTTCCTTTACGTGTGCCAGACATGGACCCTCATAGCGGAACTGTATAAAAGAAATCCAAGTCATGAACATGAGGTGATACTTAACATGATACTTAACATCAGATTATTAACCATATCACAATGAACAAGTACATCAAACCATCTAACAGCACAGAGACCTGCTGACTTCAGAAAAGAAAAGTACACTGGAATGGCCACGTAACAATATTCACTGGCATTGCTAAATCAATCCTCCCAGGAACTCTTGAGGGATGGAGATGAAGGGGAACACTCACACACACACACACACACACACACACCACACACACACACACACACACACACACACACACACACACACACACACACACACACACAATGGGCAGACAACATTGCAGAATGAGCAGAAAAATCATTTACAACCAGGTTTTGGCACATAACCAACAGAGCTGGAAGAATCTGGAGAACAGTTCTTCAGTGCAATGCCCCAGTGATTCTTCACAGCGTTCAGTGGCCCAAGGACATTATGATTCATAGAGTCCAGGAGAAGGAGAAGACAAAACAGTGATCATTCAATGCTGTGAAGTTCCTGCCAACATGGCAATCAAGCCAACATAAAACAAACACACATACTGATCAGAGGACAAAGAGACATGTAAGTAACACCAAGACAAAGAGACATGTAAGAAACACCAAGACAAAGAGACATGTAAGTAACATCAAGACAAAGAGACATGTAAGTAACACCAAGACAAAGAGACATGTAAGTAACATCAAGACAAAGAGACATGTAAGTAACATCAAGACAAAGAGACATGTAAGTAACATCAAGACAAAGAGACATGTAAGTAACACCAAGACAAAGAGACATGTAAGTAACACCAAGACAAAGAGACATGTAAGTAACATCAAGACAAAGAGACATGTAAGTAACATCAAGACAAAGAGACATGTAAGTAACACCAAGACAAAGAGACATGTAACACCAAGACAAAGAGACATGTAAGTAACACCAAGACAAAGAGACATGTAACACCAAGACAAAGAGACATGTAAGTAACACCAAGACAAAGAGACATGTAAGTAACACCAAAACAAAGAGACATGTAAGTAACACCCAAGACAAAAGAAACATGCAAGTAACACCAAGACAAAGAGACATGTAAGTAACACCAAGACAAAGAGACACGTAACACCAAGACAAAGAGACATGTAAGTAACACCAAGACAAAGAGACATGTAAGTAACATCAAGACAAAGAGACACGTAAGTAACATCAAGACAAAGAGACATGTAAGTAACACCAAGACAAAGAGACATGTAAGTAACACCAAGACAAAGAGACATGTAACACCAAGACAAAGAGACATGTAACACCAAGACAAAGAGACATGTAAGTAACATCAAGACAAAGAAAACATGTAAGTAACACCAAGACAAAGAAATATGTAAGTAACACCAAGACAAAGAGACATGTAAGAAACACCAAGACAAAGAAATATGTAAGTAACACCAAGACAAAGAGACATGTAAGTAACACCAAGACAAAGAGACATGTAAGTAACATCAAGACAAAGAGACATGTAAGTAACACCAAGACAAAGAAACATGTAAGTAACATCAAGACAAAGAGACATGTAAGTAACACCAAGACAAAGAGACCTGTAAGTAACACCAAGACAAAGAGACATGTAAGTAACATCAAGACAAAGAGACATGTAAGTAACACCAAGACAAAGAGACATGTAAGTAACATCAAGACAAAGAGACATGTAACACCAAGACAAAGAGACATGGAAGTAACACCAAGACAAAGAGACATGTAAGTAACACCAAGACAAAGAGACATGTAAGTAACACCAAGACAAAGAGACATGGAAGTAACACCAAGACAAAGAGACAAGTAACATCAAGACAAAGAGACATGGAAGTAACACCCAGACAAAGAGACATGACAAAGAGACATGTAAGTAACACCAAGACAATAGTGCCAATATCTACTCATCAAAAAATGAGATATTTAACAAAAGCCTCTATAGGCAAACTTGGGAAATGAGATTCCCATGGCACATAATCATATTCTAATCATATACAACAATAACAAACATGTGTAAACAATACACCTGAACTGTGCTGTCATTTGCTGAAAAGACTATTTAAAAAAGTAAGCACACAATCACAAACTAGTTAACAACATCAAAATGTGTGGCATTTTATGAAAAATACAATGACTAGATGCTGCAGATTGTGCAAAGTACCGTGCACAAAACATTCACAATAATATAGTAAAAAGTTGTGACACAAAACCCAACGCTCTTCTCCAAAGTGTCTTTCCCATTCAAAAACATGATTTTAAATATCAACCACACACTATATCCCGCACCAAATCTTACACTAAATATACAAACACAAGCCATAAAAATCGTAAGATATACATCATTAAAACTGAACCTTGTTTGCATTACATGCACAATCACATTGCTGGTCAGTTTAAAGCACTGTCAACACAGATATATGTTTTTTCTTCTACATCCAAAGACAAGGAGAGAAAAATACCAAACATCTTTATTTTTACAAACACACATTAAGCACAAAATATCTCTTTTTACATGCATACCTGATTCAGTGCACAAGGTTTTGATTGTTCTCCATATCTTGTACAGGATCTACAAACATGGGCCAATTCAAAAACTCATGTGTCAACACTAAACTAAAGGGGAAAAGCAAAAGCAAAAAAACAAATTTTGTACACTCACACCTTTTTTTTTCCAAAATCAAATTACTACTTTCCTTCCAATTTGCTTTTTTTCCTGGTGTTAAGTATGTAATACTGATCAGACAAAGCAAAAATAATACAGTTTCTATGGGATAGTTTCACTTGTGCCAGCTTCACTGTCTAACACTTTGCTTAAAACAGACCTGTTTAAGAATCTGCACTTTAAACAGGATAAGAGTTAAACTCAATGTCAACAATTTTCAAACATGCATGTCTTCTGCCAGTTCTGGATGGGTCTAATTAATACACAATTCATAGAATTAAGCATGAAATTACACAGATTTCCTTAAAAAGATGGCAAAGAAGATAAAGAACAAGACAAAAGAAGAAGATAGAGAGTTAAAGAGGATAAGTATTAATTAAGACACTCAAACCTCAGTTCTATTTGATAAAACTGAGTGTAGGAATGGGAATAGTGAAATTTCCTAACATGTACACTCAAGCAGGCAACTTGAACTCACACATATAATTAAACGCAAAGCCTTGGAGCTGCATGTACACTCAACTTGCACACACACACATACAATAAATGCAAAGTTTACAGAAGCTGATATCAAGGTACAGAACATCACATTCCAATCATGAACTATGAAGGAATAAATCTGCTACTTCAACTACTGAATATGGAATGCACTTGAATTTTGTACTATGCTTTGTCAACTGCAACATTGTCTAAAACAATGAATTTGAAAAGCAAAATTGTGAAAAAATTCCCTCCTGAAGATGTATCTGATTTAATTAACAATATCAACATTGCAAGCCAGATCTGATTCCTTTCTACGATCATTGTGACAATCTTCTTCTCCCGCTTCCTATTTGGTGTGTGTGTGTGTAAAGTGGGGGGGGGGGGGCAGTGTTTGTCAGTATGTATCTATGTATGTATGTATGACTATATTATGTGTCTCTGTGTTTGTGTGTATCTGTTGATGTTGCTAAACTTTTTATGACATATGAAAGCAAATGTGCAATCAGTGTAAATCTGACAGAACTGGACATTAAAATCATTCTGATGTGATAATGGTCACTGTGAATATGACAGAACTGAACATTAAAATCATTCTGATGTGATAATGGTTACTGTGAATATGACAGAACTGAACATTAAAATCATTCTGATGTGATACTGATCAGTGTAAATCACAGCCTTCTCAAATATGAGGGTATTCTCCAATACTTTTTCAACCTGTTAAGTGTCTCTGTTATTTGGACAAATGCATGGCACATCAATATAACATTTATGATTGCCTTCTCAAATACATCCATTTACCAACACAGCACCTGCCCAATGAGCTATTCTAGCCAGTAGCATCAAGCTTTAAATACGTTTGTATTCAACACAACAAACTACTGCCCAAAATGAAAAACCACAGGCAATAAATATCTGACTAGAGAAAAGACTGTACACATATCAAACAATGTCTTAGAAAACATACAATTCTTTAGTTCCACTTTGTGACTAACCTATCATACAATCAAATATTCCCAAACTGTGACAAAGAAGATTTTGGAGCTATAAATAACAACTGTCAAGAACAAACACAAAAAAGACAACAAATAGGAAATGGCTTCTGACTTTAAAAGAACAACAAACAAACAACATACGTACAAAATATCTCTAAATATGAAAAAATAGAAAATGCAATATCTCTTAACTCACTCGGTACGGAGAGTTTTTCCCCTTGCGTTTCCCCAGGGATGGCCCATTTTGAAGGGTTAGGAAAAAAATCATAAAAAATACAAAACATAAAGGAACAAAATGAAACTTTCAGATCTGAATATTTACATGCTGGTTAGTTCATGCCAAAATATTGAAGTTCTTCCTTGAATTTTTCTTCTTCATGTGCCACGTTGAAAATACCCCAAATTTTGTGGTCAGGATCACCGTACAGTCACACACTTTGATCAGCTCCATGAACACACAGCCAAAGGTGAGAAGGTCTTTGTATGCACAAAACAACATGAATAAAGTAGACTTTGCTCAGGGTAAAAAAAAAAGATTATTAGTGATATTATATGAATAAATGTTACAAATTGTTACACAGGGGAGTTATGGGGGCGTGGCACTCAAATGAGACATGCAGGCCACAAGAGCCAGAGAAGGACGCAAAGTGGGAGAAAAGCTAAAATCTTCGTGCCAGTCATGCTTTCATAAAGTGAATGAAAACTCCATCAGGCATGCGACTCACTGTACTTGGCCTGCTGACTGCTCGCCTCTCGTGACGTGTACGCCCACCTCCCTTTCCCACTTCACTGTCGTCTGAAACTGGGTCACTGTCAGTACCTTCTTGATGGCAGCTTCCATCACTTGATACACTTTCACCATTATCTTCAGCATACTCCTCGATGTCCAATCCTTCAGTCTGAAGCACTTCAATCACTTCAGCAGCAGTAAAACGCCGCCATCGCGATCTACTGTGTTCGAAAACTCGTACTCGCCTGCGACACCATTTTCGACATGAATGCAGATTAGCAAGTCATTCGGGGTGCCGAAGACAATCGCTTCCCGACGAGTGTAGTGTTACGGAATCTCACAAAAGTAACTTTCCACTTGACCCTTGACATGTTTGCAGTGACCACTGTGGCTATGGTAGGTATGCAGGCTCAAAAGGGGAGCGTCGAAAAAATTTTAATTATCGAAACCGCTATAGCGTTCCGTCGTACGCAACCGTGCCTTTCATCACGACCGCTATAGCGTTCCGTCGTACCGAGTGAGTTAATACTGTTACAATCAATTCAAAGAAATGACTTTGTGAAACGAAGAATAAATCATCGCAAGTAGCTTACAAAGCGCAGAACCCAATTTGCATTACTTTTAAAAGCAGCTGTTCACAACTAGGAGGAAACTGTCATTAATGTTTAATTGCTTAACTGTTCAGTTGTACTGATGTATTGTTCAGTTGTTCAAATGTTCAGTCTTAAACATTGTGTACAATGTTGTATAAAATGTTTATGACCCAACATTTCATTTGATGAAATTAATGGTCAATTCCAGATACCTGCAACCAATCCACAGGTGGGTACCATTGCTTTTTTCCCCATCCCCCCCCCCCCCCCCACCTCCCCAGCCCCAAAACGAACAGAAACACAGTACATCAATGTATTTCATGCACCTTTGTTTTTCTAAGTATTGTACATGTAGATCTACAGTCAAAACACATAAAACTATCCAAATCCACTTTTGTCATTCAAAGACAAACATAATCATTATTGGAAATCGAACATAAAGCCATCAATGAGAGAATTGTGTGTGTGTGTGTGTGTGTGTGTGTGTGTGTATGTGTGTGTGTGTGTGTGTGTGTGTGTGTGAGTGTGTGTGTGCGTGTGTGTGTGTGTGTGTGTGTGTGTGTGTGTGTGTGTGTGTTGTGTGTGTGTGTGTGTGTGTGTGTGTGTGTGTGTGTGTGTGTGTGTGTGTGTGTGTGTGTGTGTGTGTGTGTGTGTGTGTGCGCGGCGCGTGTGGTGTGGTGTGCGTGTGGTGTGTGTGCGTGTGTGGTGTGTGTGTGTTGTGCTGTGTGTGTGTGTGTGTGTGTGTGTGTGTGTGTTGTGTGTGTGTGTGTGTGTGTGTGTGTGTGTGTGTGTGTGTGTGTGTGTGTGTGTGTGTGTGTGTGTGTGTGTGTGTGAGCATGCATGCGTGTATGTGCATGTGTTCACACATGCAAGTGTCTATGTATGTGTGCATACACATGTGTGCACACATGCAGATGTGCATAGTTTCTTTTTTTAACTACACTGCATGACAGAACGTTTAATTTTCCTTGATTGTCTATCACATTTAACCTTCATCAATCAACATTTTCAAGTGAGCACAGATCAATATTAGGTCATCCCAGATCATCAATCACTGATATGACACTACATACCAAACATCACAATGATCCCAGTTCATTCACTTATTCCACATCAATCCAATATTGGTGCAATGCCAGATCATTCAACATTAAAATGATTATGAATCTCCTAACTTTACAATGACCCCAGGTCACAACATATCAAAGTGATCACAAATCAATCAATATGAAAATTATCACAAATAATATCTTATCATAAGATATTTATGAAGTTTCAAGTGACCCCAACATAAAATGATCTTAAATCACCCCCACAATGATGATCCCAGATCATTAAAACCGAACAATTTAAAATCACCTGACTTTAAGGTGATTATAAATCACCCAGTGTAGTTCACAAGACACACACGTGAACCCAGATCTCCAAAAGCTGATGTCATCCTCAAATCACCGGAAATTGATGTTTTTAATGCGATCCCACAAAATGGTTTTCAGATCAGTTATCAATATAACGTGGCTCATATCGATGGACTGGCCATAAATAATCAAGTGTGAACAGCGCTCCAGAAGGCGTTCCAAGGTGATCCGAATCTTCTCTGGCGAGTCAAACAGAACATACTCCTTCAACATGAGACATGCCTGCCACAATGTTGGCTTAGTTACCTCCCCTGTGCAACGCTGCTGTAAGGTGTCACACACAGTTGTGCAGTAACTGGAGTAGTGACAGTGGTGATCATGGGTGCAGGTTTGATTCTCCAATTCATTCGCTAGCATGGTGCTGGATAAAATGTGCCTGGCATCTGTCACCAATGCCTCATGATTATTGGTGTAACCTATAAAGGAGGGCTTGACATCACACATGAAGAATTTGATGTGGTTGTCCTCATAAATATCAAACATGAGGTCAAGGACACCCACAGCAATTTTGGCACGCTGCTCCCAAGTGGGTAGGAACCAGCGGTAAGCGTTGGCTGAGAGTACGTGGAGAGGGAAGGTGTCTTTGTTGTACAAGTTGTTGTTCTGTTGATGAAATAATCATAAACACTGTACAGAATGTAAAATATTTACACACACACGCACACACACACGCACACGCACACGCACACACACACGCACACGACACACACACACACATACACATGCCATCAAAATAAATTATTATATCACTGAAGCAAGAAAGTGAACTGAATGCTGATGGCAAAGCAAAAGAAAGCAGGAGATTACTGAACAAGAAAGTGAACTGAATGCTGATGGCAAAGCAAAAGAAAGCAGGAGATTACTGAACAAGAAAGTGAACTGAATGCTGATGGCAAAGCAAAAGAAAGCAGGAGGTTATCAGAATCAATTCAAATTAAATTCAACTAAGTTTGCACCAATGTAAATTCTCTACTGGTTGGAGACTTACACATGAAAGTTACACAGTCCACGAGACTTACACATGAAAGTTACACAGTTCACAAACTAGGAAGCCACGCTCAATAATTTCACATCAGAATCAGGCTAGATAAAATATGTATGTCTACTGAACTAGCATTTAAGCTCATCCCTAAACACATAATTAATACATCTTGTCTTGGTCTCTGTTTTCTTTCAGAAATGATGACTTGATTACAGACTAGCCCTTACGTGAGAGGAGATGGGGAGACAAAATCAAACGTTCAACGTTTACTTTTACTAGCTGATAGATTATGATAATAAAAAAAAACTGGACACTAAGCTTTTTTCATATCTGTAATGAGGCCTAGTTAGCATAGAGGTAAAACATTAGTCTTCCAATCTGACTTCAAGAGTTTATATCTGTGTGAATCTCGCCTGAACAAAACTTTGCATGCACTGCATCCAGTCTTCCTAAAGTTAGAGAAGGTAAAACAACAAGAGAGAAAGATGGTATCATCCTCATAACATTAACCCCGAGAAAAGTTGAGGTCTCTTCTACCTCACTTCACTTTGACCTGAGAGTTATAGGAAAAGCCTCTTCCTTTTTAACTATAAAGAGGGAGATCAAATAATCAATATTATTGTTAGTGAGAAAAGCCTCTTCCTTTTTAACTATAAAGAGGGAGATCAAATAATCAATATTATTGTTAGTGAGAAAAGCCTCTTCCTTTTTAACTATAAAGAGGGAGATCAAATAATCAATATTATTGTTAGTGAGAAAAGCCTCTTCCTTTTTAACTATAAAGAGGGAGATCAAATAATCAATATTATTGTTAGTGAGAAAAGCCTCTTCCTTTTTAACTATAAAGAGGGAGATCAAATAATCAATATTATTGTTAGTGAGAAAAGCCTCCTCGTTTTTACCTATAAAGAAGGAGATCAAATAATCAATATTATTGTTAGTGGGAAAAGCCTCTTCCTTTTTACCTATAAAGAGAGAGATCAAATCATCAATATTACTGTTAGTGGGAAAAGCCTCTTCCTTTTTACCTATAAAGAGGGAGATCAAATAATCAATATCATTGTTAGTAAGCAAATAGTCATAATTCAGAAACTTAAAAACACAATTCTAATTTCTATTCATGGGCACTTACAACTATGCAGGGTATTCACGCCATATGTTTTTATATGATTATGTGTTCAGAACACAAAAATGAAAATTGTTTCACTGATATGATTAATATTACAAGTAGAGCCAGACTAATGGGTAACTGAAGGCATCTTTGACAGCAGACTAATGCGTAACTGAAGACATCTTTGACAGCAGACTAATGGGTAACTAAAGATCTTTGACAGCAGACTATTGGGTAACTGAAGACATCTTTGACAGCAGATTAATGGGTAACTGAAGACATCTTTGACAGCAGACTAATGGGTAACTAAAGATCTTTGACAGCAGACTAATGGGTAACTGAAGACATCTTTGACAGCAGACTAATGGGTAACTGAAGACATCTTTGACAGCAGACTAATGGGTAACTAAAGATCTTTGACAGCAGACTAATGGGTAACTGAAGACATCTTTGACAGCAGACTAATGGGTAACTGAAGACATCTTTGACAGCAGACTAATGGGTACCTGAAAACATGTTTTAGAGTGGATTAACTGGTAACTCAAGACATCTTTTAGAGTGAACTAACTGGTAACTGAAGACATCTTTTAGAGTGAAGTAACTGGTACCTGAAGACATCTTTTACTATAAATGTCCACTGATTGGTGCTGACAGAAAATTTCAGCAGCCTCTCACAAGAAGACTGAAAATGCATGTCATTGCCACCCTGTAGACGTTGTTTCTTCACTATTTCTAACAGCAAAATCAGGAAACAAACATCACGATGATAATGAGAACCTGTCGCCTATAACCCAGTAAAAGACAACAGAGAAACAGAGGACACAGAGAGAGCTGTCTGTGCTCACCCAAGAACAGCATGGCTGAAGGAGCAAAGACTGACCTACAGATTGATTGACTGATCGTTGGTAAGGTTTCCCTGTAACCTCGAGGTCACACGGGCTGGTTGATCTTTTTGTTAAAGCCATGGACTCAAGATCAAAATATCTGAAGTTCAATCCCAGTCTGCGGCATTAACCCTTTGACTCCCACACCATATCCACCAACAGCGGAAAGCTGGTGGATAGGGTAAGGGAATCAAAGGCTTAAGCTTTTGCAGGAGTCAAAGTTAAAAACTGGCCTGACCACTGCCCATCTTAATGCTTCCATCAGTCTGGTGGTGTCAACTTATGGGTTCGTAAGTCCCTCTCCCCACCCCCCTCATTTCAAGACCTAGCCCGTCCATACAGTTTTGCGCAGGCTCAGGGAGTCTGCCACGTAACTACAAGCAGGCCTGGGTGGAACATATGTAAAAATGTTCAAGCATGATGAATCCTCTGAACAAACTCCCAAGTAAACTTGAAGCAAACTGAGGGGTCATAGAGGAGTAAAATGTGGAAAGCTCTACTTCTCTCATGGTCAGCACTATGAGGATAGTGTCCATCTTATCTCCCTTGTTGATTTACTTTCCATGTCTCAAAAGAGGACAGGGCCCACATACAACTGGGTGGACTGGTGAGGTTAAGTTTAATCAAGCATGACTGTCAAATGGATTTGTATACATGTATAGTTATATTTCAATTTTGTGAAAAGAAAGGGGAATCAAATAGTCCCCTTTAACACTAGACCGCAAAATCAATGAATTTTACTCTAAGACTACTCAATCAAATAATTTATTTTATGCTGTATTATTTAAGGCAAAGATACTGAAAACAATCATGACATCTTAATTAATAAAATTCCTTTAGAAAATGTTAAAAGATTTTAAATAACTTGGTTCTGTAAAAACTGATGATGAAACCTGCTCTAAAGACATCAAAATAAGAATTGGAATAGCGAAGTAAAAAATGGTCCAACTCAACAATATCTGGAAAAGACAGAGGCATACCAAATGGCCTGAAAATTATATTGGCCTTGTGTCACAAAGCAAGAACACAGACCTCATGGCAACCATTTTTCAAGGAAAAAAACAGAGGCAGAAAGGAAGAAAGGCAGACCTCCAATTTCATACATCGAGAACATAACCAACATCAATGGCCTAAACATTCAAGAAGCTGTCCACAAATGTCAATACAGAGTGGTTTGGAGGGAGGTAGCGGTGTCAAAGAATGCAGCGGCCAACACTGAACCCAGTGACGCTGACAGGTGAGAGAGATGAGACTATTTCATCAAATAATTTACTTCAATGCTAGTCTATTCAATTAAATGATAAATACTTGACAACTCCATCAAAGATATGATTTTAGTACTAGACTACTCAGTCAAATAACAGAAGCCTATTCAATCAAATCTTTAACTTTATGTGAGATTATTAGTCAAACAACACTCAATCAAATAATTAGCTTTAATACTACCAATATCCTAAATTACTGTTTAATATAAACAATCAAATTATCAATTTTAATACTAGATTAATACCAAAAGTATTCACTCAAATAATTAACTTCAATACTACACTACTTAAAGAAATAATACTAGATAACTCAATGAAATAATCACCTTTAACAGCAGAAAACTCCACCAAATACACAATTTTAATCATACTAACCAGTTGCTCAAATAATCAACTGGAACACTATACTCCTCAGTCAAATTTATATCTTTTACAGTAGGCAACTCAATCACATAATTAACTTTAATCGTCTTCTTTTTTTTTTCTTTTGTCTGTCCCCTTGTACTACTATTGGTGTTGCAGGGACAAAGAGCTGACAGTCAAAAGCAAGCTGGAAGGTCTAAAAGGAAAAATGGCTGTGTGATGTCAAAGTTTCCTTTACATCATCAATCTAAGTTTTCTTTGTCTGATTCTTGCTTTGAATCCAGACATCTTTTTGTTATATGCTTCTTGCACCAGCTGGTCAGATGACCAAACTTGATGGTGAATAAGATGGTGGATTACCTCTCTTGTCATCATCATTATCATGTGCCCTGCTCCATGGCACTGGCGATCATGGCCCTCCATATGTATCTATCCCTTGTTGCCGCAAGTACATCTTCCACCCTCTCAGTCCTCAACCACCCTGCAAGTCTGTCCAGTATTTTCTCTCTGGGTCTACCTGGCACTCTCTTTCCCTCCACCTTTCCTGTTGTGACCAGGTGCTCTAATTCCCCTTTTCTCATAAAATGGCCTATAAATGTTGCCTGGCTTTTCCCAATCTTCCTTATCAATGATCTTCTTGTGTCTGCCTCCTTCAAGACTGTCTCGTTCATTTCTTTGCTGTCCATGGAACTCGCAACATTCTTCTTAGAAACCACATTTCAGATGCCTCAATCTTGTTCTGGCTTTCCTCTATCAACTTAAATAACAAGATTTAACAGACAACTTGATTAAACACTTACGTCAGGATACTGGAAACCAAACACACCGCCACAGGTTCCATTGAGGGTGGGAAAGATGATGCTGTGTTGAAAGATAAAGATGACCAGGAATTCTCTGTTGTGTATTAATCTCCATAAGGACTGAGCTTCTCCTAGGGACAACTGAAACGAAGTACCGTTGTGATTAAAGCTGGTGCTGTAGAGACAGACAGACAGACAGACAGAGAGATAGAGACAGAGAGAGAGTGTGCACGCGCGCGCGTGTGACAGACAGACAGACAGAGATAGTGAGAGAGAGTGCGTGCATGCGTGCGTGTGTGTGTGCATGCGTGCGTGCATGTGTGTGTGTGTGTGCATGTGTGTGCCTGCACGCATACGTGCATGCGTATGTGCATTCGTGCGTGCTTGTGTGTGGTGGTCATAACTGTAATGTCTATTCACAAAAGTGATTCCAGAACAAAGAAAGAAAAAAAAAAAGGGGGGGGGGGGGGTATAGGCATGGAAGAGGGATAAAGGGAATGCTTGCACATCATCAATATTACAAAAAATGGAAGTAGAAAAAAAAAACTACTTAAAAGTAGGGAGGGAAAAACTAATAACACTTTCACTTATATCATACAGAGCAAACAGGCCACATCAAAAGCACACTCGTTGCACTTTACGGGAATACAACAATGCACCTGCAACATTCACCGAGGATGCTGAGCTAGGGTACACTCAACCTGCTAGGCATATGACTCTTGACCCAAGTTGTCATCCTGCATCACAACCACACACACACACACACACACACACACACACACACACACACACACACACACACACACACACACAGAATACTGAATCACAGTACACTCAGCCTGTGAGGCATGTGACCTTTAACCCAAGTTGTTATCCTTCCTCTGTCTCTCTCTCACACACACACACACACACACACACACACACACACACACACACACACACACACACACACACACACACACACACACACACACACAACACACACACATACACACACACACACACACACACACACACACACACACACACACACACACACACACACACACACACACAACTAACAAATGAAACTACTGAATTTAATTAATGAACTGGCTATGAACTATTACCCTAACACAAGAAAGAATAATGTCTGACTGTTTCTGAATTTCCGCAGACACACCATGTTCCTGGCGCATTGTGTTTTGAATGCGTAAAGTTTCCATCTATACATAAGGGATCCTATAAATCTGCTGACATTAAACTGCTTAGTAATTTTGCTGATTACAAAGTTCATGTTAAAAAGTTCGTGTTATTGCTATTATACTTTTATCTGGGAACTGCTTCCAAACACAGATGTCCACTAACGTTTGTGCAAGGAAAGAGACATCAGTATACTGTTTTGATTTTGGTGAGAACTTAGCCCCTTGTTTGGAAGCCCTGTCAACTATATCATCACAATGAAAAGAACAATGGGATGGTTTCCAGCAGAAAGTAATATCAGTGCCTCCTAAGAATAAAAGTATGAATCAATTGACTAATTTCTATTGTCATTTCAGACCCTGTCTGTAATTTGAATTATTCAAGAGCTGATTCTTAATCAACACAAAAAAGTCACTATCTGACCCTTAATTTAATTTCAGGTTCTAAAATATTTTCAACTGTAGTGTTTCTTCACAGAAAGTTAGCAGAGGTGACTTTTTTTTGTTCATCAAGTGGCAATACCTTGATTTCATTGTATGTATGAAGACAGAAGGCATGCGCTGGAACACCAAGTCCAAGTTTGAAACCTTTACAGTCTAACCTCTCCAGTTCTTTAATTGTTTTGGTGCACTAAAGAAAATTTCTCGGGCATAAATCTTGTCCCCATGGTTGCTTGCAAACTATTTGAAGATATTTAAACTTTTTTTTTATTTTTGTTATAAAGTATTTGATATGCCGATTCCTAGATTATTTAACTGTAAGGAAATCTCCTATGAATTTAACTGACTCCTTATACTGAAGAAAATAACATTTCTAAACAACACAATCTTTGTTTTCTCCATAGATACATGCAGGTCATTTTCTGTCATATATTGTGCTACCTTCTCAAGTTCCAGCTGATACAATTTGCATGTATAATCAATACAGCAAAAAGGAGTTTTCCTTTTCACATTCAACTGCATCCACATGCATAAATCATCAGCATATTGAATTAAAAGTATAGTTTAGATATTTTTCTTGGTAAGTCATGCATTAATATCATTAACATCGTGAAGAAAAGAGGAGCTATAACAAATCCCTTTGTGATACCCATTTGAAGAGTGTCTTTGGTAAAAGACACATTTTCAATGCTTGTTTGAAATACCCAAGTTTTCTAGAAAACATCTAACACAATCATAAACATGCCCTGTCAGCCCAAGACATTTTAATCTGAGTAATAAACAAGAGCACCACATCTGGTTGTATGCTTCAGTTATGTCAAAAAATGTTGCTCAAGCACTTTGACATTTTGCAAATTGTTGGTTTATCTAAGTGGTTAGTTTATTAAGAGTTCCATGGCTGACTTGCCTTTTCAAAATCCTGCCTGAATCAAGGGTATTACGTCATTCTTTTCACACAAGTGCATCATTCTGTTTAAAATAATTTTCTCCATCAATGAGATGTTGTTGCAACTGACCTGCAATTGTTCAGTTCAGTACTGCATTTATGTGGTCTAAGTATATAAACCACTGTTGTTTGCTTCCAATAGTCAGGCATTTTGCCACTGTCCCAGCATCTTTTTTATTTAATACATCATACACAAAGATTATTAAATTTTCCAGGAAATTTTTCAGCATCTGATTTAAAACTGCATCCAATCCAACGGATGTATTTTTACTTGGAAATGATTTAACAGCCTCTTTTATTTCTTGGAAATGATTGATTCATTTAGGTAATGAATATTATCAGGGGCAGAATCCTTATACATGTCTGTCTTTTCTTCTTGTTCCCTATAATTACTCTGTATGTGTGCATATGTGCGTGTATGCATCTGTCTGTCTATCTGTCTGTGCCTGCATGCGCTTGCATATGTGTGTGTGTGTGTGTGTGTGTGTGTGTGTGTGTGTGTGTGTGTGTGTGTGTGTGTGTGTGTGTATGTGTGTGTGTGTCTGTGTGTGGTGTGTGTGTCTGTGTGTCTGTGTGTCTGTGTTATGCCTCTGTGTGTGTCTGTGTCTGTACGCCTGTGTCTGTGAGTCCATGTCTCTGTCTGTGTGTGTATTCGTGTGTATGTATGTATGGTGACATATAGCCATGTGGTTAAGACATCCATCGTAAGGGAGACTTTGCTTTGACAAACTTGACCACCTAGGATGAGCGGGTTTGATGCCAGGCAGAGGACAAATTTCTGTTTTAAAAAAAAAGGTGACAACAGAGGGGCACCCAGGAGTCATGACCTGGATGTGGCCTGGCCCCCTTAGAGTATCAGGCATTAAGGGCTGAAACACTTGTTTGATGGGGCTTTCTCCACTGAGGACCTTCTGCTGTCCAGCTCTCCCCAGAGTTTCTTCTACTATGTGTGCGTATGTGTACGTGTATGTGTATGTGTATGTGTGTAAGTCTGCGTGTCTGTGTGTATGTCTGTCTGTGTGCGTGCCTCTGTGTGTACGTGCATATGTGTGTATGTGCATGTATGTATGTGTGCGTATGTGTATTACATGCAGTGTGTGAATGTGTGTGTTTGTGTGCATGTGTGAATGTGTGTACATATGTGTGTGTGTGTGCTTGTGTGTATGTGCGTGCATGTGTACACATATGTGTGTGTGTGAGACTGTGTCTGTCTGTCTGATTATAATGATAATTAAGTATTTATTTTAGAATAATTAATATGAACGAACATCTTTAACGTTCAATACTTTAATGACATGTGAATGAGTAATGACCACTATGTAATTATCACTAAGAGACAATACAGTTGTCTTGACGTGACTGTGGGAAGGTAGGTGTATATGCATGCAATGAATGCACATATTTGTGTGGGCATGCGATTATGTACATTAGATGTATGCATATGATGTAATATAGTTGTGTGTGTGCCTGAGTGTGTGTGTGTATGCATTGTGTGTGTATGTATGTGTGTGTTACATGTGTACATACGTGTGCACCCACATGTGGGAACAAGCATATGTGTGTTTGTGCATGTGTACATGTATTTTAGTTCTCTACTTCCATACTGATCCGCACACACACAATCAAAAAAGAACACAAAAGAACTACCAAAAGTAAAATAACCAACCTTGCCATCCTCATTAAAATCAGCAAACTTTTTCAGCTGTCGGACAAGGCCATGGAAATCACCAGGACCCAACAACAGTTGCAAGTGGTCTAGTAACAAGGCTAAGAACTCAGAAGGAAGCATGCCCTCCATCAGTGTGAGCTCTTTTCTGTGATCTTCCAATACTCCCGGAACTCTCAGCAGCATGTTCTCCCACCAAAAAGTCTGGTTAGACAGAGAGCAAATTCATCTTTTCCTCCTTGTTATTGCAACAGAGAGGAGATGGTTAAAGGGGGGGGGGGGTTATAGGTGTGCAAGATGAAAATGAAGATGCAGATGAAGGACTCTCCCATGCACAAGTTCTCACCAAATGAAGACAAAGGACATCTTCATGAAAAGGCAGCAGGAGATAGTCTTCATAGGAGAAGAAGACAAAGAGGAAGAAGAAGAAGACAGTACCACAATTAAAAGGCATCAGTCAGGTTCTCTTTCACTTGTCACACCATGGGACCTTCATCTGAGCAGGGTCAGATCGAACCAGTTAGTGTTCACATATTTATTGTTGGCACTATCTAGGTCAATGCATGCATGACTGGTCAGTTTTCAAACAATAAAATTTGACTGGCTCTTATCAAATATACAATCAACACTTGATATGTGTTGGAAGTGAAATTTGATAGAAAAGGATTAAATAATAATAGCCCTTCTCCATACATATTAATCTATTAGATATTTATCATTATACCTTTACTGGGCCTTAAAATCTACCAAATAAAAGCTGTCAAGACTATTCACTTTAAGCTCATCATCATCATGTGCCCTTCCACATGGCATTGGCAATCATGGCCCTCCATACGAATCTATCCTTTGTTGCTGCAAGTACATCTCTCAACCTCTCTGTCTTCATCCACTCCACGAGTCCATCCAGTATTTTCTCCCTGGGTCTACCTGGTGCTATTTTCCTTCCAGTTTTCCTGTTGTGACTAGGAGCTCTAATTTCTCTTGCCTCATAAACATCCTATAAATGTTGCTTGTCTTTTCCCAATCTTCTTCATTAATGTTCTTTTTGTGTCTGCCTCCTTCAAGACCATCTTGTTTGTTTTCTTTGATGTCCATAGATTTCTTAACATTCTTCTTCGAAACCACGTTTCAGCTGCCTCAATCTTGTTCTGACTTTGCGTGTTGACTGTCCATGCTTCACATCCGTACAACAGTATTGGTTTTGTATAACGATGAAAAACCCTCTTCCTGATGTTAATTGATAGGCATTTATTGGTATGAACGCTTTTCATTTTCTTGAATGTTGTTTTAGCTTGGCTGATTCAGCCAAAGAGCTGGATGACTAATGAAATTTTGGGCTTGATGGAGGAAAGGAGGAGGGCAAACAGAAACGAGGAGATATACAGGAAGATAAAACACAGAAATCAGGAATAGGTGCAATGAAGCTAAGGAAGCTTGGCTGAACACAAAATGCAAAGAAATAGAAGACCGACACAAAACAGATCCTCAGGGTATGTACAGACAAATTAAAGAAATTGTCCACATGAAAAATACAAGCACATCAACTGGTTGCTTAAAATCGAAAGATGGCACGCTTATCATGGAAAAAGACAAAATATTAGACAGATGGGGAGAGTACATTAAAGGCCTTTTTGAGGATGACAGAAACGAAGAACACATTATAAAAAAGAACTTTGAAGGACCACCCATAATGAAAGATGAAGTTAGAGCGGCACTGAAAAAGATGAAACCAGGAAAAGCCCCAGGACCAGACAACATTACTACAGAGATGATTGAAGCCCTGGGGGAATTTGGCATAGAAAAAATAAGTCCTCCTAAACAAAATTTACGACACTGGAAAAATCCCTAAAGATTATGTCAATATCAATTTTCATTGCACTTCCAAAGAAGACAGGGGCTATAGAATGCGAACTCCATTGCACAATCAGTTTGATGAGTCATGTAACAAAAACCCTCTTAAGAATAATCATGATGAGGACAAGGAATAGAATCAAAAGAGAAATACCAGAAGAACAGTATGGATTTGTGGAAGGGAAAGGAACTATTAATGCCATATGGTCACGGCTATGAAATGGAGTCGAACGGGCCGCACGCGCTACTACCGAACTTCGGAGCTAAATTTATGTACTCTAAACCTCAAATATAGCCACAAAATTAATGTAACGTGAAAGTGAAGTTATGACCTTTGCGCCTGGGTGCATTTCCCCTCACAGCAACTGATAACAGTTCCGAAAATCAATATTTTGTCGTTTGTTTACACTATCGTCGGAGATAATTTTTGTGACACTTCAAAGGGTGTGCACAATCGATTGAGCGATACGCCACAACAAGTACAAGAAACTTTAATGTCTGGGACTTGATCAACATTAAATTGAATGCATAAAGCCCTCTTACTTCTATATCGGCAAATAGTGGGCACAGGAAGTAGAAAATTGCCGATCAAAATCTGCTTCGAGTACATCACTGTTTGTTGTGAAATTTCCTTTGCGCATAAGAATCGTCGATTTTGCACTAATTCGGGTAAAACTCATGACGTAAAAATAACAGATTCTCTCAAAAATGAATGTATTTCATGTATTTAAGTTCGTCATATTCAAAAGAGTGAAGTGATGTTTACAATATGTGTAGTCTGCCATGAAATTCAGCTTCTGCTTTCTGTTGTGAATGCAGTGTTATGTACTATTTTTTTCATGTGGACTAACATTTCAACTTTCACACACTGACCACATTGACTTGGTTGTTTCATTGATACAGCTTTGTGCCTTTCGCCCCGTGAAGCGAAAATCGCTCTGTGGAATGGCAGGAAGGAAAAAAAGCTGATCAAGTTTTTGGTGTGAATCATTTTCCCATGTTATGTACAACAGAATCTGGCCAGGATCGCTTGTTTTTTTTCTGTTAATATATTGATATGTCCATTGCTGTCCTGTTATAGTTGTTATAACCGATAATTAACATCCCTGTAGCCTTACTCTGTGAACTTGCTGACTTAGTTCTTCAGTTTAGTGTTGGTTTTGGCATGTGTTTGTAGGGACTGATCAGTCTGATTGTCGTGATGGTGATGTACACCTGAAACTTCTTGATTTATTGTTTACTAAGGAAGAAAATGTATAGTCATCATTTTTACATACATGAAGTTGATAAAAAGCACTGATTAGTGATACTTGCGTGTAGTACCCAACTCATTCAGTTGGGTACTACACGCAAGCTTCTAGTACTCATACAACGGAGGAAACTGAAATATGTTGGACACGCAATCCGTAATGAGAGAACAGACTTGATGTCCACTGTCCTCCAAGGTAAAGTGGAAGGAAAGAGAAACAGAGGACGGCCACCTGCATCACTTGCTAGAAACATCACAAACATCAGTGGCAAGAAACTCCAGGAGGTGGTCAGACTTAGCCAAGATCGAGAGTGCTGGAGGCAACTTGTGAGGACATCATGTGCAGCGGCCAACACTGTTCCCGGTGACGCCGACAGGTGAGACAGGTGAGAGTGATACTTGGTTCCTGCATGTGTTGGCCTTATTTTTCATGTGTCAGTGCATAACTTCACAGCAACAAAAATCGTATCAAACCAAACCTCTGTTTACAAAAGCAATTTGATTAAAGAATAATGTTGAAAAAAGAATTTGTTGACATGCTGTTGCTCTTAGATTATTTCAATAATCATTTTAGGCTTTTTCATGGATTTTTAGACAATGTTGTGTACTTTTCATGATGTTCATAACATCACTCAGCATCTTCATGGTCTGGATTTTGTGAAGTTATGAACATATGACACTGATGTTAAATTTTATAATAATAATAATAATAATAATAGTGCATTTATAGAGCGCTTTCCGAAACCTCAAAGCGCTTTACATCAGTAAACCATACATATATAAACCAAATAACAGGCTACAATACAAACAAACTCATCAAAAACTATCCACAGGAAATCAACAACCACACAGACACACCAAATAATCTCTCTCCCTCTCACCCCCTCCCCGCCCACCCCTCTCCCCCATTTTCAAACACACACACACAACACCCACACACACACAGCCACACATCACACACACACACACACACACACACACACACACACACACACACACACACACACACTGGCATACACCCCATTGTGCACAATTTCATCCAGAATGTCAAGCAGGATCAACCCACTAGCCAAAATCAGGAAAAACACTGTTTAAAGAAGTAAGTTTTTAAACTTGTTTTGAAAGATGGTAGAGTTTTAGAGTGGCGGACGGACTGAGGCAACAAGTTCCATGTCTGAACAGCAAAAACTGCAAAGGCTCTACCACCGTGAGTTTCTCTGTTATATTTTGGCACACGAAACTTCTTGTCATCCACAGAAGAGCGGAGTGATCGAGAAGGTACTAATGTTAAATCTATTAAAATGCCTTGTGCAGGTCAATACTGTTATTTTTGAGAATTTTGAATTGAAATAGTTTATGCCTTAAAATTTGCCAGCAACTTGCATGATGTACATAATCTCACACAAAAATGCAGCATAATCATCTGTTGTGATGTTATGAACAAAGAAAAAAAATTTAGTGGATGCTTTTATCACAAATACATACCTGGTATTGACTCTATAGTTTGTTTATAGCCTATTTGTACAGTTTTAAGTAAATCTTATCTATACTATACACAGTGGCTTATGCTTTTAAGTCTGCAGTGTTGCAGAAGATGTTGTTTTCTGTATGTGAAGTTATGAACATTTTATAGAAAACAATGCTTTTTTCTGAAATAACTTTTTATCAATCCCACAAGTATTCAAAACATGCAGATACAATCCCTGTAGCTTCTTTTTATCTGTTTTTATACAAAAATTCATGGATATATTTGCAGTTTTTCAGAAGAAAAGGTACATTCTCTCTCAGAATGTTGTGAAATTATGTACTAAAGACATCTTTACTGAGTTTAGGAAATCACAATTCACTTAAAAAGAAAGCAATTATCATATGTGATGTTTGGTTCTTATCATTTCAAATGACAGATGGTTTGATGCCATGTTTTGCTTTTTAGAGGAACATTTAGTACTATATTCACTTGTGACTGTTGTGAAGTTATGAACTGGTAAGTTAAGTTTTGAACATTTTATAGAATAGCCAGTTTTCCCCCCTCATTATTAACCCCAAATGTATTCAAAACATGAAGATACAATCCCCTGAGCTCTTGTACCCCTGTTTTTGTAGAAATGAATCAGTACAAGTACTGTTTTCCCAAAGAAAAGGGAGATTCTCTCCAAGAATGTTGTGAAGTTATGTACTAAAGAGATCTTTACTGAATTCAGCAAGCCACAATTCACTTAAAAAGAAACTGATTGTCATGTATGGCATTTTGGTTCTTCTTATTTCAAGTGAAAGATAGTTTGATACCAAGGTTTGCATTTTAGAGGATGCTGCAGTACAATATTTTGTTGTGACTGTTGTGAAGTTATGTACAGATGACTATTTGGGTGCTGTTCTGGTATGTGTTCACGTAATATTTTCATTTTCATAGCCTGTTTTTGTGTGCAACATGTCTTTTTGGTTACTCATAAGCTATTTTCCTCAACAATAAGAATTTTCAGCTTTTGAGATCTTTTAAATGTTGGAAGTGAGTGGACGTTCCAGTAACGTACATATAGTAAGCCTTAATATGAAAACATTCACAATTAGGCATTACCTGAGTGCTTCGCATATATATTTTGTCAGCTCTCTTTACACTGCTCGTCTTCAAAACAGCAGAAGTTTGATTTATCTCCAGTGGTACAACTTTAAAATTTACACACTAAAGAACTGTTGTGAAGTTATGTACAAAATCTTCTTTCATTTTCTTGTATTTAGTGTGTTTGATTTTCCTGTCCTGCCTTCAGATGTATGAACTGGACCTGCTGTTAATGTGTTTACATTATTTTGAGCAGAGTATCTGTTCCTTCTCAGGTTCTTTCCTTTTCAAGGTTTGTGACACTGTGTGATGTTATGTACAAAGGAACATCATATTATCTGTGTTTACAGGAGTGATAAATGTCCAATTGACTTGCAAGTTGGATTATTTGTCATGGTTTTTGTCCTGCTGTTTGGTTTGCACACTATTTTTCCATAAACAGATGTTTCATTTTGCTGCTTATGTGTCACACCTTTTAGACACCATTTCGTAGCCATGACCATATACATCCTAAGAACTATCATAGAGAGGTCAATTGAGATTAATAAGGATTTGTATTTATGCTTTATTGATTATACCAAGGCTTTCGATCGGGTAAGACATGAAGAATTGATCAACCAACTGGAGAGACTCAATGTTGATGGAAAAGATCTACGAATAATCAGAAATATGTACTGGGAACAAACAGCTGCAATGAGAATAGAAAACAATATAAGCTCTTTCCAAAACATCAAAAGAGGAGTCAGACAGGGTTGTGTTTTGTCACCAGATCTGTTTTCACTTTACAGTGAAAACATCATGAGAAACCTAGAAGAAGAACCTGGATTAAAGGTTGGAGGGAAAATGATAAACAACATTCGATATGCAGATCACACTGTGCTAATTGCAGAAAATGAAAGGGACCTACAAAACCTTGTGAATATACTAGAAAGCAAAAGTAAGGGGTTGGAACTAAACAGCAGGAAGACTGAAGTCATGGTGATCAGTAAAAAACATGAAATCCCCACATGCAAAATAACAGCAAATGGCACAACCTTGACACAGGTTAATAAGTTTAAATACCTGGGAACGATCATTTCATCAGACAGCAAATGCAATCAGAAATAACCGGAAGAATCGGCCAAGCCAAAACAGCATTCAAAAAGATGAAAAGCATTCTTACCAACAGATGCCTGTTTCGAGTTACGTCCCCTCATGCAACAACACTCTGGTGGTGTCAGTCTAGTGTTTCATGGTATTGTTCTCAGCCTTACCTCCCCATTTCAAGACCTTGCCAGTGCATAGGGATTTTTGCAGGCTCAAAGAGCATACCACAAAATTACTGTCAGATTTTAGTGAAGCATACATGGAATATCCGAGTGTAACTACTACCTCATGAACGAATTCTGAACTCCAAACTTTCTCCCTATCTCTCTCTCTCTCTCTCCTTTTCTATCATTCTCCTCCATCCTCCAATATGCCAGCAAGAATCAACTATGCCCATTTTGTGACGGTTTAGAAAATGAAATATACTTGCTGTTTCTCTGTAAAAATATAGATATGTCAAGGGCAAATACATTAAAAATATTTAAAAGAGAAATGGTCGAGGTTGTATCATGTGTAATGATTTATTGTATAATCAAACGATTAGAATTATGAGAGATGTTGTCATGTGTCTATTTCATTCACTTATAGCCAAGACAAAACCATTTACAAACTACACAGCTGACAATCATTATTTCCATAAAGCATTCAGTCAGTGTTCCTGTGCCATTTGTTTGCCCAACATCAAGCACCCTCTCTCCCCCTCCCTTCCTCCCTCTCTCTGTGTCCCTATCTCCCTTTCTTTCTCTCTCGGTTATTTCCATGTCATTATCATTCTGTGATGTCTGTTCATAACAACCCAAAATGTTACTTTATTTCAGGCTACAGGATTCTGTGCAGTGTTGCCTTAGAGACAGCCCCAGTGTTTTTGTGATTGATGCTTGCGTTTTTTCTTTCATAGTGGATTTTTAGTCAAGTTTGTTGGTAAAGGTATGCTTTTAAGTTCCCGGGGTCTTTAAGTGCTTGTTGTAGTACTGTTGTGCCGTTCTTTTTCCCCATTTATAGCCATTTGTATGTGTGTGTGTGTGCGTGTGTGTGCATGCGTGCGTATGTGTATGTTCAGCGCTTAGATTTGATCTATATCAAGATTTTGCGCTATATAAATATTGTAATTATTATTATTATGCCTATCAATTAACATCAGGAAGAGAGTTCTTGAATGTTACATAGAACCAATACTGTTGTACGGATGTGAGGCGTGCACAGTCAACAAGCAAAGCCAGAACAAGATTGAGGCAGTCGAGATGTGGTTTCTAAGAAGAATGTTAAGAGTTCCATGGACAGCAAAGAAAACAAATGAAACAGTCTTGATGGAGGCAGACACAAGTAGATCACTCATAAGGAAGATTAGGAAAAGACAGGCAACATTTATAGGCCATTTTATGAGGAAGGGGGATTTGGAGCACCTGGTCACAACGGGAAAGCTGGAGGGAAAGAGAGCACCAGGTAGACCCAGGGAGAAAATGCTAGACGGACTTGCGGAGTCGCTGAAGACGAGGAGGGTGGAGGAGATGCTTGGGGCAACAAGAGATAGAGACAGATGGAAGTCCATGATCGCCAACGTCATGCGGCAGGGCACCTGATGATGATGATGATTCAGCTGGCTATTTCTAATGTACATCTGCCATCTGGTGAGATGACTGTTACCAAATATTTAAACTTATCAACTTGTCTCAATGTGGTGCCATTTGCTATTATTTTGCACGAGGGGGTTTCATCTTCTTTACTGATTACCATGACTTCTGTCTTTTTGCTATTTAGCTCCAGCCATTTATTTCTGTTTTTCTATTTCTATCATATTCACAAGATTTTGTAGGTCTTTTTCATTTTAAGCAATTAGAACCATGTCATCTGCATAACAAAGACTGTTTAACATTTTTCCTCCAACCTTTATCCCAGGGTATTCTTCTAAGTTTCTTATGATGGTTTTGCTGTAAAGTGAAAAAAAATCAGGTGACCGAACACATTCCTGCCTAACCCCTCTTTTGATATTTTGAAAAGAGCTTATACCGTTTTCTACTCTCATTGCTGCTGTTTATTCCCAATACATATTCCTTGTTATTCTTAGATCCTTTCCATCAACACTGAGCCTTTCTACTAATTCAACTTGGTTGATCAATTCTTCATGTCTTACCGATCAAAAGCCTTGGTATAATCAACAAAATGTAAATATAAATCCTTAGTCAACTCAGCTAAGCTTTCTATGAGAGTTTTTAGGATGTATACGGCATTAATAGTTCCTTTCCCTTTGACAAATTCACACTGTTCTTCTGCTATTTCTCTTTTGATTCTGTTCCTTGTCCTCATCATGATTATTCTTAATACAATCTTCGTTACTGACTCATCAAGCTGATTGTATGGTGGAGTTCGCATTCTATAGCCCCTGCTTTCTCTGGAAGTATAATGAAGATTGATTTTTGACATATCTTTAGGAATTTTTCTGGTGTCATAAATTTCATTTAGGAGGACTGTTACTTTTTCAATACCATATTCATCTAGAGCCTCAATCATTTCTGTATGGTCCTCAGGCTTTTCCCAGTTTCACTTTAAGTTCAATTATTAAAAAAAAATTTCCAGTGGTGTTTGTTTCACATCTATGCTGTTTGTGGTTGATTGTTGTGAATTTGTTACGCTTGTGTGAAAATTGTGTGATTTGACTACAACTCGACTGAGTTAAATTTAACAGCAGACAAGTCAGTTGGCATGCTGTAGCATAAGTTTAAACTTGAGACATGAGTTCTGGAGTCCAGTCAATGTCCATGTGAGTTTTTCTCTGAACAAGATCTGAAGATGTGTTGGCAAGGATTCCTAAAGTTAAATTCTGTTGAAAAATTATGGCCAGGCATTTGGCTCTTTAAGGATCATGACTTTGTAAAAGTACATGTATATCTGAGAGTGATCTATTATGCACATAGATGTTCACAAAAGTCTTGCTCAACTATTTTCTTTTACATGGAAGAAGAATGCTGAGAATCAAAATAAAAACAGACAGACAGACACAAATAATATGAGTCATTACCTTCTGGTCTCCGTTTTCTATACACACTGACAACTGAACTGTCTCCTCCCGACAAAGGCGGCTACACAGACGACCTGACACTTCACCACTGAAAAAGTCCTTGCACTGAAAATGAACAAACAAAAAATAAAAACCCACAACTTCTTTTTTTAATCATTGTTGCTGCGTATGCACTTGTTTCATTCCCACTACAGCTGTAAAAATGATGACTGGTTTTAACATCATATGAAAATGGCCATCTTAAAACTACAACATTTTCACATCAAAGAAAAATGACTACAAGTACACCATTACTGGAGACTGCGCTGACAGAGACCTCACTGCTTTCAAGCTAACTTTATGAGTGTTGTGTTCTGCTTTATCTTGTGCTTTATCTTCTCCAACCCTGAACAGCAACAGAAGCCCATTAACAGTTGGAAATACTAGTTAGATAAACACTAAGGCCACACTATAAGCCAAGTTCAAACTCTTCCAACTCAATTGGAAGGTACATGATTTACCACCATACTATCCACACCAATTATTTATAATAATGAGGAAATCATCCAACAGAATATATATATATATATATATATATATATATATATATATTATATATATATATAATATATATATATATATATATATATATATATATCTACTGTCATTCAAGAGTGCATGTTTTACACAAAAATTCATCAGATTTTATCAGCGGTAAAAAAATTAAAATGTTCTTTTACATGGTAAAAAATTTTCAAAGCATCTTTGTCTGTGTTATGTTTTATGAGTAGATATTTGTATGTGTACTGAAAGACAATAAGTCATCTGCCACGAGCGCGCACGTGCACACCCCCACACACACACACACACGCACATGCACACGTTCACAATTTTCACATACATTTCCATGTATTTTTCCATTATGAGCATTTTGATTTCATTCTTAATCTAAAGGTGGTCACAGTGCATTGTACATTGCATGGTAATATCTACATCTTGTCACAACAGATTTTCTGTGCGAAATTCAGATAGCTATCTCCAATGAAACATTTTGCCAAAGTGCAGCCAGTATCCTGTCTCCTCTTTTTCCAACAGAACTTTACCACTTACAGCTTATATACCAATCCATGTTTTCAACAACAACAAAAAAGATTTTTTCCATTTATTTTGCCGCTTACATCTTAAATATCATCCCAAATGAAATCAGCAGAGAACAAATCAACGACTGTACCACTCACCAGGTTGGAAGTAATTCTCCTTCCTCGGCAGGGATCCAAGCGAGAGTAAATCAGCCAAATCAGCAAGATGGTGAAAACCAGCCCCACACAGCGGGCATGTTTCTTCATCTCCTCCAGCCCTTTCTGATATGGAAGCATACTGTCATCACTGTCATTATCACTTTCATCATAACAACAAGGAAAAAAAAAGTGAAAATTATCCCGAAACCCTGAGGTAGTAGGAGAATGATGTCGTACAGACTCAACTTTTTAGGGATCAATATAATGAGGATAGACCCAGGGAGAAAATGCTGGATGGACTTGTGGAGTGGCTGAAGACGAAGAGGGTGGAGGAGATGCTTGGGGCAACAAGAGATAGAGACAAATGGAGGTCCATGATCGCCAAAGCCATGCAGCAGAGCACCTGATGAGGAGGAGGAGGAGGAAGAGGAGGATGGTGCCCATCTCCTCTCCCTGAATGCTTTTCATTCCCTAACCCTGAATCAGGGGTAGGAGCAGTTAAAAAAAAAAAAGAGGAAGTTGAGGGGGGGAGGGGGGTTATAGGCATGCTTCCTTGGAAAATTGTCTAAGGATTTAAAACCTGTGCAATCCTGTGTATTTTTAGATATCAAATCAGACATTAGGAGTGCCTGAAAATAAATACTTTCTGCACTACTTAATTTCTAAACATGTACATATTAAATCACAAATTCCATTTTATTATTTATTACACTTAACCTACTTAGAAAAAAACAAACTGATGAGAATGACAATGTGGTGATGACAAAAGTGTACAAAGTAACTGATAGCGAGTTTTTTTTTTGTTTTGTTTTTTGTTTTTGCTTTGCTTTGCTGTTTTGCTTTGCTTTGTGTTTTGTTTTGTTCTGTTCTGTTCTGTTTCTGTTATCATCAGCAGCAGCAGCAGAAGCAGCAGTATTCTATTTACATAGTGCAAACAGTTTATATCAGAGAATGTTTGCTGCCCTTTGCAAATTAAATCAATAAATAAAAATTTTTTAGAGGGGGGGGGGGAGGGTTGCCATGTCAATACATTGCTGTAGTATAAATAAAGTCAGATATATATATATATACCAATATAAATACAAATATATCAATGCAGCACAAACATAGTTCATCAAAAAT
The DNA here is from genome assembly GCA_030674185.1 of Monoplex corrugatus. Classification (NCBI taxonomy): domain Eukaryota; kingdom Metazoa; phylum Mollusca; class Gastropoda; order Littorinimorpha; family Ranellidae; genus Monoplex; species Monoplex corrugatus. Next base: position 53,708,716 of record JAPXFY010000026.1, read on the forward strand.
AACAACAGATCATAGCATGAAATTTGAAATAGGTGAAAATGTGATACTACTTTATACAATCTTGTAGACACACACACAAACAAGAAAATAAAAATACACAAAGTAAGAACAGGGTAAGGGAGAAGGTTACTGGGTCAAAACAGTAAAGTAGCAACAACAGGTAAGACACCACTACTAGTACTACCACTGATAATGTACCACTACAACTGTTTTAATGTCTACCAAGTTCAGGGGTGCTCTAACAATGGAGAACATATCGCTGCATTGCATAACCACCCATTTTCTTTACCCTTTTCTCTCTCTTCTTCTGTCTACATGTATTTCTTTTACCAATGAAAGTTGCTTTTTAAAGAAATTAGTTGTGGTGGGTTATGAGTGATGAGTTCATGCTACACACAGGACCTTGGTTTATCATCTCATCAGGAAAAGTATTATCCAAACTACATTTCAAAAGCACAATGGAATGGGAGAACAATCCATGTCCACATCATGATTCAAACCTGGCACTTCTTGCATATTATGCATGCACATTCAACCATTAACCCTTTGACTCTTGCAGCCTGTCTACCAGCATCCTGCACTGCCAGCCATGCCAGCAAAGCAAAAACTTAACCTTTTGATTCCTTCACCCTATCCACCAGTTTCCTGGAGGAAGCTGGTGAATAGGGTGAAGGAGTCAAAGGGTTAAGTTTTTGCAGTTGGTGGACAGAGTGTGAGAGTCAAAGGGTTAAGCCACCTGAATAGCTGCATTGTGCCCCTAGTTGTTTTCCTGTATGACGATGGCTGTTTTGCCAACAATTTAAAAATATACATTCCATATATCACAACATTTTGCCATGGCCTAGACATTTTTGATAAACAGCTATTGACAACAGGCCTTTATTGTGACCAAGAAAGGATGTTTTTGAATTTGTTGACTGAAACCCAACCCCATCATGATCTGTATAAAACAGTGCCTGATCTGTATGTATGTTGCCTCCCTAGCAAACCTACAAACTCCATGTCAGCAGCTTTCTTTCACATTTCTCAAACTGAAAACTTAGACACAGACACTGACGCATTGTGCGACGCATGAGGCAGTAAAAGTACTCCAATGGGCTCAGTTGGCAAAGTGATTCAGAGTGTCAGCCCAACATCTATCCACCTATGGAGAAGAGTACATTAATGATCTGAACTTCTGTTATAGCTTCATACATTTCTGTTACTGACTGCATCACATGATAACAAACTTGAGCGCATTCAAGCCCTATCAAGTTCAAGCTGACACCTTCACCAACTTGCCCCTGTTGAACATATACTGCAGCAATATCTTCTCTATCAAGAGAAGTGACAGAAGACATGGACAACTACAATTCTTCTGACCTCCAAACTTCCTGGCAGCTGGCAGAAATTGGAAAAAAAAACAGCCACATTCATTGCCAGATGTGGCTTGACCATGTATACAAAGGAAGAAGAAGAAAGCCAGAGCCATCTATTTCTGTCACTCAGTGTATCTTGACATTACATAAATTAATAAAATCACTTACTATGACTTACTGTTTGTGGATGATTGGCGGTAACAGTATACTGTGACAAAATGAACCTGTCTATGGTTATATGCTGGTAAACCTAAATGAGAGGGACAATTGACATGACACTTCAGGAACAAAAAGATGGAACTGTGAGCATATGAATGTACATGCACACACACACACACACACACACACACACACACACACCACACACACACACACACACACACACACACACACACACAACCACAATTAGATAAATAGTAGCACTTACCATGATGAGCGCCAGAAGGAGGAGGCCGAAGCCTTTAGCAGTATCCACATAGCACTTGACTCTTCTCCATCTCCGCATGCTACACACCCTTCACTATCTGAACAGTCAAATCAACACCACCGACAAAAATAATTGTACTGTTTGTGCAGTACTGTGATGTATACCTGTATTTATATCTTTATCACAAGAAAACTCTCAACATCAAATCTGGGCACTTCACCTTGACTAGGTAACTGGCAGTTCTTTTTTTTTAACCATGTCAGTGTGTGCATATGTGTTTAGCTATCAATTTTACGGCAGAAATCAACCAAAGGTTAATCCAATGATGCCTTTTTTTTTTTTAAATAATGTTGAAATTTGTAATTGCATAGAGGATCTCAGGTTATCATCTCATGTGAAGGACAACCACTACCAAATAGACTAATGGAAGTGGGAGGAACTCTGATTATTCAAGTATCAGCATGCATTCCAGCAATGAACTGAACAAAATGAGAAGTCAAATCAGCATGAAAAAAATATTCCAGTCACCATCATGATGTGATCAAAATCTGAAAGTTCATAGTTTTGGAGACACAGGTTTCAAACTCCACCAAGTAACCTAAAGAAAATCTTGGAGATCTATACAGGTTTAAAACCAGGTAATCTAGAAGTCATCAACTGATCAAGTGTTTTCACAGTTGCTCAACTCTTTATGGACAAAATGATAAGACCAGATGTAACTCAGTGTGCATTGCTCATGCTGGCTGACCAATCTGGCACATTTCCTTCGGTTCCTGCTTTCAATGGTTCTATTGACATTGTAACTGAGAAATCATAAAAAGAGTCTAGCTTGGCTATTCAAACTATAATGCATTTAACAGTAAAAGCAGTATGTTCTATTCAAATATCAAGACTGCCATGGGTTAAAACTAAGTTAAAGTATCCTAACATCGAAACAGACAAAAAAGAAGTACAAAATCAGGCTATATGTGTAGTTTAAAATATAGATGAAACAAAGTGTGACTGCCCGCGTTCAAGCAAACAGGAACCAGAAAAAAAAAAGAATTATAACGCATCTTTAATACAACTAGACAAGACAGGCACAAATTTTCAGCCAATTCAAAGTTATGCAAAACAGTATGCATGAAAATGGGTATCTTATTTTTTGTGGTTCCGAGAATACACAGAAATGACTATAACCTACTGTATTTTCAAAGCACAGATTCTAGAACAAGTCATAGAGTATGTTTCATTGCATATCAAAGAGGTAATTTTATCCCAAAGTTTTAATATATTAAAAGCCAACTTTATGAGGTTTGAATCACAAAACTCAAAAACAGTTCAAATTAACATGGTGGAAAAAAATGCTTCCAAGTAAACATACATGTACAAAACACATAAACACATGTTATTTTTACATGATTTTTAAACATGATGCATAAGGCCTTTTCTTTTTCCCCAGCAGAAGTGATAGATAACACACAGACGAACACATTTGGTTAATGTAAAAATGTTTATATTCCACATGCAGGAAATGTGTGCTATTTTGCTGATAAAGTATGAAGAGTTATAAAAATCCCAACAAAAACTTAAAATGAAAATCCAAAATGATTTAACTTAATAGCAAGCTTTCACATCCACTCGTGTAAAATTGTTCCATGGCAGTTTCTGAAGAGTGGCTATCAGTTTTAATGAACTCACCCTATCAAGTAGCAATAGCACATAGAAAACTGATCCAGTTACAAAGTATGGCAACATCCTCTTCCTGAGAAATGCAATCTGCATTTCAGTCAATTTTTCAGACACACCCACTGAAAACATACATTTTATGAAATTCGGACTTGGAACTGATGACGTTTCACAAAGAATACATTCAACATAAAGCACTCATTTTCAATGCAGATGACAATACTGCAGCAAACATGGATATCTTATCATAGCAAATGGTTTGCTAATATCTGTCACAGCTGATTTCATCTCTGCACTACACTAATGGAATGGAAAGAAAAACAACACCAACCAATCAATAAATGAGCAACACTTTACTGTACGAAGCAGCACATACCCTATTATGTCCCTTGAAGTGAACCAAGATCACAAGAGTTGGTGTGCATGTGTGTGTGCAGGTGTGGGAATAGACTGACTACAGATTTCACAAAAATGTATGATGAGAGGAGGATGTAGGAAGTTAAAAGTGTGTGTATGCAGCGTATTTGTGAGTGTGTTCACTTTTGCATGACCATGCTTCTGCATCCAAGTTGTCAAGACTCATTACACAACTTCACTCAGTGGCGAATCATTTTAAGTGTTTACATGTTTCTTTTGGATAGTATGTCTTTGTATTATCATCAGAAACATATTGTAGTAGTCTTGATTAACAGTTTGGAACACTGAATCATGATGCGCTGTCAATACATATTGTTATCATACTCAGTCATAGGCACATATCATTATCATCCTTCAATCTCTTACTTAGCTTTCTTCTGAACTTGATGGGCCTTGGAGAGGCAAGAGTGTGCCACTCTAATGACTGTTTCTTTAATTCTGGCTCATAACTTCTATCATCTAAACCAGGTTTCGTCGATGGTAACCAAGTCTGCAACAATGATGCGCACCTATTTTTGATCCTTAGTAAGGCAGTGTAGGACCCACCTTGCTGCAACCCATCTCATTCAAATTGTTAAAATCAACTGACCCATGACTAATGCTAATGTCATGAGCAATCACTTCACATTTAATAATATTCATCAGTCTTCAGCCAATATTTCTCTACTTTTTAAACATTTTCATCATCAGTAGTTTCAACTGGCATTCCTGAGCTATGCTTGCTCTTAAGTTTAACATCATTTTGTCCATTTTTAAAGAATAACATCCACATATAAACTGCGGCCTGCAAAATGTGTCCCACTACACTTTGTAGAGTTTTAATACATCTGTGTCAGAACTTTCTGCATAAAATTAAATTTTAATGTAAGTGCACTGGTCATGATGCTTAGAATGACTGTACCCTACAAACTGTACAATGATGTCAAAATATTTGCATATGATTTTGTCTAAATTTAGATAGTGGAATAATTGGGCTTGGTGTTTGTAAAATTTCAAACCACTGGAAAAATTACTTTTTTAAATTAGAACATTCTTGCAATTTTATCAGATGACCCTAATAGAAGCCCACAGAAAAATCCAACCAGTCGTTAAACCTTTTAGCCTCTGAAGATCTACCTTGTTCAATACAAATTACAATGACATAAGATTAAATGGTACGGCCATATTCTAGAACCATGGAAAACCCATTCAAACCCATTAATCAGAACCTAGAATCAGGGAAAGCCAAGAAAAGTATAACAGATAACATCAATGAATAGTACAGGCTTCGGCTGATTTTGCAATAAGAAAAAAATAATCATCTCTCATCTCTCTCCCTTGCCAAGATTCAGACACAAACTGACACAATGTACGAGCTGGGATGCACAAATTACAAATAATGTCATTCATCTACGACCAAGTTCAAAAACCAGTTTGTTTTAAAAAAAAACAGTTCCACTTAAACTGACCTCAACAAATCATCTGTGCACTGTGTTCATGTCCAATCATTACAACCGACTTACTGGTGACAAAAATCTAACACACTGTGCATATCACTCAGCCATTTTAATTTTGTATCCTGCTACCAGATCATGTGTTCCTTCCCAAAACAAGATGTATATTTAATTATTATATATACCAGACGATGCCACTTGCCAGACAGGAGACAAATAGATAAATATTTTAATCATGTCTACATTGCTTTGGCCATCGTAATTGACTCCCAAAATCACATTTAAGCAAACTGGCCTTGAATATATATTTAGTATCACCTCCACATCAAGAGATCCAATGCTTCTAACTGTACAGTCCAAGGAGCAAAATTTGTCTAGCTTGTCTCCTGATAAGATTGGGCCTTCAGAGAATTAACATTCATACTAGTACTCTCCCATTAATCTGACGGATGTGTAGGCATACTCGTGATACTGGTCCTTTATAGCCTGAGATGGTCTTCATGTGGGATACAAGACCAATTTGGAGGAAACATGTTCTTCTACATGAGCTGCATGGGAAAGAGTCCAGCAGCCTTGGGTTTTGATTCTGCGGTCACCCTTCTGTTGAATAGCAGCTGTTCGGCAATGTTATAATAAGACTGTGCCATGCTGGCACCAGTATTCACTGTTGCAGGGAATGTCTTTCCAGTAGGTGATGATGCCACTTCTGACAAGCTAGGCCTTTGGAATACCCTTGTAAGCTGTATAATTTTGGCAGTTTTCCTGGTCATACTATCTTTGTTTTGGCTCTGCATACAAAAGCATCTTCAGGGGGTGCAGTTGTCCTGTCCAATATAGCTGGCATTGGATGAATAGAAACCCTATAACTTGGCAAGCCGTAATTCTTTAGAACATGAAAGATAAGACAATTGTTTCTGTCATTAGATGTTGCAGATCTTGTGCACAACTTTGGTGGAATCTTTCCAGCTGTTGGAAGTGCTATCGGAATGAAGTCCAGATCACACATGAGTATAACAGGGTGCTCAGGATTAGGACTCTGTTCACACAATGGTCTTACTACAACCTCTTTACAATATTAATGTACAGTCGTGGTTAGTAGGCCTAGCCTAATCAATACAATATTGATATTCACAATATAGGACTATCATTATTGCCAATGCATAGGCTGATAGAGCCTATACGCAGTGCTTATGTGCATGCTTTTGGAAGATCAAGAGATTCTATGATTTTAAGGCCTACACACAGTGCTTATGTGCATGCTTTTGGAAGATCAAGAGATTCTATGATTTTAAGAGTTCTTTTCCCTTGCATGCCTTTAACTGTATTAGGCATTAAATAAAAACAATGAAATAGATATTTCAATGCGCCTTTATTGGGCTTTACTGGCTTTAAGTTTAGCTTGATCATTCATTGTATTCTATAAATATAATCTATCTCTATGGCCTGTGGGTTTGAACTTTTTAAAAATTGAAGCGATTTTGTCAAGCATTATTTTAGGTAAAAAGAGAGTAATGATATATCAAAATAATAAATACATAAATGATAAGAATAAGATTGCAAGGAAAAATGGGGATGGGGCGGGTCAACTGAAAAACAACTAGTGAAACAAAATGCAGAAGAAAAAATTGTCGTCTGCTTCAAACCAATCAGTGTGAATCACATCACCGTTCACAAACGGCTGTCGTGTCGTATTTTCATATGTTTCTTTACAAATACACAATTCAGCACCATGCTTTTTTGTCGGCCGTTAGATTATAAATGCAAACTCACATCTGTGATGCTTGTGAAATAACCCGTGGGTCCAATGACAAGTATTGATCTGCTGTTGCGATGTACACCTACCCAACTAATGTTTCCACTGTGTACGTTTGGAAGGGAGATTACTCCTATTTTAATAATAATCAAGTTATCAGAATATTTGGCCTGAAAATGAAACGCAACATTTAATGTTTACTTCACTTGTTGTGCTTTAAATCCTATTTTCACTTATTCTATTGAAATAAGTATTGTATATATTATTCTGAACCCTACGTGCCCGCATGCGTGCGTGCGTGCGTGCGTGCGTGTGTGTGCGTGATCCACATACTGTGACACAGAAGGAGATCAATCTTTTAACATTTTCTCTACATCAGTCAGTTTCTGTTTATACTTCAATTGGTGGTGGTGGTGGTGGTGGTGGTGGTGATTGTTGTTGTTGTTGTTGTTGTTGCTGCTGCTGCTGCTGCTGCTGCTGCTGAAACAGCTGCTGCTGCTGCTGTTACAATTTGTTTACATATTTCTTGTCAAAGCAACATCAAATTAAATCTTGGACTCTTAAAGACAGATGAAGTGATAGGCTATGTAAAAAATTTAATGTAGGCTACATGTTCCAAACAAACTCAGTGCTGTGGAAGATGTTGGTGACAGTGAGGAACAATGGACAAAGTTGAGAAATTCGGTAAATGAATCTTGTGAAAAAATCCCTAAAATAGACAGAAAAGCAAAAAAGAACTGGATGACAAAAGAAATTTTAGGCTTGATGGAGGAACGGAGGAAGGCAAAGAGAAACGAGAAGATATACAGATAAACAAAGAAATCAGGAATAGGTGCAATGAAGCTCAGGAAGCTTGGCTGAACACAAAATGCAAAGAAATAGAAGATCGACACAAAACGGATCCTCAAGGTATGTACAGACGAATTGAAGAAATTGTCCACAGGAAAAATACAAGCACATCAACTGGTTGCTTAAAATCGAAAGATGGTACGCTTATCACGGAAAAAGACAAAATATTAAACTGATGAGGAGAGTACATTAAAGACCTTTTTGAAGATGACAGAAACGAAGAACACATTACAGGAAAGAACGTTGAGGGACCACCCATAATGAAAGATGAAGTTAGAGCAGCACTGAAAAAGATGAAACCAGGAAAAGCCCCAGGACCAGACAACATTACTACAGAGATGATTGAAGCCCTGGAGGAATTTGGTATTGAAAAAATAACAATCCTCTTAAATGAAATTTATGACACTGGAAAAATCCCCAAAGATATGTCAAAATCAATTTTCATTGCACTTCCAAAGAAGACAGGGGCTATAGAATGCGAACTCCATCGCACAATCAGTTTGATGAGTCATGTCACAAAAATCCTATTAAGAATAATCATGATGAGGGCAAGGAATAGAATCAAGGGAGAGATAGCAGAAGAACAGTGTGGATTTGTGGAAGGGAAAGGAACTATTAATGCCATATACATCCTAAGAACTATCATAGAGAGGTCAATTGAAATGAATAAGGATTTGTATTTATGCTTTGTTGATTATACCAAAACTTTCGATCGGGTAAGACATGAAGAATTGATCAACCAACTGGAGGGACTCAATGTTGATGGAAAAGATCTACGAATAATCAGGAATATGTACTGGGAACAAACAGCTGCAATGAGAATAGAAAACAATATAAGCTCTTTCCAAAACATCAAAAGAGGAGTCAGACAGGGTTGTGTTTTGTCACCAGATCTGTTTTCGCTGTAATGAGAAACCTAGAAGAAGAACCTGGATTAAAGGTTGGAGGGAAAATGATAAACAACATTCGATACGCAGATGACACCATGCTAACTGCAGAAAATGAAAGGGACTTTCAAAACCTTGTGAATATACTAGAAATAGAAAGCAAAGGTAAGGGGTTGGAACTAAACAGCAGGAAGACTGAAGTCATGGTGATCAGTAAAAAACATGAAATCCCCTCATGCAAAATAACAGCAAATGGCACAACCTTGACACAGGTTAATAAGTTTAAATACCTGGGAACGATCATTTCATCAGACGGCAGATGCACATCAGAAATAACCGGCAGAATCGGCCAAGCCAAAACAGCGTTCAAGTAGATGACAAGCATTCTTACCAACAAATGCTTATCAATTAACATCAGGAAGAGAGTTCTTGAATGTTATATAGAACCAATACTGTTGTACGGATGTGAGGCGTGGACAGTCAACAAGCAAAGCCAGAACAAGATTGAGGCAGCCGAGATGTGGTTTCTAAGAAGAATGTTGAGAGTTCCATGGACAGCAAAGAAAACAAACGAGACAGTCTTGATGGAGGCAAATACAAGTAGATCATTCATAAGGAAGATTAGGAAAAGACAGGCAACATTTATAGGCCATTTTATGAGGAAGGGGGATTTGGAGCACCTGGTCACAACGGGAAAGCTGGAGGGAAAGAGAGCGCCGGGTAGAAAATGCTGAACGGACTTGCGGAGTCGCTGAAGACGAGGAGGGTTGAGGAGATGCTTGGGGCAACAAGAGATAGAGACAGATGGAAGTCCATGATCGCCAACGCCATGCGGCAGGGTACCTAATGATGATGATGATAGTATGTATATAGGGGGGAGAGAGAGAGAGAGATAACGATTATGCACTAGGCAGCACGTGTGTTCCATGGTTAATCAAAACTGGTTGACAAACATCTGAGAAAAAAATGTAAACAATGCTTTGTTAAGCTGTGATTTCCAAATAAAGTTCAATGAAACTTGGCATTTGTGTAGTGTCATAACCTTCACACATATTTGGTCCAAATGTTAGATCATGTACTCTTATCCATGCATGTATGCAGATGGCACTCATGACAACTCATTAAGAAATGGCCCTATGAATCAAATCTGGTAGAAAAAGAAACGTCCAGAAACAACCAAGAAAATGTTCAAGACATAGTTTGTGCCCCAGGTTAATTTCATTTCTGGTGTGTGTGTGTTATGTGTATGTGTATGCGTGCGTGCGTGTGTGTGTGCGTGCGTGTGCGTGCGCGTGTGTGTGTGTGGGTATGTCTGTGTGTGTGTGTGTGTGTGTGTGTGTGTGTGCGTGCGTGTGCGTGTACTTGCATGCATGCGTGCATGTGATAACCTGGAGTCGAGATTGTGTTTAAGTTTGTTTTGAGACCAAAAGTGAATGAGAACTTCTTTTTATTTACATGGGTGGCAGGATAAACAACATGATTTTTTTGTTTACATTGAACCCTCATCTGTGGAATGTGTACACGAATTCAGAATGAAATATAATAGCATTGAGTGTTTAGAATAGTGCAAAACTAGCATGTATAGTAACAGCAGTTTAAATTGTTGGTGTGGATAGTGCTATTCTCCATGTAGATTTGGACACACTGCATATTACACATTTACAAGACACAGAGTGTAATACCTACAGAAGCACAGATAATAATAACACTAATAGTATTATTGATGATGATGACGATGACGATGGCGATGACGACGACGACGACGACGACGATGATGATGATTCCATTTATGTAGTCACTAATGGACCGCTTCTCCCAGGCCTGCAAAGATTTGGGTCTGACCATCAGTCTTAAGAAGACAAACGTCCTGGGCCAAGACACGCCATTTCCACAGCCATCACCATTGATGACTACGAGCTTGAAGCCATCCATCAATTCACATATCTTGGGTCCACCATCACCGATAACCTCTCCCTTGACACAGAGGTCGACAAGAGGATCGGGAAGGCAGCCACAACACTAGCCCGCCTCACACAAAGGGTGTGGACAAATCCCAAGCTGACCACAAAGACAAAGATGGCTGTATACAACGCCTGTGTCCTCAGCACCTTGCTGTATGGCAGCGAGGCGTGGACCACGCATGCTCATCAGGAGAAAAGGCTCAATACCTTCCACCTGAGAAACCTACGGCGCATACTTGGCATTTCCTGGCAAGACAAGGTGACCAACACCGAAGTCCTAACCTGCGCTGGCCTCCCAACCATGCATACCATGCTGAGACAGCGTCGGCTGCGCTGGTTGGGCCACGTTCGCCGCATGGAAGATGGTCGCATCCCAAAAGACATCCTTTATGGTGAGCTTGCCACAGGGCAGAGAAACATTGGCCGCCCACAGCTGAGATACAAAGACGTTTGCAAGCGTGACATGAAAGCGCTTGAGATCAACACTGAGTCCTGGGAGGACCTCGCAGACGACCGCAACAGCTGGAGAACTACTCTCAAGAAACAGCTGCGGATTGGTGAGGACAAACTGTCAGCTGCTGCAGCAGAAAAGCGAGTTCGCAGAAAAGGGATGACATCCAACAGACCAGCATCAGCATACACATGCGACCGCTGCGACAGAGACTGCCTCTCTCGCATTGGTCTGTACAGTCACAGGCGACGCTGCTTGGACCAAGCAGACAGCCCATCTAGACAATAGAACGGATGTACTTTGTCCATGGTCAGTCATGACCGAAGGAGGCCTACTACTACTAGTGCAAACATACATGTCAGAGAATGCTCATTGCACTTTACAAACTACAACAATACGATATATACACAAACACATTCATCGCAGCATAAACGTTTCAGTTCCAATATATCATAATATACATAATATATCATATCATCATCATCATCATCATCATCAGGTGCCCTGCCGCGTGGCGTTGGCGATCATGGACTTCCATCTGTCTCTATCTCTTGTTGCCCCTAGCATCTCCTCAACCCTCCTCGTCCCCAGCCACTCTGCAAGTCCGTCCAGCATTTTCTCCCTGGGTCTACCCGGTGCTCTCTTTCCCTCCAGCTTTCCTGTTGTGACCAGGTGCTCCAAATCCCCCTTCCTCATAAAATGGCCTATAAATGTTGCCTGTCTTTTCCTAATCTTCCTTATGAGTGATCTACATGTGTCTGCTTCCATCAAGACTGTCTCGTTTTTTTTTCTTTGCTGTCCATGGAACTCTCAACAAACATATGAGATACATATATACACCAATAAATCAATGTAATACAAACATGGTTCATAAACAATAACAACAAATATGTTTTTCAATTGTCAGAGACAATCACACACATGAAAAGACACACATAGACAAGTACACACACACACACACACACACACACACACACACACACACACACACACACACACACACACACACACACACACACACACACACTGTATACACATGCACACACACAAACACACATACGCACACATTAGACAAATTGCATTACCACTGGATTTAGAAGAGCAACAAGCATTAATTCATGATTTGGGGAGATACTTCTGAAAGAGATGTGTTTTGCGGTGATTTTTGAAAGTAGCGGACTGCTTTTTTTAAGATACTGGGAGGGAGTCCCATGTTGTTGTGCTAAAAACAGAGAAACATTTCTGTCCACAAGTTGTTAGTGAGAATCGAGGCACAGTCAAGAGAGAAGCTTCTTGATACCTGATAGCTTTGGAAGGTCTGTATTGGCAGAAGGAGTTGTGGTATATGATGGCATTGTCTTCAAACTCAGACACGGATGTATGGATATATCACAGATACAAACACACACATCAGCATATACACATTCATGTATGTGTAAACATTCCAACAGCATCTAACCATACATATTCATATAGATATATGATCATAAATGTTTACATACACAGACAATTGATATACACAGCAACGTATGATCAATGGTTAGAGGTGGATGCATATGTATACTGGCGGAAGGGCAATTGTGGTCTCAACAACAGGAGACTTGGGTGAACAGTTATGTCTTTGGCTTGATATGTTAACTGTCTTGAAAAGATAAACTGGATGACTCTGAATTTGGTTTTGTTCAAAAGGGATTAATCGCATTCAGACCATTCCATATGTACCCTACCTATAATTGGCTGACTCATTGAGTCTGCCAAAACTATACGCGCTGGTAAGATCTTGAAATGGAGAGTGGATATGGGACCCATAAAACACTGACATCAACGGAATGCTTAGAGCGTGTGACAGACATACAGACAGACGTTTAGACAGTTGGCCTCTTTCTGTCTCGAGAGACGAATGATTGTGCACCCGCGATGTATCATTCTGGGTTGTTGCAGCTCCTGCTGTGGCTGTACAGTCTGATCCTTGAGCCACAGACTGTAACTTTTATGGTGCACTACGGAAGAGAACTTGACACATGAAATCCACAATAGCTTTATGAAAAGACTGAGCCAGACCACTGCCAAATGAGAGAAACAAGAAATATTCAACAACAAAAATGTCAATGTGCATTTGTAACAGTGTGTGTGTGTGTGAGACAGAGACAGACAGAGGGACAGACAGACAGACAGCGACAGACAGACAGACAGACAGACAGAATAGATAGACAGAGAGACTTCAGACTTCAGAACACTTTATTACTCAAGGATAGCAGCATTCTGTCCCATTTGACCTGTCTTACGGCTACTCTACACACAAACTATAAGCATAAAAAGCATGAACACATTGTAAAACAAGTTATAGCATGAGTTGTGATAAAACATTAATTTTACGTATATGCCAATGGGTCATGTGTTTTACAAAAGCATGAGAGATAAAAGCACAATATGAAAATAAATCAATGTCAACCCTTAACACTCACATCCTACAGCGCATTCAAAACAATGCTGCACGCCTTGTACTCAAAAAGAAAAAAGCTGACCACATATCTCCTCTCCTGGCACAACTTCACTGGCTCCCTGTATCAAAGCGCATACAGTACAAACTAGACACCATGTGCTACAAAAGCCTCAATAACGCAGCCCCCGATTACCTGTCAAGCCTACTTGAGATCTATCTTCCCTCACGTACCCTCCGCTCTGCCTCCGATCCTCTGACTTTTCGCTTTCCACGCACTAAGCTCAATACATATGGTCCACGAGCCTTCTCTATTTCTGGTCCGCTCTCCTGGAACAAACTTCCTCTCTCAGTCCGTCAGCAAACCTACTTTTGTCTCCTTCAAGTCCGCTCTCAAAACTCACCTTTTCTCCTCTGCATAAAATCCTGACCTCACTCAACCCCTCTGCAGCCTGTCTCCACTCGGGGGGGAATCACATTGCAATATATAATTGTATATAATATGCTCTCTATAATTTTCCATTGCTTTTATTCTTTCTCCCCATTTATAGCCGTGTGCGTGTGTGTGTGTGTGTGTGTGTGTGTGTGTGTGTGTGTGTGTGTGTGTGTGTGTTGCGTGGTGCGTGTGTGTGCGTGCGTGCGTGCGTGCGTGTGTGTGCGTGCATGCGTGTGAGTGTGTCTGTTTCAGCGCTTAGATTTGATTTTGTCAAGATTTTGCGCTATATAAATATTGTAATTATTATTATTATTACAACAGGAACGACAACAATGAAATATCAGTACTGCTGATTGTTGTATTAGCATTCTATCTTTTAAAAAAAAAGTAAATTACAGACATAGACCTAAAGACAGGAGGAAGACAAGAAAGCATTAAAAACAAAGAAAGAGGTGGGATGAAGGTGTTGCACATCAACAAATGCAATGATGATAATAGATTAACTACAACATATGTCACATCACAGAAGTTATAAAATGTTCAAATAAAAAACACAACAGTTTTCATGTATATGTCAATTGATTAAGTGCACTACAAAAGCATGAGATAAAAGCAAATAAGCCTACAGGGTACACATAAAGTAAGAACATCAACCTTATGTAACAGCAATGTAAGCCTATGTTATAGATTACTAACATGGAATCGTACGAGAGAAAAAAACATGAAAGAAGCAATAAAGAAAAAAAGCTGCTGGGTTGGTGATAGGGGTGTGACATGTTAACTGTAATGCTATGATACAAATAGGTGAACTGTAATACATGATCATCATCATGTGCCCTGCCGCATGGCACTGGCGATCATCATGACCCTCCCTACGAATCTATCTTCTGTACCTCTAAGTACATCTGTCAACCTCTGTCTTCATCCAGTCCGCACGTCCGTCCAATATTTTCTCCCGGGGTCTACCTGGTGCCCTTTTCCCTTCCTGTTTTCCCGTTGAGATTAGGTGCTCTAATTTCTCTTACCTCATAAAATGTCCTATAAATGTTGCCTGTCTTTTTCTAATTGTCTTCATTTTTGTGTTTGCCTCTTTCAGGACTGTCTTGTTTGTTTTCTTTGCTGTCCATAGAACTCTTACCATTCTTCTTATAACACATTTCAGCTGCCTCAATCTTGTTCTGACTTTGCGTGTTAACTGCCCAGACTTCACATCCATACAACAATACTGGTTCTGTATAACACTGAAAAACTCTTCCTGATGTTAATTTATAGGCATTTGTCTGTAAGAACGCTGTTCATTTTCTTCAATGCTGTTTTACCTTAGCCGATTCTGCTGGCCGTTTCTAATGAGCATCTGCCAACTGGTGAGATGACTGTTCTCAGATATCTAAACTTATCAACTTGTCTCAGTGTGATGCCATTTACTGTTATTTTGCATGAGGGGATTTCTTGTTTTGTAGTCATTACCATGACTTCAGTCTTCTTGCTATTTATTTAGCTCCAGCCCTTTGTTTCTGCTTTTTATTTCTAAAATATTCACAAGATTTTGTAGGTCTTTTTCATTTTCTGCAATTAGAATGGTATCTGCATTACGAAGATTGTTTAACATTTTTCCTCCAATCTGTATCCCAGGGCATTCTTCTAAGAATGTATATATAATTTTTCATCCAACCTTTATCCAGGGCATTCTTGTAAGTTTCTCATGATGGTTTTGCTATAAAGTGAAAACATATCTTGTGATAGAACACACCCCTGCCTAACCCCTATTTTTATAATTTGGAAAGAGCTTATATCGTTTTTTTTGTTTTTTTTAATTCTCATTCATGCTGTTTGTTCCCAATACATGTTCCTTTAGGAGTCCAAGTTGATTGATCAATTGATCGTGTCTCACCCAATCAAAAGCCTTGGTATAGTCAACAAAACATAAACATAATTTATCCCTATTCAGTTCAACTGATTCTTCTATGATAGTTCTTGTGGTGTACATAGCATTAATAGTTCATTTCCGTTCACAAATCCACATTGTTCTCTTATTCCTCTTTTTATATATTTGGTTCCTTGTCCTCCTCATCATTATTCTTAATAGAATCTTTGTCACATTACTCATCAAGCTGATTGTACGATGGGGTTTGCATTTTATAGCCCCTGCTTTCTTTGAAAATGGAATGAAAATTGATTTTGACATATCTGTCAGGATTTTCCAGTGTTATAAATTTCATTTATGAGGATTGTTATTCTTTTTACAATACCAACTTTATCTAGAGCCTCAAACATTTCTGTAATAATAGTGTCTGTCCTGGTCCTGTGGCTTTCCCTAGATTCATCTTTTTCAACACTGCTCTAACTTTATCTTTTATCATTGATGGTCCTTCAACGTTCTTTTTCGTGATGTGTTTTTCCTTTCTGTTATCGTCAAAAAGATGTTTAATTACTCTCCCAATTATCTAATTTCCCCTCCCCTCCCCATAATAATCGTACCTTCTTTAGATTTTAAGCAACCAGTTGATGCGCACGTCTTTTTCTTATGGGCAATTACTTCGCTGTTCCTGTACATAAACTTAGGATCTGTTTTGTGTCTGTTTTGAACTTTGTTTCCAGCCAAGCTTCCTTAGTTTCACTGCAAATATTCCTGATAGCCTTATGTATCTTTTTGTATTTTTCCTCTGTGCCTTTTTTCCCCTCCGTTCTTCCATCAAGCCTAATTTTTTGCTTTCAGTTCTTCTTGGCTTTTCTTTCAACTGGAGGGATTTCTTCACAAGATTCATTTCTTGACTTTCTCAAATGAGTCCATTGTTTCTCACTGTCACCAACGTCCTCGGAGCACTGAATTTGATTTAAACGTATATGGTAACATTTGCATGAGTCTATTCATTTGTCTTGAAGAGTCCATGATTAAGTTTGACGTTACTTTTGATCTGTTTTCTGTTCTTTAGTTTCAGGTAAATCTTTCCATCACATTCATTTACTTCTGCCCACTCAACAAAATTCTCTCCCCTTTCATTTCGTGTGCCAAGTCCATGACATCCAACTATGTCATCTACTTTTTCCTGTCCCATTTTAGCATTATTATTGTAAAGTCCTATGATTTAGACTGAGTTTTAGCTGTCTCTAATTCTTCATAGAAGTTGTCAGTTTCTTCCTCAGTACTTGCGGATATCGGTGCATATATTTGGATGATGTTGATAACAAATGGCTTGCCGTCCGGTCGAATTAATAAAACTTGGTCTGATGTAACCCAGTATTCTTTTATAGACTATCATGATACCTACTCCTCTTTCATCTGTGCCGCCACCAGAATATATACTTTCATGTTTGCTTAATGTTATCATGCCTGCTGCCTTCCATCTCACCTCCCCTAGTCCTAAAATGTTAAGCCTTCCCGTCCCTATCTTGACATTTTCTAATTTTCATTTTTGCAGTCATGCTTTTACATTCCAAGTAGCCATTTATTCTATTTATGAATCTGGTCGCATTAGCTTGATGACAATCGATTGTTTCCTACAAGATGAAAGTGTTCTAAAGGAGTCCGTGTTTACGTCGCTTAGTTTCTTTTTTTTTTTTGGGGGGGGGGGGGGGGGCTGGCCATGACGTAAAGGAGGATACGACGGTGGTTTCCTGTTGCCTTCCATAGGCTTTTGTATGAACTCTCCGCTAGCCTTTGTCGTTCCCACGACTACCACAATGCAGGGGAGGGAAGGGTTCTGTTAGGGTTTACTCCTGAGGCAATCACCAGGCAGCGGTAATTTTCTCTTGGGGTTTATTCCCTTAACCTTGATCTCTCCCGCAACATCCACAAGGCAGTAGTAATAGCTGGGGGTCTGGTTCGTGGGCACCAGGGCATGTCCAGACACGGTGGGCCTGCGTGCTGCATGTCTGGGGGCCAGACATCCTCTGAGTCCCTCCGAGTTTAACCTGAGTCCATGAGGTGTTCAGTTACTGTGTGTTGCCATGGGGATTGCATACAATTGTCAAACAAGTCATAAATAGTTAAATATTTTCAAATGAAATCCATAGGAAAGGAGTAAAGACAAAAAAGATTGAGTGTTTTTGACACAGAAATATAATAGCATAAAAATGGGGTGAATAGGCTCACTAGAGGTTTTATTAGCACGCGTATGTAGATTTAGAAAAGGGGCTTTAATTAGAAAAGTTACTTACGATATTTCAAGCAGTTATTTGTGAAGCTTTCGTTTAAAGCTTTTTAGTGATGTGCATCACTTGATGATGATGGGCAATACTAATAGGAAAGGAGATGCATGTTTTAAATATGTCTAATCGTGATCTTTGAAGATGAAAGTCATATCTTGGTGTAGTGTATTTGGCTTAGTATAAATAGTTCTGTTGAATATTTGGGGCGGCTCTGTGCACAGTTTCGAACATTTGTGTGTTTTTGTTGTATAATAGTTCTGTTAAATATTTTTGGGCGGTTCTGTGCACAGTTTCGAACATTTGTGCGTTTTTGTTGTATAATAGTTCTGTTAAATGTTTTGGGGCGGCATTGTGCACAGTTTTGAACATTAGTGTGGTTTTCTTGTACTGAAGTTGGTTTTTAAGCGATAATATTACTGTCCTTTTTGACTTCTGGTCTATGGATAGGGAGCGGTCATCTACTGTAAGTTTTTCTGCTCTGTGCACAGTTTCGAACATTTGTGTGTTTTTGTTGTACTAAAGCTGGTTTCTGATTGATGATATTTCTGCCTTTTTAACTTTTGGTCTGTGGATAGGGAGCTGTCAGTTACAAGAAGTTTTCTTGCTCTTCTGTACAGAGAATTAATTTTTTTGATAGAGCTTCATTGCAACCATCCCATTTCATTGATTTATAGTCAATATAAGATTTTATATGGGCCATGTAACTAGCTTTTTTGCTTCAGTGTTGATAAAATATGAAAGAAGAAATAGAGCTTTACTGAAATAACATTGTGGACTGCCCATGTAATTTTTTTGTCTATGTATACACGTGGTGCTTAGAAAATTGCCCTATATTCACGCCATCTAAAGTTAGCTGAAGACAGTTTTGAGAGTTGGTATTTTTGGCGAGTTCTTATTACCATTGATTTTCTTTTTGCAGGATTGATCTGCATATGGTTCGGATTACACCATTCTGATCCTTGGTTTATATATAGTTATAACGTGTCTTGGATTTCAGAAATCTGTTTCTCGGATGTGTTTAGAGAAATGTCGTCATTAAGCATATGGCATTCAATAGAGTTTGATGTTATACATAAGGGTAAATCGTTGGTATAGACACAGAATGAGATAAGGCCTAGAACTGAACCTTGTGGTGCATCAAATGATATCCCTCTTACAGAAGAGAATCTACTGTAAGCAGATATACGTTGACGAGAAGAAGGGAAGGATATGGGGGTTATCTAGATAGACATTAAGTTTTGAAAGAAGGGTTTCATGATCAGTGAGGTCAAATGCTTTCTCGAAGTCTAAGAAGAGAACCCTAATAAATTTGTATCATTTATGGCCGATAGCCATGAGTTTGTTATGTTTGCACTTTTGCATGATCGATGCTGATAGTATCCTTGTTGAAGCGGGTGAAATAGTTTATGATCTTCCACGAATTTCTTCAGTTGTTTATCAACATGTCTTTCAAATGGTTTAGAGACTACTGATAATAGTGGTATTGGCCTATAATTGCATACAGTATTTCTATCTCTTGTCTTTGATAAAGGGATTGTTTTCGCCTTTTTTGTCGAGAAGAGTTTCTGATTTACATATAAACTAAATAAACATGCTAGAGTTTAAACAATGTGAAGCATGGGTAGTTTAAATATTTTGCTACAGATTTCGAGAAAGTGATTCATCTGTTTCGGCTAATGTTATGTTTTCAGCCCCAGATACCAAATGTTAATTAAAGGCTTTGGGGGTCAGTTGTCGTGGAATATTGGTGCATTTCAAAGATGAGCCTTTGATAAATATGGTTAGAGCTCGCCAGATTGTTGATGTGTCTCTTTGCTCTTTAGTGAGTTTCCTGAAGTAAACTTTCTTTGCGTTTCTTGTTATGTGCTTTACTTTGTTTCTAGATTTTTTGTATTCTGTATACATTTTGTTGGCTTTTGATTGGGTCTGTTAAGAAATAATCATAATGAGTGATGGCATAAATATACCAATATACCATCGTCATTCATTTCAGCAAGAAAAACGAAAACGTAAAGAGAGTGCACTGTCTGTCATCGGCACGAAAACGCATTATTAAACAAAAAACGAAACAAGCATTCTCAGTCGTCTGCTACAAAGATTATTATTATGTGTCATGGGAATTGTCTCCCCGCTTCTCAAAATCTTGTGAGAACATTAATTTGATTGGGTAATCTTCACACGTGACATGATAATGTCAGCCTGCTGTCCAAGTTGGTAAAACTTGTTTTCGTTAAAGTTGATGATGGCAAAATAGTTTTTTTGTGACTTCTTGGACGAGGTTATGCAGTGTTGCTCGACTGATTAACGTAGGACTTAGGGTCTGCTGCCAAACTCAAGCGCAACGATCCGGGAACAAGCTTGGCGGGGGACAATCCACTCCAACATGGCGTCAGATAGTGGCACCTCCTACACACAGGTATCGCATTTGCCTTCCTACTTTTTCGGTGTCTTTGTTTTAGTAATAATGCATGGTTGTATAGCAGAAGACTATATTGTCCTATGACTTTTTCACACACATAATTGGAACTGAGCATGGACAACTTTGGGCATTTACTTAGCTGAAAACGCGGATGCCTACAGACGTGCGGTGTCTGCTGTGAGTTCATTTCCGCTGAGAAAAAAAGATTCGTTTGCTAAAATATTTGGTGCTAAACTGCTCAGACAAATAAATTTATTATAAGACACATGCAAATTGAAATCCGTTTTATTTCCTTAAATGTTCATGCTGAAGTTGGCTTAGATTCAGGACATTACAATGTTGTTTTTTTCCTTGATTTTCTTTAAACTGAGGATCAGTTTTAGTTTAGCCAAATGCCAGCAGTGGTGTTTGGTTCGGGTCATGTCAAGAGGAAATAGATCTAACAGTGCTCAATACACTGTAGGTATTATTCATAGTTTCTTCAGGTGCTTGCTCAGCCGTTGTTTTGTTTTAATCAGTGGGCCTGTGTAATGTAACCAGGATTTGTTGTATTACAGACAGGTAAACAGGGAATGACATTTGTGATTTTGAGTAATTTTGCTATTTTTGGTGAAGTAAGTCATGGACTAAATTATATTAATTCACCATAGCTTGATCAGTTCTTTCAAACACACTCTGGCAGCACTCAAGACTTTTATAAATTATGTGTCATAAATACGACTTTCGATTTGAAATGGAATTGGGAGCCCATCCAGATCAACATGACAGAGCTTGACTACTTTACAGTTTGTTGCCTTATAGTAGCCTGTAAATCTAGACACTAGATCTGTTATCTTGTAATGTTGCATAATTTAGTTACATAGTATTATACTTTGCTACTCAGAGACATGCATGTGTATGCACACAGAGCTGGTTCTCTGGTGCAGACACCTTGCACACAACAGCAGAGTAGCAGTACTAGCACGATGTGAATTTACTAGCCTACTTAAAATTGTATAATTTAATTTAGAAAAAATTGAAGATAAATTTGCAAGTATAGTAATATTAACATGTGCTCAGTCAGTTCAGATAAAGTGGCCTGGTTGGTGCAGAGATAGAAGCATTCGCCTTCCAGTGTGCCTGTATTAGTTTGCTTTAGTGTGAATTACGCCTGTAGAACTTCATATAGCACGTGTGCGGCCTCCAGTCAACCAAACTGTGAATGGGTACTGGACTTTCTTCAAAGTTAGGTGACGATAAAGACGCGAGAGAGAGTTGGGATGGGCACTGTTTTAAAAATGTTGGCCTCAAGAAAAGTTTAGGTCTTTGCACCCCATTTCCATATTACCATAGGATTATGGAACAGCCATACCTATTAAATTTGCTTTTTAAGTATGTCTGTCTTGTTTAGTTGCTATGGTAAGAACGACTTCTTTTGCGCCTAGCTCTTAATAATAAACTCATGGGGGCCTTTCACAGTATTTAGATAATTTGCTGGTCTTCCATTTAAGTTTCATCTTATTGTTGACTCAAGGTCTGATGTATTGAATTTAGTTTCAGTCTTCAGCATAAAGAAGTGACCTGTCTGCTGCACATCTTAATACTCGGTCATTCTGACAGTGTAAGCATAGTTTCATAGGTTCATCTCTCTCTCCCCTTGGCAACACATCGGATTTTGTTGAGGCTTAAGGGGCCAGATTATTACCAGCAGATGAGGGTGGCATGCATACATGCATGTAATTATCCAAGTGTGATGAGTCCCAGTTGAACAAACTCAGAACTCTGAGGCATCTAGTGTCTTTTCATGACAGCTTGTGTATAAATACTTTTTAAAAATGTACATGTATGCTTTACATCCAGAGTACAACACGCATACAGTATAATTTTGTAGTTTTTGTGGATATACCGATACTGAAACTGTTGATTTTTTTATAATAAAACTTTCAGTTGACTTTTTTGTTCAACTTTTATTTCATTGATTGTCATGTTGTATACTGATCTTGATATCTTTTCATTGTGTTTCGTCTTCAGTTGTTGTTTATCATTTTGTTTATTTTTTGTTGTCATTTTTACTTTGTTCTGAATTGATATATTTTGTTAAAACTAAACACACGTGTTTTATTTCTTGTCTTTTCATATGAATGTCCCATGTACATTTTTGTTGGTTTTGTTTTCATTGTTTTGTTTTCTTGAGTCTGTGTGGGAACAGTCTTTCTTTGGAGAAGGAGGAAAGAGTTTTTTGTTTGATGCAGCACAGAGCGTTATATGAATTATATATATTAATTGCTCTTTTGTGACTTTGGTCATGCCAAAAATGAAACTGAAAAGTGAAAACTAATATTAGTCTCATGTAAAGTATTACAAGTAACACTACATTACATGAACCCAGTATCATGTGAAGTTGATATGAATTTTTTTTTTTGCAGTGATAAGGAAAATATTTATAACTGCTTCATCAGTACAGATTTAATTTCTAACTTGATCTTCCTTGTAAAGAAAAAGAAAAGAAGAGAAGCTGGATATTTCATTGTGCTTCCATGACCTGTAACTTAGTGTAAGCCTGAATTGTATTTCCTGTACTGTACAAATGGACAAACATACTGCCTAAGAGATTTCATCGCTTTACAGGGCTTGTGAAATCCGCTTGCCTGGTCACCCGAGGCAAGTAAAAAATCTGGAGGGCGAGTCAGACAAAAATTAGTAGTCAAACAAAAATTACTAGTCCATTAGGCGAGTGATAATTATGCCCCCTGCACTTATAATTTATTTCGATTTTTCATACTTGCCACTCTGTTGAATGATTTTGTCTGCATTGATCCATTCTGCCAATGTTTATGCAAAAACCAGACTGTCTAGGGAAAGGGAACTCTGCGTCCCCAAAAACTGTCAGTGAAGAGTCGGTGCAATACTTTACAATCAAATGTTTACTGATCAGCAACCTTTCACCCACTCTGTGAGTGTTGAATGGTTAGAAGCTTCAAACTCTAAGTAAGTACGGAAACAGAAAATTATACAACATGTGTCTTACTGAGATCAAGGTATGGGTAGGGGAAGAGAATGCGTGTGCTATTGGCAAGGAGATTCGGGAGACAGGAACAAATTTGATGCATCACTTTATAAGTTGATACATCAAAGACACTAGTGTAGAAGGCATAGATGCTATATAGTCTCTTGGACAAATTTCAGTCAAGGTGGATCAAATATTTTCAAAGTATTTTCCCTTCACACTGAACAGCTGAAGTCAAGAAAATGTAATGATGATTACAGTATATGGCACCGGATCTTGACAATTCAAATCAAGGCGCACCCACGCACCAGACATAATCATAATGCATGCGATCAATGCAGACCACCTTACAACGTGTGTATGTTTTGAAATGGTTATAGTCCTGATATGGCTCTATGCAGTCAGCTGGGCTTTGAACAATCTGTTTTTGTCTCTGTCACTCGCTGTCTCTCTCTCTCTCTCTTGTCTGTCTGTCTCTCACACGCATGCACACACACACACACACACACACACACACACATCACACTCACACTCACACTCACACTCACACACAACACACACACACACACACACACACACACACACACACACACACACACAGAGCATACTCAGCTTGTTAGACCTGCAGTCCTTGACCCAAATTATCGTCTTGTGAGCTGTCTACCTACCTACAGGCACACATGGACAAGAATGGTGAGTTAGGGTGCACTCAGCTTATTACACTATTAGGCATATGACCCATAAGTACGGAAGTTGTCATCCTCTTTCTAGCTGGTCACAAACACGGGGCTGTTAACTTCAGACATCAGAGCGCTGCATTACTCAAGGATAGTAGCATTAGATCCCATTGGATTGTCTTAGTCCTTAGTTGAACTCCTGGGAGCCCCTCTGTCCTGGTTGATGATTTCTTTGAGGAAGTCCATCTACCCAGTGCTGCTGTGTTTTGTGAACACCACACCCTCACGATGTGTAGCCCCCCAGCTGAGGCAGTGCACCAAGATGTGGCACTTGGAGCCAGCCGTGAGAGGTTTAGGAGATGGACGGGGATCATTGTTTCCATCCATCCAACATGCAAAATGCAGCTGCCAGAGGAAAAACATTGTACCCCTATCCAGAACCTCCTGCAGCCAAGTTTAGGCACAAGCAGGTTTGCTCATATGTTGATCTGAGAGATTGGAAAAATCTCCACCCTTTACAAGAGGACATAAGATGTAGAAAAACTTGGCATCATTTTTTATCTTTAATAATATAATTATAATAACTGACACCGTACAGATCTTAGTAAAACAGAAATCAGAATCGATGTCATGTATACATTTCTGTGTATCTGTTGCTGGCTCCATATGTGTGTGTGTGTGTGCGCGCGCATTGTGTGTGTGTGTGTGTGTGTGTGTGTGTGTGTGTGTGTGTGTGTGCGCGTATGTCTCTGTGTGTGTGTGTGTGCCTGCCAGTAGTGTTTACTGGGAAGTAGGAAAGGTCTGTTTGTGTATAATTTGTTGTTGTTGTTGTTGTTAATGTCCACATTAGGAAATATTCTCCAGAGAGCCAGCATTTGTTTTCCTGTTTCTTAACCTCAGCACAGTTTTCAGCATTTTAAGTGCAGTATCAGATAGAGTCATATGGCAGCTAAGAAATATACCTGAACTTCAAAATAGGCTGGGGGAAAAACATGCACAGAGGCCTTGATATTGGAAAACATGTGAGTGGAATTCTGAAATCATGCTTATTATAAGAGGTTAAATCAGGGAGGTCACAGAGTGTGACAGTGTGGGTGTCCTGTGAGTGATAGACTGTTCAGTTTCCTTTTATTTACTTTGAGTTTGAGCTGTTATTGGAAGAGGTGGGTGGGTTGGGACAGTTGGCTTCTCAGTGGCTTACTTTGGGCTTTGAGTGGGCTTTTCTTTGTCACTGGGGTGTGTTCACTTTGGTCATGGTCATCAGGAAGGGATTGGTCAGTGAGCTGCTCATGTGATTATGGTAATATTACTAGTGTAAATGTGGAATTGGTGGTAGTGCTAACTATTGTGTGTGTGTGTGTGTGTGTGTGTGTGTGTGTGTGTGTGTGTGTGAGAGAGAGAGAGAGAGAGAGAGAGAGAAGAAGAAGAAGAAGAAGAAGGGTCTCCCAAATCTGAAAGAAGACAAGCAAAGACAAAATGATTATGGAGTTGTCCAAGTACAATGAGTCTGTCATGAATTTACATCCATTCTGTCTCTCGCATACTCACACACACAAGATTGAAAGAAACTCTTTTGTTTTCTCTCGCACTCGTTTCACTCACACAGACAGACACACACAGACACATACACAGACACACACACACTCGGGCGCCTGTGCAGGGAGAAAACGGTGTAGACTCAAACACAAGCAGCTGTCTCAGAAGTAATATAGAATTACAATGTCAGTCATCAAGCCGGCAAACAACCCCGTGTGAATCACAGCTGGGTGAAAATGTGTCACTAGCCTGCCACAGACCAGGAAAGAAGAGCAAACTCTGTGTGTGGGTGGTTGGTTGACGAGGCAAGAGTTGACAGGCCTTGACCAGTGAGAGAGGGCTTGGGAGAAGTTGTGGTGGTGGGGTGTGAAGGTGGGATCTTCTCCAGGGTATCCTTTCCCTTGTTGTGGTATTGGGTGTTTTTGGATCTTGAGGACAGTCACGACTCCTTGCCGGTAAAATAAAAGGGAGGGACTAGCCATGGATTCCATTTCGTGTTCGTGCAAGCGCATGTTATTTTCAGGTGTTTCTTTTCAAGCTTTCCCCGTCATCACGTAGGTGGTATGTTCGTACAGTAACTTAGTTTTAGTATTTTGTATGACAATAATAATAATAATAATAAATCACATTTATATAGCGCTATTCTCCCACACATAGGTAAGGACTCACTGCGTTTTACATTAATTAGTTCATACACACACATACACACACAAACACACACGTACACAAATACAAACACACACACACACCACACACACATGCGCATACACATCTGAAAGTTTTGCTTTGTGAATCAGTGTAAACACTTCTGTTCCTGTGGTTCTCTTATTTGCCCCCCCCCGCTTTAAACAAAAAAAAATTTTGTTGGTGCGGTTTGCACAGTATCTGTTTCTTAGTATTTCTAACTAATGTTTAAAAAATGGTGTTTTCGTGTTTTTATTCGATCATAACTCTAATGTTTTGTTATTTTCAGTGATGTGCATCATATTTGTCCTAACTTGTTTTGTGAGTCTAGGCTACCTGTTGTGCTGTTATGGTAATTTGTAAGGGGATGGATTTTGTTGTGTTTGTTGCTGTTGTCGTGATGTTGTTGATGTGTGGGCTGTTTTACTGTGTCAAGGTTGTGTGTGTTTTCCTTTCGTTATATAGTAATGTTTTTGTTGCTGTGCCTGTTTTTGTATACGTTTTGGTGTCCTTAGGTATGCTTAAATTTGTATTCAGGTGGGTTTTTTTAAATCCCATGTGTGATAAATTGGATGGAGTGATCAATGCCAGGGGCATGTCCTTAGATTATGTGCATGAATGCATTTATATGTGTAGGCCTACTTAATTTTCTTTTTTTTTTTTTTTTCGTGTTGAAGTTTTGTACGTTTTGAAATAGTTATAGCCCTGATATGGCTCTACACAGTCAGCTGGGCTTTAAGCAACAATAACAGTAACGATAACAATAACAATAACAATAACGACTAATCACGTATTTTAAAATCATGTTTTATCAGTGCTTGTTGAGTTTAAAATTTAATACTGTTATGTTACTGTATAGTGCAACAAGCAGTGTTTTTGACATGGACTGTTTGCTCCACGTAAATGAAATAGTTATTATCATCCGCATGGTATAGTGTTTTTACTGTGGCACACCCCACAGAGGGTTGATGTATTGGGAGTGTGGGAACTTGGAAAACTTAATGAGACAGTTGAAGTTCAGGAATGCCTAGAACTGTAGGCCTTATTCCTTTGTACCCTTGTAACCCAGACTACCAGTTAAAGTGTTTTGATCATGACACTTTTGTGAATCAGACCCACCTCCTCCCATCAACAGGTGTGTATGGATTGTAATGATTACTACACCTGACTTTGCATGTTGCTGGGGATTTTTCTCTTGACATGTAGTCTTTTTCCACCTCCTCCTCCCTGTAGCTGGTAACTGTGTATGTGGTTTTGTTAGTTTTTTTGTTTTTGTCTGTATTGCCTGAGGGGAGATGAGGGGGATCTCTAATCCAGAACTGAATCCCTTTGTTAACATCCAGCATTTGAAGTGCTAATTTGCCACCGCTGCCTATCAGTATTCAAATTATTTGGACAATAAATGTGGAAATATAGCTCTGTTAGTGCAGCTGTTGTCATTCACAAACTAGGTGTTGCTCATTATGTGTTTTTAACTCATGCAGACAGCATTTTGAATGACATTTCCAGTTCAGTTAGGTATTGTCCAGTTTGGGGAAGTTTTTACAAAATTCCACAGAGCAGACCAGTTAACACATAACGTAGAACTGTGTGGTTTCAGGAAAACTTTTTTTAAAAAAGAAGTTATGTGTGGCATTGTTTGAGCTGGAATCTTGTAATGTGGATGTGTAGGGCATTGGTATGGTTAGTTCATACAGGGGGGCTGATGTGTTTTCATCCGTTTCCACGTTGTTGATGTATGTGTGTGCGTGTGTGTGTGTGTGTGTGTGTGTGTGTGTGTGTATGTCTGTGTGCATGCGCATGTGCACGTGTGTGTGTGCGGGTGCATGTGCACATGCGTGTGAGAGTGCTTGTGAGAGTGTGTGTGTGTGTGTGTGTGTGTGTGTGTGTGTGTTTGTGTGTGTGTGTCTGTGTGTGTGTGTCTGTGTGTGTTTGTGGCGCACACATGCTCCTATGTTTGTTATCATTGGGTTTTTTTCATGTTGCAGTTTGAAAATATAAATTTTACTACCGTGAAGCCTAGGTGAATCCAGTGAGAGAATCTGATTGATACAGACACAAAAGCAATACACTAGGCAGGACCTCAAGACCGTGCAGGCACTTAGGGCTTATGTGTAAGCTTATGACTATTAAAAGAAATCTTTTTGGATCTTTTCCATCACATGATGTGAATGACGTCATTGCATATGGACACTATTTTGTGAAACTGAAACAGGAAAATAACAGAACTGTTATATAAGTATGCAAGGTATTCACTGGGACATTTGATGGTTAATCATTTGACTCCCGCACCCTATCCACCAACTGCAAAAACTTAACCCTTTGACTCCCTCACCCTACCCACCAGCTTCCTGCAGGAAGCTGGTGTATAGGGGGAGGGAGTCAAAGGGTTATGCTTTTGTTTTTCTAGCATGGTTGACAATGCAGGATGGTGGTGGACAGGGTGCAGGGTTCAGAGGGTTAAAGGCAAGCTGTCTAAGGGAAAATATTGATGCCACAACTTGGCACAAGCATAGTGTAATCCCTATTTAAGACACTCATGGTGTTGAATATCCATTTAATTAAAGAATAAGTTTTGGTGTTTGAACATGCCAAGAATAATCTTCACCATCATCATTTTATCAGCAAATTGCATCTGTTTGAAGCTAGGTTTTTGTTTGTATGTTTTTGTTGGTTGGGCTTTTTATTTGTTTTGTTTTGGGGGGGGGAGGGGTGGTCAGTAAGTTTTTATTTTTATTTGAAGCTGACATTACCGCCATGTACAGATAAGTGATTATGTCTGCAACATTTAAGTCATCTTATGCTGTGATTTTCTAACAGCAAATGACACAACCTTGAGACAGGTTGATAAGTTTAAATACCTGGGAACGATAATTTCGCCAGACAGCAGATGCACATCAGAAATAGCCAGCAGAATCGGCCAAGCCAGAACAGCATTCAAGAAGATGAAAAGCATTCTTTCCAACAAATGCCAATCAATTAACATCAGGAAGAGAGTATTTGAATGTTATGTAGAACCGATAATGTTATATGGTTGTGAGGCATGGACAGTCAACAAGCAAAGCCAGAACAAGATTGAGGCAGCGGAGATGTGGTTTCTGTGAAGAATGTTGAGAGTTCTATGGACAGTAAAGAAAACAAACAAGACAGTCTTGATGGAGGCAGACACAAGATCATTCATAAGGAAGACATTTATAGGCCATTTTATGAGGAAAGGGGAATTGGAGCACCTGGTCACAACAGGAAAGGTAGAGGGAAGGAAAGAGAGCACCAGGTAGACCCAGGGAGAAGATATCGGATGGACTTGCAGAGTGGCTGAAGACAAAGAGGGTGGAAGAGGTGATCGAGACAACAAGGGATAGAAACAGATGGAAGGCCATAATCGCCAACGCCATGTGGCAAGGCACTTGATGATGCTGTGATTCACATAATATCAGTTATTAGGCAAATAGATATTTAACCACCTTTAGTTCACAGTTCTGCTTTTGTAAAGTAAAATGTTTTTTGGAATCAGCCTTGTCCTTTTTTTTTCACCAGCTCTAAATCAACACCAATTAGTGGGCTGTAATGTAAATAACAATAATAACATCATTTGAAATTTGAACTGTGTTGTTTTATTTTTCACATCAATTAAGTTTGAAGAGAACAAACACCTGTTGAGGATGGTCTAGTCATGCCCACTGTCTCCCAATCCCCCTCCTCTCTCTCTCTCTCTGATATCTGTAATCTACACCCACTTATTTTCAGTTTGCTTCAGCAGAGTGAAGAAGGAGAGTATAAAAAAAATGGCTATGTTACTGAAAGTTTCAGTCTTTAAAGAAAATTGGAGGGGGCATGGGGAATGAATTTAACTTCTATTTCCTTTTTAAATTCTGTATGTATTTATAGCTTAATTGGTCAGGGCAATTGAGAGGATGAGTGAAAGGAAATGAGGTTGAACTCCCCTCGAGACCAAGTGGAGTTTTCCTGACTTAGTTTTACGTCAGTGCAGGAATAGTTTACACCAGGCGCTCCTGAAGCCAGAGTGCACTGTAAAGGAGTTTCAAGCTAGGGAGAGATAACTGGCCCCAACTTGCTGGCACAGATAACCTTTTAGCAAGCCTGGTATAACTATGAAACTGTGGTCTATTGCAGAATATTAAATTGCTTCCCAAGAACTGCTATGGCGGCAAAAGAAAAGGGGTTTTGTGACATTTGCTGTAGACTGTGTGTGTGCATATGACTGGATGTAATTTTAGTGTTCTGTTGGTGGTTATTGTTGTGCCCCCCCCCCCTCCCGTATCTGCTTGCCCATGCAATAATTCGTGTTTATTCCACATTGTTAGTAAAGATATCAACAATGTATTGTCAGATTAAATTATGCTCACTGGTAGAATGGGATAATAATGTGGAGGGGGAGGGCATCGGCATTGATCGTTTTGTTAAGATTTTGCATTGCAGTCATACTGATAGTGATAAGAGTGACAGTTTTGTCTAGACAATCAAGAGGAGGAGTGAGTCACTTTTATGTACGATGTATGCTTGTAGAATAGTGTACTGCTTATTGTGTATTATTACTGTATACTCGGTTGTGTCACTGTGCATGCATTCATACGCACTACATTACAGTAGCATTGTCCTACACTGTTGCGAATATGTTACTGTGTGCATTTCGTTATACTGTACTAGTGTTTGTATTCAGATTGAAACTGTTGTACACTGTTACAGATATGTTACAGTGTGCATTTTATTCTAGTATTTATACTTTACTCGTGTTTGTATTCAGAACTCAGTGAGTGTGATTACTTTGCATTCAAAAGACTACAAGTGCACTTGAGGTCTATTGGATTTTTCTTTTTTTTTTTTATTGAAATAATCTATTGATTTTTCTTTTTTTTTTCACAACAGTATTTTTAACATGAGATAGAGGCCACTCTTTACCAAGGAAAGCATGTCACCATTGTGTTGCGCTGTACATGACACACATGCATTGTGTATGCAAATGCTGGCACTTAGGATAATAATGGCTCGGGTGAAGTGCTTGAGTTGTGGTGGTAAGTTTTGCAGCTGTAAGAACAGAAAAGAAAGACAGAAACATAAACCAAAATATGTTTGAAGTTTTGTATCAGTTTGAGATACAGCCTTTTGGGGGGCATGTTGCTGTACATGGAAATACTTCACATTCAGACGAGGATGGGAAGGGAGTTATCATTTTACTTTTACATCTTCCTATTTCTAAATGTCATCTGATTCACTTGAGAAAAAAAAAAGCTGACATTCAGCTTTGCTGCACCTGCAATGATCATAAAACTGTAAAAACCATAGAAACAGACGACAAAATCTACAAATTGAAATGACATACAAACGCATGCAATGATGCTTGCACCTGCTGGCACATGTCCTCTCTCTCACCTTCCCTGTGTCCTGGAGAACTTTAAGTTAGGCAAGCAGACCACATTAAACTATGTTGTTGCACATCTTTTGATGAGTGTATATGCTGGGCGTTTTCATGATTCCATAAATCAGCCGCTGACATGATTTGCAGGATCTGTAGGGTTCTGCGTTTGGTTATATTTGATATTCTAATATGTGTATACACACATGCAGGTTTAGGCACTAACAAGTGTGCACACATGTTGACCTGTTGACCCGGGAGATTGAAAAAGTCTCAGCTCTACCTGGTTGGTAGATGTATCCAGGCAGAATAGAACCAAGGACCTTCCAGTGGGAAGTCTTTCTTCTACCTCTTGGCTACAGTGCCCTGTTGTGGCATCTTTAGCTCAGGTTCCTGTTGTTTTCTGTTTTCTGTTATATCTACACACACACACATGCACGCACGCACGCACACATGTGCATATATGCGTGTGCACACGCATGCACACACACACACACACCACACACACACACACACACACACACACACACACACACACACACACACACACACACACACACACACACACACACACACACACACACACACACCTCTCTCTCTCTCTCTCTCTCTCTGTCTGTCTGTCTGGATGAAAACAAATAAATAAGACTGGGCATGTAGTTTGCTATCCAGCTCCACCATACATTATAACTGGAACTATGTAAGAATGTTTACCAGAGTCAGTTTTTCGTAATCTCGCCTGAGATCTTCTTCAGGACAAACTGAAATTGTCAAAAGGTGTGCAGTTGTTTGCTGCCTGATAGTTGTGACAGTGGTTGCCCAAGAGAGGCTGTAAGAAAAAAAAACAACAACAACAACAACAAAAAACCCACACACAGAGGCCTCAATAACAAGTCTGGTCTTTGAAAGTCATATTCAAAAAGAAAAATTAGAGTTCAAGCTCTGGAAATAATGGAGTATCAACTATAACTTAACAGAGACGGATGTATGCGTTCTGCAATGCTTTCTGCAACGGCATTAAAAGATACTGGAATATATAGACAGATGTATGCTTTCTACAGTGACATCATGTGACTGCCACTTGCCAGACGCAGACAGAGCCAAGAGCCAAACACACAGCCAACATTTGTCTTGTGGTAGGCTGTATAAGAGATCAAAATGTAGACGGCTACATTTGAAAAAATTACTCTGGTAAGGATCTAGTCATTTTATCAATAAAAAGAAAAAAGTCAACATTCATCACCAGATGTGGCCTTACCATATACACGGTGAACACAAGAACGTTGGCCTGGGAGATTGGAAAATCTCATGTTTACCCACCAGGCGAACGTATCCAGGCAGGATCAAACCCAAACCTTTCTATTGAAAGTCTGATGACATTTACCCACTTGACTAGTGAGCTCTATTCTGGTGTCTGTTCCTTTTGCTTTCTATATCAGTGTATGACACCCTAAAGAGAGAGAGAGAGGAAAGTTGGGGGAGGGATCCATCTACTGACAGCCAGGTTGTCTTTTTCTTCCCTCTCCTCACACCCTCATGTGTCTTCCAAAGCCCACCTACCCCCATCCTCCCCCAAATTAGCTCATGTCCAGTTGTTTTATGATACACATCTGTGAATGCGTGAAAAGATGGTGAAAAGTTTGATTGGAATACATGTAGGCCTACAACCACATTAAAAGATGGTGAAAAGTTTGGAATACATGTACAGCTGTATTAAAATATACTGGAATACATGTACAACTGCTTTAGAAGATGTTGAAAAGTTTGATTGGTTGTACTTAAACTCATCACTGATATTTATTGTTTCTTTTTTTCATTAGTTCACAGTTCCATTGAAAGGATTATTAGGAAAATGGGGTGAGACTGACAGAGTTGGAAACGGCTCATATGAGTCATTCAAAAGCAAGGTTACTTTATGTGTGTGTGTTTGCGTGTATGCATATTACACACACACGTGTGTGTGTATGTGTATGTGTGTGTGTGTGTGCGTGCATGTGTGTGTGTGTGTGTTGTGTCCATGTATCTGTATCTGTGCATGCATGCATTTGTGGGGGAAAGTGTGGATAAGAAAAACTGTAACCACAAGGTCAACTGTGCTGTTCATAGTTATCTCTAGTATGAATTATAATGTTAGAAACTAATAAAGTAATAACACTATTAAGAGGAAGCATTTGAACAATAGTTCATTAGTGTGATATTGTTCTGATGATGATGATGATGTTTTGGGGAGGTTGTGGAGGAGATGGGGGAATGGCATTTAATGATTCATATAGTAAATAGAAATTTAAAAAAAAGGGGTGGGGTGGGAGGAGGAGGGAATGTAAAAATTTGCAACAGCAGAAGTTTCTTGGTTGTCCATGGGTGTAAGATTCAGGACAAAGTGGGAATGGTCCTTTTTTCAAATGACAGTGAAGACGGAAAGAAAGTAGTTCCATAGTGTTAATTCATTATCAGTAAATGAGTTGGTGTATTAAAGGGATATATTTTCTGACAGATTGAAGCCTTTTGGTTTCTACCCTTTCTGTTTGTGTGCTTGCTTAGCACCTGACTGAGTGACCTGATTAATTTATCAAATCGCCAGAAAAGCGAAACATATGTTGACTTGTAAAGTTGTATTTTTATGTCATGGTCATCTGATTCTGAACTTTATTGATCCTCAACTTTCACACCCCCTTTCTCCTCCTTTAATTTTGTTGTTGTTGTAACCAGACCCCAGATTTGTAATTTAATCACAGACAATCCTGGCAAACTGGAAACTAATCTGCAATGCCAGTCGGGAAGGTGTGTGTGTGTGTGTGTGTGTGTGTGTATACATGTATGTGTGAGTGTTGCTGGCAGTAGGCCATCAGGTGGCAGAGGTGTTTGAAATAAACGAACCAACTGTGGATTCGGCAAGTGTGTTATAACTACTGCTCCACCTTGTGAGTGAAGCGGGCAGGCCAGCAATGAGAGAACTGTCTAAGAACTGATGTATCATGCAGCAGCAGATTAGTTCAGTCTCCACCCTGATTCTTGGGGTGCACCAAAATGGAGGGAATCCATCAGTGTGTGCCTGCTGGCAGAGATGTCGTCTCTGTTGCCTGTAGTTTTTGTTCACCTACTGTTCACTTCATCATACATTGTTACACTTTTTGGTGCTGTTGTTCATAAGATTTGGGGCGTCCAGTCATGTGTGTACAAAATTTGGATTGAGAACGTTATTCCAGAAAAATGGACTAAACATTTGTGTGGCGTAAGAAGTTTGCGATACTATGTAAAAGAACCTAACGAATTGTCTTCAACAGTGATCCACATACAGCTGGGAGATTGATTTAAACATTTAAACACGCATTCAATTTTTGATTTATGTATACATATGAAGTTTTTTGGGTCTCCGGTAGCTTAATCAATACTGTTACTTGTAATCTTTGTGCTGATAAATTATTACGTCTTCAGGTCAGGTTGATTAATTGTGAGTTGTTTTTTTCCCCCTTCAGGGGAAGGGTCATTCAGGGTGCATGAATGTGCATACAGATTTTAAAACAATGATTTAAAAAAAAAATGTCATTCAGTGTGTTTAAATCTGGGCTAATATAAATGTATCAGATTTTTTGTGTTATTTATTAGTTTGTTTTTTGGCTCATCTGAATATGTTCGTATGAATGATTTTGTAAATTAAGGTAATTTTTTTCCTAGGTTGCAGGCTGACTGTCTCAGAATTTTTTTAACAAGTAATTAGTATGTATCAGTGTGCTCCCGAAGGAGACATCAGTCTACTTATTACCAGGGTGTATAGTTGATATGCTTTGCCACTGTAAATCAAGTTGTTCATAAGTTCATAAAACCAGTCGAGTTTGTAAAAAATGATTTTAAGAAAAATTCTTGGTGCTCGGCAGACTTGCTTTGATGTCTAATTGTGTCATGATGCTCTTCCTGCTCCATTTTTTTTTCTCTAATTAAAAAAAAATCCCCCATTTATTCACTTAGACAGACTGGCATGGTAGTCAAGTGGGTGTATGTCGGACCACAGTCAGAAGGTCCTGGGGTTCAATCCTGCCTAGCCTGATGGGTAAAGGATGGAGTTTTTCTGATCTCCAAGGTCAGTGTGTGTGCAGACCTGCCAGTGTGTAAACCTCATCTGTGTGTATTGCACACTATCAGATATGCTCATTAAAGATCCCACAAGTGGTGTCAGTAGCTGGCTTATGAAAACACCCAACATGCACACCCATTGAAGATGGAGTAAGCAGACAGGGCAGCACTGTACTGCCTGCACATTGTGGGCATGCATGCATCTGCGAGAAATTGGCTTGTTTTTGTGTGGATGGGGCTCGGTAATATAATTACTGTTTGGTGTTTCATTTAAGCCCTTAACCTGTTCTCCAACTCCCTGCATAATCAGCCAAGGTAGCAAAGCAAACACGTAGCCCATGTTAGTCCTTTGTTTTCTCAGTTTTCCCATTTTTCCCTTTTCTTTTTTCCCATGGAGTCTGCTTTCACTGCCTCCCCCCCCCCCCCATCCCGTCTCTTTTTTCAGTGTGTGTGTGTGTGTGTGTGTGTGTACACTTCTATCTTGACATTGATTATAAAGAAACGATTTTTATAAGATTTTCTTGTAAATATTTTTAAACAAACAACCCCCGCCCCCCCCCCCCCCCCCCCCCCTCTTTGATGATGACTGATTCTGAAGGGAAGAGGTTGGTGGGTCAGTAGTATATGAAACGTCAACTTGTTGTCTTACATAGAAAACTAGCCTAGCATTTATGTCAGAACTTGCGATCTGTGGAGGAAAGGAGACCAGAACTTGCAGTCTGGTGGAGGAGATCTGGTGGAGGAGAGGAGAAACAACGTCTGCCCTTCAGTGTAATGAAAACCCAACTCTCTGGGAGTTTCCACCCATCCACCTATCCACATGGTCGTGCCTCATCTGGCAGTGCATGTGGCAGATATTTCCTGTTCCTGGAGGCTACCATGGAGTTTGTTGATAAGAGGAGTCTGTCATATGAAAGAGACAACATCACTGCTATATTTGTTCCGCTGTGTGGTTCTTTGAACCGCAGGGTCAGGTTGGTGAAGGTGTAATATAATAACATGTGCATTGTGCCAGTTGTAGTGGGTGCAGAGCCCTCTGGGGATCACTTGCTGCCCTCTGTACAGATGGTGGTATGAGATGTCCTGTTGTGTCTATGGTTTAAAGAATGTTTTTTGGTGTTTTTGTTCTCACTGTAGCTGATGCTGTTGTCTGTGTTCTGGAATCTTCTTTTTCCGGCTCAATCATCGTCTCATTTCCTTGTATTCCAGAGTGGGCTGGAAGACTACGCTGTTTGCTCTGGATCGTTGGAAGGCTTAGGTCGGATGGTCGAGCTTGTCATTCTCTAGGGCCTGAAAAGCAGAGAGGGCATCGAGAGGAAGACCTAGACATTATGTGTTGTCTGTTATTTAAAACATAGAGGCTGCTTTTATGAGTGCCTCTTTTTGTGTTTTCTTTTATTTGAACCCCCCACTACCTACCACCCACTTTAATTTTCATGTTTTATTGCATCATGTGTCATTCCACTGGAGATTTTACTCCTTGCCATTCATTTCTGCTCCTCTGCTCCCCACCAAACCCAAGTTTGTTCATCCAAAGTCTAGGTACCATAAAGTCCACAGGAGCCATTGTTGTCAAACTGCGACAGAGTGACTAGGTAGGAGTCAAGCTCTGCCTATTCGAACCTGATTTATGAAGGACACTGCCTAATATTGCAATAAGTCCCCAAACCCAAAACAGTAATCGATAGTAATTGCTCTGTCATGGAGCCAGACCAAGTGAGTGAATCTCCTGGTAAGGAATGTACCCTCCCTCCCCCCCTTCCGCAACCCTCTGATGACAATCTCACTTGTCAAAAACCCCAACATGACCATGGCTTCAACAGATGTAGAAGTTGAAAGTGAGATCACTATAAGATCAGTGAAAGAAAGGTATCAGAATTGTGGATAATCATTTCAGAAACCAGAAAAACATGAAAATATTAGAGTGAGTATTTGATACATCAGACAGGACAGGGCGCAAATTTTCTGCCAACTGGACTTTGTCAAGTGTAGGTGTAAGGAAAAAAAATATTTGAAGAAAAAGAAAAAAAATTCCTGCTGCTTTGTCCTATAAGAGAAAATGACTACCTGCTGCTTCATTTAGTAGGAGAAAATGACAGTCATTTTCTCCCATTGGATGAAGAAGCCAGTAGGAGAAAATGATGGGAATTTTGCTCTCTTCTAATTTTTATATTGTTGTATGATGTTTTTTGTTTGTTTGTTTGTTTTTGTTGTTGTTGTTAGCTTACATATAATTTACACTTGACAAAGGCCAGTTGCCTGAAAACTGGAGCTTGCCGTGTTTGGTTGTTTTAAGTAGGTGTTCCAGTTCTATTTTTGCGTTTTTCTGATTCCTGCTTGCTTCAACACGGGCAGTCACATGAGAAAAATGCTAGGCTTTGGAGTTCCATTTTGGATTGAGATTGTATGACAGGCTACATTTCATACTTTCTTTCACAAACTAACCTGGTGTCAGTCTTGAGAAAAACAGGCACCCGTAGTGTTAGGCAGAATATTAAAGCAGTACTGTGACACATCCATAAAGTGGATGGACTCGTCTTGTCCTCCTTCTACCCATAGACCATTGACCCTGTAGCACACTCAGCTCTTAGTTCCTAGGAGCAGGCCAGAGGGAAAAAAGCTTTTTTTTTTTTGACAGGGGTTCACACCTGTGACCTCCCTGTTGGCAGCCTTTTGTGCAGACCACTTCACCAACTTGACTGGATGCTTATTACAGTAACTATCACCACCTCCACCACCACCACCCCCACTCCCACTGTCGGTTTTAGTCATTGCATTGGGAAAGCAGGCTTACCTCTGATATTGTCCGTTAGTTCTTAACTAATTCCTTTGTAAACAGCCAGGTTCTTGTGTAAATACACAATTGCAGGTTCTTGTTGCTAATGCACAGCGGTACTAGCCTTCTCGGCTGAATGGATGTGTAAAGTGTAAACTGGCGAGGCAGTGACTACAGTGATTGTTTTAGTGATAGTGTAGTTCTATTATGATAGTAGATCAGTGGAGCTGTGTTGACTCAGCGAAGCCTTGCCCACAGTGAAGATAAGAGATCCATAATCTTCAGCACTTCACAGTAGTGGAAGTCTTTTTTTCAAAGTGTATGGTGCTTATGTGGAATG
This sequence comes from Monoplex corrugatus, assembly GCA_030674185.1. Classification (NCBI taxonomy): domain Eukaryota; kingdom Metazoa; phylum Mollusca; class Gastropoda; order Littorinimorpha; family Ranellidae; genus Monoplex; species Monoplex corrugatus. The sequence goes on from JAPXFY010000026.1 coordinate 53,747,808, forward strand.
TTTACTTTCCTTCACAACACCAGGCACAACTGCTTGTCTTGATTCGGAGTTTTTTTCACTGTCCTGATGTTGGGAGTCTGCAGTGTGTCAGTATTTTCTGCTGGCAGCATGGATTTCCTTCATATTCTGCTTGTGTTCCGCCTTAAATAGGTTAACCACACTGCGCCAACAATGGCCTTTAGGAAACAATTGACGCCAGCTAGGCAGGATGATTTTTTTACACTATTTGTGCTATCCTGGCAACAGTTCTCTTCAGCAGGGTGGGATTAACTGCTATGCTATTCTTACCCCCACCCCCTTTCGCAACAATCTTGTGCAAAGTCTGGCTAAGTGCAGTAAAAGATGATGTTGAAGTAACTTGGTTGCTGATTTAAATGAGTGCCATTTACTTTAGGTGGTGGTTTTACCAGTTGTAATGTGGAAAGAAAATTTTTGAAGTGAAATGAAGTGTTTTACATTGGTTTAAATGTTGTTTCCGCTTTTACATTGGTTTAAATGTTGTTTCCGCATCTGCCATGTTCAGTTCTTCTGTGTAGAGTGCAGGGAGATATGACGGTGTATCTGATGTAAGATTTTTTTTCAAAGGATGTGTTCAGAAGGGATATGTCGGTGTGGGGTCAATGTCGGGGTGTCATGTTATGGAAGAGAGCGCCAACAAGATGGTGGTGATTATAAGCAGCCTGTGCTCTCAGCTCCAGCCATCAGACAATCGGCTGCCTTGTTTTGCTGAGGGGAATGGGCAAATGCTGATTCCCTTCTCCGCATCATTACTGCTAACTGAAATGTTTTGCTTACCGTGTAGATGGAGTTTGTGTTAGGGGTGGTTTGTTTTCAGAAGGGTACATTGGTCTTGGGAAATAGTCTTTGGCTAACTGCTTTTACCAACATATTTATCATTTTCAGTGTAAATAACATTCTGCAAATTTGATGAGGAAAAACTTAAGTAGATGGAGGGAAAAAAGGATTTATTCATTCATTTAAATATCAATAAAAAATTTTTTAATTCAATGTACATGATGGCAGAACTTTACTTTCTTTCTCTGTCCTCTTGAAGGGGCGAGGGGAGATGCATTGTTCAGACGTGGGGCAGATGGCACTGATAACAAAGTGTTGGTATAAAAAAGTTGACTGTATTGATAGGTATGTGTGGATGTGATAGCAGAGGGGCTAGCTGACTAGACACAGTAGGCCTATCTTGTTTTGATTTCCGTAACCATGCTGCCATTCTGTGTAAAGATGCTTCCTAAATATTTGAAGATAGAACGTGGACAAAAAATGAAAAAGAGGAAGGAAAGATGCAGGACATCATTTTCTCAGGATTGTACCAGATCTCTTTGGACCTTTGACAGGTGTGATAGCCAAGTAGTTAGAACATTGGACTTTCAGTACTTGGAGATATGATTTTGGTCTTGTCTGGCTGGCACCTGGTAGGTAAAGGGTGGAGAATTTTCTGATCTCCTAGGTCAGCATAGGTGTGCATATGAAAACAGAACATTCAGTATACATGGTAATGGTCCTGTAAGCCATGTCAGTGTTTGGGGATTATAAGAATTGTTCAGGTGGGATTCATCATATCTGAACAATATATTGTGCCCTCCACCTAATGTGCCAGTACTTCTTTTGCAGACTCCAGTAGGCATTCCTACAGGAGACCGAGTGTACAGACCGTACAGTAGCATAATGCATGCGCAGTGTAGGCCAAACTGTGTGCATGCACCCATCAGAGAAAATATTTCTCAGAGTACAGAAAGAAACAAATAAGATTATGCGTGGATTGTTTTAACAATTTTATTTTGTGCCTGGAGCCATTTGATATATATACATTATTATCCATATATATACATTATTATCCATGCATCTTCAGCTTGTACCTTTTTTCAGAAAAGTGTTTTTCTAAATCTGTTTAAATGCTGAATGGTTTATATTTATGTTCTGTTGATTATACCAAGGCTTTTGATTTGTGAAAGATGCAAAGAATCGATCAACCAACTAGAAAGGCGCAGTGTTGATGGAAAGGATTTAGGAATGATAAGAAATATGTATTGAGGAACAAACAGCAGCAATGGAGTAGAAAATGATATAAGCTCTTTTCAAAATACAAAAGAGGGGTTAGGCAGGGATGTGTTCTGTCACCAGATTTTTTTCACTTTACAGCGAAACGATCATGAGAAACCTAGAAGAATGCCCGGCGATAAAGGTTGGAGGAAAAATGTTAAATAATCATTGTTACGCAGATGAAGCCATTCTAAGTGCGGAAAATGAAAGAGACTCATGCAAAACAACAGTGAATGGCACAGTCATCTCACCAGATGGCAGATACACAGTAGAAATATCCAGCAGAATTGGCCAAGCTAAAAAGCATTCAAGAAAATGAAACCGACACATGCTTATCAGTTAATATCAGGAAGAGAGTTTTTCAGTGTTTTATAGAACCAATCATTGCACAGATTTTCTATGCGAAGTTTGGACAGTCAGCATGTAAAATCAGAACAAAACTGAGGCAGCTGATATGTGGTTGCTAAGAAGAATGTTGAGTTCCATGGACAGCAGAGAAAACATATGAGACAGTGTTGAAGGAGGCAAACACAAAAAAACACTAACGAAGAAGATTAGGAAAAGACAAGCAACATTTATAGGACATTTTATGAGGCAAGAAATTTGAGCACTTTGTCACAACAGGAAAGTTGGAGGGAAAAAGAGACCAGGTAGAAAATATTGGACAGACTTGCGGAGTGGACAGCACCAGGTAGAAAATATTGGACAGGCTTGCGGAGTGGATAGGGTAGGAGATGTACTTGCAGCGACAAAAGATAGATTCGTATGGAGGGTTGTGATCACCAGCACCATGTGGCAAGGCACATGATGATGAGGAAATGCCGACCATTGATGCAAATGTGTTGTAAATAGTACGGCTCTTGACAAAACACACCAGACTAATAAAGACATTGATGAAAAGTTGATATTGACTGTTCCTGCCCGTACCTGACAAGTGTCAAATCAGGAAGTTTTTATTAGTGTTTTTTTGTTGGTATAGTATTGCCTAAATATTTGTGTCATTCAGAAAGCTGTTATTTGATAGCTCCCATTGTCCTGTGTCCGTGAAGGAAGGATGTTTGTCGTTAGTACTACAATGTTTTTTTCTTAAATTGCACCAGTCATTGTGATATGTTCTGTGTGTGTGTGTGTGTGTGTGTGTGTGTGTGTGTGTGTGTGTGTGTGTGTGTGTGTGTGTGTTGTGTGGTGTTGTGCAGTGGTTGAGTGAATGTGCATAGTATAGAGTATACAATTCTTGTCTCCACAAAATGCAGTCTTGGTACAGTTGGTACAGTTCACTCAGCTCCAAAGTGCAAGTTTGTGTTTTAATTTGAAAGCAAGCTCATGGCAACATCTGCTTGGTTGAGGTTGAGAGAGTGTGAATAAAATCATTCTTTTGTTCCTCAGGCTACAATCCCTATTTTCCATTATGCATATCACGTCCACCTGTCCCCCAGAAGAAGTGATTATTATACTTTATTTTATTTTGCATAGTCACTTTTAATTATTATAGTGCTTTATCTGCCCAGGTTTGTTTCAGAGAAGTGAAGTCGACAAATTTTTTTGTGCATAAAGAGGTAATTTAAGGTTGTCCCATGGCCTTGAGGTGAAATGGGATTGATGTAATAACAAAACTTTTGTTGGAGCAGCATCACAAGGGGTGATGTTTGTCTTCTGTCCTTTGTTTTTTTATTTTTTATTTATTTATTTTTTTTACTATCTACAGAGAAGAAACCCCCATCAAGCAAGTGTTTCAGCCCATAATTCCTGACTCTTTTAGAGGGCTGGGCTGCATCCAGGTCATGACTCTTAGATGCCCATCTGTTGTCGCCATGTAATTATTTATTTTGTAAACAACTTTTCACCCTACCTACAGGTGATTGTAATGTCACATAAAAGCTATGACATATGTCTAAAAGACATTCATGAACCATATTTTAGTGTGAGGCACTGTTTTGATAAATACTATTTTTATCTTGAGTGTAGCAGAGTTAGTGAATACCGGTTTACAAATTATTATTGAGGCAAAGACCAGCTGCTGCAAAAAATATATGATTGGATATCGCAATGTTTGCAGAAGGTGGTGGTGTAATGATTTCCAAGATGTCCCGGCTGTGTCAAGTTGTTCCTCGAGAGATTTGACAAGACAACTAAATGTAGTATTTGTGTGTAATATTTTCCACAGTAACTATCCATATGTTACTGTTTAGTATTGGATTTTCTGCTTAGTACTGGATTTGTATACTTTAGCATCTTACAGAAACAAACACATTTCATGTGGTATACTATAGTCATCAATATCTTCAAGATGTGGACTACTTTTCTTTACTATGTACAAGCTTCTTGGATTGGATTGTGCTTCAATTTTTTTTTGTTTTTTTTTTTGCTGTTTCCTGTTTCAGCTTGTGTATCAGTGTTTTTGCAGTGTCTGCCCAGATCCATATCATTGAAATGACTTGCTGATAATATTCATTCAATACAGTTGTTGTTACTGTGCTTATAGTTTACCAGTGGGAGATAGTGACAGTGTTGGACTACCACCTTGTGTGTTTTTTTTGTTTGTTTCTTAGGATGACTAAAGGATGTAGCAAAATGTCTACAGGGTTATTTTGTGCCTGGGCGACATAAAAATTAGTTTAGAGATCTAAGAACTAGCTTTATTAAAAGTGACATTAAAATAAAAGAAAATTCTAAAAAGACTGAAAAAAAGAAACCCCAAACAAGAAAATGAATACGCTACAAATGAAGAATCAGCGTATAAAAGTAATTAAACTATGGACATCTATTACAACAGTACTATTAGACTATATATTTTTACACTGTTAAATGACTTCATCAGTTTTTATTTGTATTATATTTGATTTAATATCAGTTTTTGTTGTTGCACTTGCAGACAACTGATTCTCAACTATATCATTGCTTGAAGATATTTTGAATAGTATTAATTAATGAAAATAATCATTATCTTATAACAAGTGATGAACTTCTGAAGGGGTTAGGGTTTTGTTCATTTATTGCTTTTGTTTTGTTTTATTTGTTTATTTTATTACAAGGTGACATTTTGTGACTCAGGAATTGCCGAAAAGGTCTTGTACCAAAGAAGGTTTCAAAATGGTTCAGTAAATGAAAATGTGGACACAAAATGAATCTATAAAGCGTGCCGACATTGACTATATGACGTTAGAAAGGGTCGGCATGGTCAGTTTGTTGCAGCAAGAGTGGAAACAAGTGGGAGAAAAGTGCACAGCAGGAAAAGTATGGAAACAAGGAAACAATAATTTGGAAAAAGCAGAAAGACGTTGATCATTGGTTGGTGTTTGGTGTTGGAAATTTAGGGAAAGATGGAAATGATTATACCCTCTTGGTGTCGGAAAACCATCTTGCTGGTCAGCTTGTAGACAGAGCTGACTAGCGCCATTGTGCTGTGAGTGTTACGGGAGATAGTTGTCTTTTGTTTCTGGTGTGAGTGGTGGCCTACCAGTGGACCTCCAGCCCTCAACCATGTTTGAGTGTATGCAGAGCGAAGACAAACTGGACAAGAGGGAGGTAAACAAGGCAGATAATTATTTGAATGGGTTAGTCTCGACTAATGTGGATGTTTCACTTGCTCCCTTTCAGTTTCTCTTTGTCATTGAGTTATTTGAATTCACTGGACGTTTTATTTCTTTGCATTGTTTGTGAATGCTGTGAAGAAGTCTGTGTTTGTCACTTTGAATATTAGTGATATTTTGCAAACCTCTATGTTCTTCACTTTAAATTTTAGTGATACTTTCATTTTGCGATATTATGTCTTGTGTCGGATATCATAACATATGTGCTATTATGTGCCATACATACATTTGTGTATGATGAACCAGTGCCGTTGATCATTCTGGTTTTCACTCATTGTGATAAGAATGGCATAGATGTGTTTGTTTAAGGTTTGACAAGTGTGATTCGAGAAACCCTGGAGATTTTTGAATAGTGCTGTTGGAACTTTGTGTCTGTGTATTTTCTCATCAAGTGACCAGTGTTTTCATTTCTGTATAGTTTGTTTTTTTCAGAAATGTGTTTTTTTGTTTCAAGAGCTGTAGAGAGATGGACCTTCATATCCCTCCCCATCTTTGCACTTAGAGCAGAAAATAGATTTTAACATAGTATTTTCATTCTTGCGCGCATGTGTGTGTGCGTGTGTGTGTGTGTGTGCGCGCATGTATGCGGGTTTGTGTGTGTTTGCGTAAATTTTCAAAAGAGACTATTAAGTACACTTTAGTGTGACGCATTGATTTTCACAGGTGTTTTATAAGAAGTGTCTAAAAAGACAAGTTTTCCTTACATTGGTTACTAAAGAGTAAAGGTTTTCCGATGCAGTGATATAACCTAGACAGTCA